>ML779770.1:37746-156381 GCA_009831015.1 Picea engelmannii | reverse complement strand
TTAGACACAAACTAGAAAGAAACAGGCCAAGCGTGTCATATTAATGAGAATAACGACAGCAGTACTTACAATCGTAGATGCGAATGCGACAGCTTCGTCAAGTCCCCTTCGTCTAACCCTTGCTCGAAAGATCCACAACCTAGTTGGTAGCAGCTTCACTGATCACTTCTCCTTTGGCTGACTGTGTATTTCCTATGAGATCATAGGTTTCATGCTAGCAATTCTTCCCCCTTTCCACCATCATAGAGCTTACTTATATAGGTTGGGAGGAGCTTAACCTCTTGAGTTATGTTTAGAAAAAATTGGGAACCTCCTCCTTATATCAGGGATCTCTTGATGAAACCAAGAATTTGAGTACATCTGCCTCCTAATCTTGAAAGATCTTTTCCTTATTCTCCTCACCGGGCTAACAACTGACCCAGATTAGGGAGCGCTCCTTCAAAAGGGGCATCAGAGCGCTAGAACGCTCCCAGAGAAGCTTAAGGGGAGCGCTAGCGCTTCAGAAGTGGGAAGCGCTCCTTTAGAGGGGTGAGGAAGCATTATAACGCTCCCCGAGGCCTTATAGGGGAGCGCCAGTGCTCCTAAGGCTGTTTCAGGGGAGCGTTCACCCTCAAAACTCTTGATTGAAATCCCTTTTCAGGTGTTAAGAGTTGTTTGACTCCAGTGAACCAGTTCTCCTTCTTTAAACCAAGTGCATAAGATGTTTTAAGTGTCTCCTTAGTGTCGTCATTATGGCAGTATGTCCAAACAACATTTGCGACACTTGTAACCAACTTTGCGACACTTGCGAAAGCTGTAAGAAAGTTGCGACACTTACGACAATTGAGAGGAATATGCGACACTTATCCAGTTGAGTAATTTTGATGTGTAATAGAAGGGCCATCCAGTTGAAGATGCTAGTTGGGAGAATGAAGCAAATATCTAGAAGCATGGATAGACCGTGCAGGAGCTCATGGACAGGAGCCCATGAAATTTTTCAGGCGAGGGAGTATGATGCAGGAGCATCTCAAGCGAGCCAACGCATGGATGTGGAAGACAACTAGAAGAACACCCAGCGTAAAACTTTTGAAAATATCTTATGGTGGAATGCGCCAATCTTAAATGAGATCATTAAATGAAGGCACACTTGTATAATGTAATCAGACCTTGAGTGTCCCGCTCTTGTCTGAAGTTGTCTGAAGTAGATAGAGTCATTTATGTTGAGATGAAATAGGTAGATATAATTTAATTCTCAGATTAGACAGTTTTAGGAGCAAGAGGGAAATAGGATATAGACACCCTCATTTGTGTATTGTAACATTATTATGATTATGATGAGAAGAGCATAGAAGAACAGAGAGCTGTAGTTGAGAAGCACCCATGAACAGATATTTGAATTAATAGAAGAAAGCTTTGATTCAAATTCATGGCGTTGTGCTGGTTCTCTAGGTATGTATGTTAAATGTTATGCTCATGGTTATTTTACTCTTTCAGTTGTACATTTGCTTTTATGCTGTGTATGAATGATTTCAGGGTTATGTTTGAAATCTGAGAGAGAGAGAGAGAGAGAGAGAGAGAGAGAGAGAGAGAGAGAGAGTAGGAATGAGTTTCAATTGTTTTTCTATCTGAGCAAGGATTCCTGCAAGAAGTGTAGTCGAAGTTGTCCGCAAGGAGTGCGTTGACAAGAATTCAGAGTTGTGTCTCTGAAGGATCAGATAGTTTGCTATTGTTCTCACTCTCTCACAGAAGTGCAGTTAGGCACAACGAGTCGTGCAAGGTGTGCACAAGCTAAGTTGGATTGAGGGTCTGGAAACCTGAAGAGTTGTTGGAGGACTGTTGCTGCAGTAAGTGCGCAAGGTCGAAGGTGTTCAACACATAAGTGTTTGAAGGTTGCTGCAAGGAGTGCGTGCAGGAGATTCTTGAAAGGTTTGAAGTCATGGAAAACCTCAGGAGGATTCGAACCTGCTAAATCGTCAAAGGGAATAGACGAACGGTCAATATTCTTTGTAGAAGAATTGTGAAATCCCGTCAGCCGTCCGATCTGACAGGGAAGCAAAGAGGTTACGACTGTTCCCAGAGGTTCAAGCTCAAGAGATCGTGAGTCATTGTACCCTCATCTAGTTACCCATCATTCATAGGATTTGAATGAAGTTTCACGAGGGTTAAACCCTCACACACAGAGTGAAAGTCCTGAAGGGCGTCTGGATATCGGGACTTCATTCATCGGGATATTGAGAATCTAGAGAACAGGAGATCGGGTAATTTCGTGGGGAAAATCCAGGAATCAATTTGGGTCATCCATCTGTTGGGACATG
Organism: Picea engelmannii; assembly: GCA_009831015.1. NCBI lineage: Eukaryota > Viridiplantae > Streptophyta > Pinopsida > Pinales > Pinaceae > Picea > Picea engelmannii. The sequence continues at coordinate 154,087 of ML779770.1, read as the reverse complement.
TGGCAAAGATCAACCACCCATCGGTATTTTTTCTACTAGAGTTTTGAGTTGACAAAGAAATTGCAACATCGGGGAATCGCAAGTCGTGAAATCCCGAGACGGAATCAGGACTGTCCATTTGTTGAGACAGGTGGCGATAGTCGAGAGCCCATCAGCATTTCGCAAATCAATATATCGGGATTTAGGAGGACGAGAGGACATCAGAATTTGACTTCGCAAAACCGCGAAATGACGAGGACCGTCCATGTCTAAAGGATGCGTGGCAACAATCCAAAATTTCGGGGAAAGTCTCGATAGAAAGGTCAATCGGCAAATCGGGGTTCGTGATTTCGAGAATCCTGAAGACAAGACATCCAGAACTTTTGAAATCATGAGAAGAGGTCAGGACTGTCCATCACAGGGGACGCATGACAGAGATATGAGAGTCTAGAAAAATTCTCGAAAGGAAACTCACATCGGGAAATCGAGATTCGGAGAATCAGAAATCCTGATGACAAAAGGTTTATGCATTTCAGCATTCAAAAGTGCGAATTCGCGAAAGGCTTAGGCGATGGTTATATGGAGTAGTGGTCACATGGCCGCTGTTGAATCTGTTTCGATATATCAGGATATCGGAGATCAGGGAATCGAGAAGGTTGAGGTTCTCGACAACGGGGATCATGAAACCCCAAAACCCAAATTTCAATCGGGGAAATACACGGTGAAGTGTAGAAGACTGTGCAGGGGGAAATAAGGACCTGTGAATTGGGTTTTTAACATCGATTCCCGTGAGGAATCAAAAAGAGCCACTTCGGCTCTAAGGTGAAATCTAAGAATGATCTGTTAAGACCGAGAGGTCAGCGCAGGGCTTTGCAGAGGCAAAGGAGGGGTCTGTGTCATACGTCCACAGAACTGTGTTTCTTGATATATTATGTGAAAACATACAGTTCTATCTACGCACTTGGCTTACAGATATTCCTCTCCTCTCTTCTCTATCTCCCCTCCCTGCACAACCAGTTTCAGGGTTGATCTCCGCACCCAGTTGAAAATATTACAATACGAGAATGCTCTCACTCTTAGCATTTCTCTCTCGCATAACAACAATAGTAACGACCAATCTTCAACCAATGGATGACAACAACAACCTCGAACCAAACTTCCCTCAGTCCTCTTGATCTTTATTTATACATTACAATGACTCTAAAACATCCTTAGGATGAAACCTAGGTGTCAAAACCCTAAATACCAAAACCATAGGTGTCTAAAACCCTAGCTCCACTTTGACCTGCATTTTCAGGGCTTCACCAACCTATATTTCCTGCTTTCCCGCGAGGTGCTCCAAAGCATCCATTGGTGTCTTTTTCTGCTTGTTGAGTTGTCCATGATCCAACTTCCTTGTTTGTCTGTCTTCCTTGATCTTCTCGTTCAACGAATCATTTTCCCTTACTTCACTCCTTCTTTTCTGCATCTTTGACCACTTCGACCCATCCTCAATAAATGTGCCTTCCGCGTAGTTCGTACTTCTCCTTTCCTCTTCCTTTTTCTTCACTTTACTTCCTGAATCCATAACCAAGGGCCAACAGGCCCCCAACACTCACCTGTGACTCATCCCGAGGAACTATAATATTGAACCTTATGTTTCACTTCGAGTTTCTTTCTGCTATGTCCCTCCCTGTCCTGTGCAAACTATCTTTTTTGTGTCTCGTACCCAGTTTCAACTGCACCTGGTACCTAGACCCTTCTTCCTATGCTTTTACTAAGAGCTGCGAGGCAGCTGGTTGTCATAATACAATTTCAACCGGCTCCCATTCACTAACCCTTCCTTCCATTCCCCATTCAAAGTCTTCAACTATGCAACTCCTCCTTCTGTAACATAGGCAACCTCATATGGCCCAAGCCAATGTGTCCTTAACTTCCCTAGATGCTTCATGAACTTGTTTTCATATACCAATACCAAATCTCCTTGCTTGAATGCCTTCTTCTTGATATGTCTGTCATGGTAGGCCTTTTCCCATTCCTTATGTACCTACTGATGAAATCCCACAATAAACATGTCTTCCTCTAGTTCCACCAATTGTGCAAGTCTGTCTTGAATAGCGCCAGTGTCATCCATATCTGTAAACGCTGCAATTCTTAAGCTAGGAACTAAGTATTCCATAGGTACAACTACTTCTAGACCATAAACCAACTTAAAGGGAGTTTTCATTGTTAGCTTCTTGCAAGTGGTTCTATAAGCCCATAACATTGTTGGTACTCTCAAATCCCAGTCATCCTTGATTACACTGCAAATATTTGTCAGCGTTGTCTCCAATATCTTATTGAAAGATTTGACTCTCCCATTCGCTTGTGGATGGTATGGAGTGATCTTTTGATGGTGGAATGCAAATTCCTAAGTTAAGGCTTCAATAGTCTTATTGATAAAATGTGTACCTTGATTGCTCATAAGGACCTTCAGGCATACAAATCGGGTTATGATATCATCAAATATGAATCGTTCAGCTGTATTTTCACTACAGTCCTTCACTACTCTTTCTTCTGCCCATCTGGTTAAATACTATGTCGCAGTGATGATATATCTAGCTCCTGTGTGCTTCCCTGGTGGGTTGATAGGTCCCACAAAATCAATAGCCCATTTCTCAAAGGCCTGTAAAGTCAGCTGAGGTGCTAAAGGCATCTCATCTCTTCTGGAAGGTTTCCCGACTCATTGACATACATTGCAGGCTCTATAGTATTCCTTAGCATCTTTATGTAAAGTAGACCACCAAAAGCCAGCTCTATGAATCTTCTGTGTTGTTGCTTTCTCTACATAATGTCCTCCTACAATGCCTTCATGTGCTTCTACTAGAATCAGTGTTATTTTTGTCTCCATAACACATCTTCTCAAGATCTCATCAGGTCCCATATTATATAGCTGTCCAACTATAAGTGAAAAATCTGCAGCACGAACTACCAGTTTTTTCTTCTGAATGACTGTATATTCGCGAGGTGCCATTCATGTTGATAGGAACTGGACTATCTTGGCGAAGTGATCATCAACCTTTCTGATGGCCAACAAATATGCAGCTGGTAGTGTATCCTCCAAGCTAGTAGGTTCCTCTCCATGATCTAACCTAGACAAGTGGTCAGGTCCCTTGTTCATTCTTCCTGGCTTGACCACAATCTCAAAATCATATTCCTGGAATAAAAAAAACTACCTGCATATTCTTCCCCTCAACAATAGCTTCTTGACTAAGTATTTCAATGCAGAGTGATCAGTGAACATCTTAAAATGTCCTCCCAATAAGTAATGTTGAAACTTCTGCAGTGCGTACACCATGGCTAAACCTTCTCTTTCAGTAGTAGTGTAATTTATCTTAGTTATAGATAACTTCCTACTAGCAAAGGCTAATGGGTGATCAATATCTCCTGCTCCAAGTTGTGCTAACACTACTCCTAATTCAATATATGATGCATCGACGTGCACATGGAATTCCTTATTCCAATCTGGGAAAACTAGAATAGGTGCAGTAACCATTTTTTGTTTCAGTGTGTTGAATCTCTACTGACATTCTTTCGACCATTGAAATTGACAATATTTCTTTAACAACTTTTCCATGGGTGTTGTTATTTGTGCATATCCTTTGATGAACTTCCTATAGTATCCATTATGTCCCAATGTAGTGTGCAGCTGTCTAACTGAAGTAGGAGGAGGTAGTTCAACAATAATGGCGATCTTGGAAGGATCTACCAGCAACCCCTGCTTACATACAATATGGCCTAGAAGCACTCCAAAGGGTGAGAAGAATATACACTTCTTCAGATTCAGGGCAATATGACATTGCCGCACTTATCCAACATTAGTCTTAAACATTCAATATGATCCTTCAGTAAGCTAAAAATAGTCCAATGATCAAAATATGCTTCTAAAAATTTATGTAAAAATTCCTTGAATGCTTCGACCACCACCCGAGAAAAGATGGTTGGTTCATTCTTTAGTCCAAAGGGAATCACTGTGTACTGGAAAGAACCCCATTCTGTTGCAAATTTGGTCTTATGTCTATCTTCTTTGGCAATCCTGTTCTGGTGGTAACCTGAAAATCCATCTGTAAAGGAGTAAACTTCTTGTCCTCCTACATTGTCTAACACTTTGTCAGTAAACAGTGTAGGGAATGGATTATGTAAGCATGCATCATTCAGTTTCCTCAAGTATACACAGATTCTGATCTCTCCTATCTTCTTATCCTAAACCACCATAGGGCTAATCCATTCTGATGCTTCAACATGTTCTATGATTCCTACTTCCAACATTCTGTCTAATTCAATCTTGACTTTTTGCTTATATTTTGGATTCAATCTGTAGGGTCGCTGCTTAATAGGTCTTGCATATGGTTTCAAGGGAATCTTCATTTCTCCCATGGGCCCTTTAATTCCCTCCACGTCGGTGAACTTGGTTGGAAACAAGTCCTGGTATTCATGCAGTAGTTATGTGATCTTGTCAATAGTGGCATCATCCCAATAATCTCCAACATTTGAGAGATTAGGTGCTTGGTCTGTTCCAATGTTAACTTTATTGATTTTGATTGGCTTCCCAATAAAAGGTAGTTTGACTCCTAGTCCTTATATGTCGCTCTATCCTTCTGTTTCTGCGATGTTCACATTCCTAGGATCAACGTCTTCATCAACATTGATATCGTAACAACCTTGCAATTTCTGAAGAGGTGCAGTCCATTCATCCTCTTCTTGCTCAATAGAGAGGTTAGGTGCCTCCTCAAAGACTTTCTGTCTTACAACTTGTAAAGCCTGATCTATTGTGGGATAATGAATTTCAAATAAAAATGTGGCTACAAAGTTCTGAGTCATACCATACCAATCTGAAGTGGTGAAGCATAGCTCTGCCTGAAGATACCAATTAATAGGTGTTGTGTCCAAAGTGTTAATGAATTTATGCACCCACTATTCTTGAGGAATGTTGCTCTAGGAATCCTTACAACTTCTCACATGGTCCTTTAGACAACTCTGACCTGTGTATCGAACTTGGCACCCTTCGACTTGGTCTGAAAAGCGCGTTGTCATTAAACTGAGACATTGCACCCACTCTGCAATGTTCTTCTTATGTGATCCCCACCATATTGTTGGTGTTTCTTTTAAGGCTTCATCCAGTGCCAACAACCTCTGTTGTACTGGTACAACTTCTTCAAATTCCAATAAGAATGTTTCTAAGTGATTCAAACCATCAAATGTGGGCAGGTTACTTACTTCTGTGCCGATCCATTGAACTTCTCTGGTCAATCTGGCACACCTCCGGGAAGAAACTTCATACATTTTTTCTGTCAGTTCTCCAATGCTTCTTTTGAGTTTGATGAGCATGCATTGTCACTTCACCAGCTTAAGTTCCCATCTGTTGTAGGATTAATGTAATCCTGTTGTCTTGTTGTCAGTTTGTATATATTCTCCAGCTCGTATGCACAATCTTCTTCTCTAATGGGTTATGTGTATCTGCAACCTTCATCTGGATCAAGAGGTGAAATGACCCTATGGCCATCACCTTCAAATGTCATTTGTCTCTTCTTTAAGTCAACCACAGTGGAATTATTGAAGGCACAATCAATGCCCAACAACAGAGGATAAGGACAACTATCATCAACTATCTCAATTACTTCGAAGTCTACAAACGTCCTGACCCCGTCGATGTCCACAGGGACATGCTCCAGTCTTCCAAAGGGGATTACTACCTGCTGATTATCCATTCTGAGCCTTATAGGGGAGTAAATAAACTTAGGTTTTCCCATCATTTCCCAGGTCTGCTTCGTCATAACATTGACTTCTGACCCCAAGTCGAGGACCACATAATCTATGTCATAATCTCTAATCTGAGCATTAAGGTGTAGTACCTTATTTGTCCTTCTCTTCCTAGATACTTGATATGCTTCTTTATTCAGCAGAGGATCTACCATGCCTATCTCATATTGTCTGACCAAATTTTGTAGGTCTTGCACAACTCTTTCATCCTTAATCAAATTAATGCAAGTACATAAGAATTCCATAAGCTTGCTTACCTCTTTTCCATCTCCAGGCGCGGTAGACTGATCAAATTCCATAGGCATTCCACATTCTCTCACTTCTGGTTGTGTCTTTGATGAAGAAGCCTGATCTCTTCCAAATTCTCTTCTTGCCTCTTCAAACGTCTTCTTTTCTTTCCTTGGATCAAACACCTGTGTCTTCTCTACAGCTCTTCTGACCCTTGATTCTTTTGTAGTCTTTCCTGGAGTCACCCTATCTTCTCCTGTAATAGTGCCTTCTCTAGTGATAACACCGACTTAGGGATCCTCTCCGTGAGGTTCTGCTGATATTAATTGGACCTGTTGGTTTCATCCTCATGTCTCCTGGAGTTTAACCAACAATGTTGGACAATATTCAATCACATGTTCAAATGAGTTGCAGTAGCTACAAGTAGTACAAGGGTTTTGACAGTCCCTTTCCAAGTGACTTGGTTGCATGTATTTGTAGCAAATGATTTGACCTCTACCTCGACCCATGCCTCCTCCTTGTCCTTTTCCTCTGAATCCACCACGAGGGTTGAAGTGTCCTCTTCCTGGAGAGTTAAATTGCGTAGCATTTCCTTCCTGCTACATCTCTCCTTGAATCCTATATGTATCTCTTGACCTTTCATGCAAGAGGTCATAAGCCCTACAATCCTTCTCATCATGCTCCACATATTTATAGAATGTGCAACAAAGATTTGTAGGTGTCTGGACATATTTTTTCATGTAGTAGAATTCACCAGGGTGATGTCTATTTCTACATACCTCGCACCAGGGTAGAGTAATTTGCTTCAAAGGGATCGAAACACTAATGAGTGGTAAGAGGGAAGCAATGAACCATTCCTTGTTCTTCTCATCTGGGATCTGAAAACTCAAACGACTTGTGAAGGTCTTAAACCTCTGATCAAACTCCCAAACAGGTTCAGCTACTCTCTTCTTGATTTCCTTCAGTTTTGTAATGCACTATGACTCTGACTTGGGTTTCTTGAACTCGGCGGTCAATGCAGTTTTAATTTCATTCAGCGATGTAGGTTTTGCAACCCATTTAACAAACTTCATGTACCAGCTCAATGCACAGTCTCTTAGGGTAGTACTGAACTGATCTCTCTTAATAGCTTCGTCAATGACATTCTTAATACTCCATACGGCTTCGCATAAGAATAAATGTAGATTAGGATCTTTAGATCCATCTCCCCTAAAGGTGGGTAACCTCATCTCATCTGCCATAGATCTTCCTAGATTTCTTGACTGAGTATGTACTAAACCACTCATACCAGTGCTTTGAGTGCTTTGATAAGTTAGGTTACTCTGGTTACTTAGTGCTACTAAAACAACAGGGGGAGTAATAGTATTTACTTCAAAAGTAGGCGCAATCCCTGAAGTTATCGATTCTTCCCGGCGAGGTTCTTCAGTCTGTTAGTGCTCTGTAATTTGCCTAAGGCTGTTGAGGCAATCACAGAGGTAACCTCGAACCACTTCGAGTCTTGGATCTAGCCCTCCAAGACTCAGAGAGGGATCTCTCTTTTCCATTTAACTTGGTTTGTAAGGGATGGATTTTAGGCTAGCTATGAAAGTAATGAAAATATAGAGTTTTTGATTTTTAAATGGTTAGTTAGGGACAGCAAGGAGGGCCATTGGGCAAATGGGGTATGCACTTAAAAATGGGATTCACATCTCAGATCTGGACAAAGCTTTTACACAGGGCAAGGTAGAAGAAATGTTGGATCGAATTAAGTTTTGATGGCGTCGATTTGAGGAAGAACTAGGGGAGAGAAAAAGCCAATCAAGGAGCAGCTAAGAATTCCTAAACTCGCTTTTTAGAGGAGAAAAATAAATATTATCACAATATCAGAGGCAAAGTATTTCACAATAAATTCTACTTCTATTACTCTTCTTCTGATAATAAGAAATGAAAACAAATGAAAAGATAACAGGAAAAACTCAACAAAGATAAGAAACACCACCGACATCTCCACACATGAATCATGTGAACAACATGCTCATTTCTGAATGATCATCTAAAAATTATAGCAAATATTACTGGAAAAGCAAGGACCCCAGTCCAGCAAAGAAAATTTTATCCCTCTCAGGTCGAAAAACCCCTCACACAGGTCGAACCAACAGGAAAAATTACTTCACTACTTGAACCCTCTCCTACACAGCCCAGTCGAACCCTGCTTACATCCTTTACATGTGTATAAATAAGAAAACATATCTCAGTCCTCTCAAAGACTTGTGTTCTACCTTTGCTTTCTCAAAATAGAAAAACAGTTACAAGAATAGACATCTATCGAGTGTCTCTAAAACAAACAGGACAACAAATCAAAAGAAGGTTCCATTTGCTAACTGCTGCTTGAAACCTCTGACACACTGGAGGTTGGTTAGAGATTCGCTGCCAGCTGGAGGATCAATGCTCTAACCACTGCCTGGAATTCTGGAGATGATCATTCTGGATCTGGCTAATCTGGTGTCTTGACTGCCAGATGCATTAGAAAAGGCTCCTCACAAATGGGATACTCTGCCACCTCTGTTTAAACATGCTTTTGCACCTGTGTAACTGTTACCTAAATATGTGGATCAAACTGTTGTAGTCGGGTTCCCTATTGCTTTGGTGTCGATTCATCCATGTGAGAGCCAAAAATTAAATTTGCTTCCTTCACAAGCCCAAGTAGAATTAAGAGTCCATGTGTATGCTGAAAGAAGTCCCCCTGATATTATCCAAGGACAACTGCATAGATCCCTTGATTCTCACATCTACAGTTCAAAATCTCCACTGTGATGACACTATTCTTGATAATCTCTGAAACCAGTGGTGAAACAAGGAACGAGGACACTAATGAACCTTACACTGCACTTTGTTGAATAATCCACCCAAATGTGAATCCCTCCAGTTTAAAACTTACTGATCCATTTGAATAATTTTGGAGGTAATCTCCTCCTCTGGTTTTGCTAAGCTTCTGCAGAATAAAGTCACTTTAACACCAGTGAAGCCAGCAAATTCCAAAATATTGCAATCAAAAGATTCCCACGAACAGCTTGATTTTCAGACTCAATATGCTTGTAGAGATTAGGCTGAAAGAAAAACATCTCCATCTCCTCGGGCTTTGTCTGTATAACTGTTTCCTCACTATCCATATCAGACCATTCTTGTTTCAGAAATGGGAGGCATATTTTAAGTAAGGGCCAGAACTCAACTTCTCTTTGTTGCATGAATGAACGTATTAGAATGAGGTAAAGCAGTGATTTGGCTCTCCCAATTTCTCTACAACACTCAATAAGCCAAGGCAAGAAGGTCTCCAAATTTTCAAACAAAGCATCAGAAAAAGCTCCAACGATCTTTAAGTTTATGGACATGTACCAATTCTCTGCAGGTTTCTCATTTTTAGCATCAACCATTGGCTCAAGCGCACGGGAAAGAGAATTGTAAAAAGGCCATGATATTGTCCCAGCAAGTTGCAAAGCTTTTTGGTTTAATTTCCATGTCTTTGGAAGAATCAGTATATTAGGCAAAATCATCGTTGTGACTTCCTTCAAGCAATCAGAATTTTGTGCCAACAAATTGGACACTGTAAATTCAAGACATAAGTTTGCAACACCATAAGTTTGTTCTCTCGATCCCTTGGAGCCTATTCCTATAATTGAATAGCATCTTGACAAGGTATTAGACAATGCCAGGTAGCCAACCTTGAATCTAACTCTGAGTGATAGGTTAATTCCACCTCTCCGTGCTGAACAATATAGAATGCTGAAAGGTTCTCATGCTTATCAACTATTCAACTCTGCAATTTAACTTATCGTGGCATTCTTCAACTGAATTTGTGGGAGGCTTCAAGGTCCTTTTTCGAATAACACGATGTGGTTCTGTCCATTGTGGATCCCATTTTAAGGCCTTTCCTTGCTGCCTCTGGTACAAGCATGGTCATTGAAAGAATGATACAGAACGATGTAAAGGAATGAAAAGGAAGGATCAACTTTCTCAAAGGGAGAATAATAAAATGGCATTCGCTTTCTCAAAATGTTGTGCAAGTCATATTAGCCACATTATAGTGATATCTCTGTTTCACTGGTCATCGAGCATTATAAAAACTGGTCCATTGTGTAGCAAGCATACCAAACGGGACTTTTTCTAACTTTCCCAGCATGAATAAACACAGAAAATAAACATTGTTCTTTCCCTGATCGCTGCCATCAATGCCATCTGCAGATGTGAGCTTAGGCTTTAGATTGTCCTGGGGCTTGGCGCATTGCATTTGGGAAATTGACCTGCATGTTTGTTGTTGTAACCCATGTCTTGTGTGTTGTGTTGTTGTTGACAGGTTGCGTAGAGCTGTAGTCTAGTGCTTGGCCCCTTGCACTTGAGTGTTGGCTTGGATGTTGTTTGCTTTGGTGGTTGACTTGTGTTGTTGTTGATGCAGATGCGTGGCTCCCTGCAATCGACAGCTTGAAACTGGTTCAAACACCTGGCAGAGGGTTTTAAGAGCTGTGTTTTATATATTTTTTGACTCTCTATGGGAAATATCCCACATTCACATGGTAATTTGAATTTTGGGTGATTATAAGAGCCAACAGTTATGTAGTCTTTCGATGAAGTGAGCCTGAGGCTAAGCTTTGGAGTTGGTGTTGGCTTGTGTGTTTGTTGTTGGTTTGTGGTGTTGATTATTCCGGGGGTTGGCCCTAGGCCAATATAATTTTTTGCTAAAAATATTGTCAAATTTTTGCATAAAATTCTGCGTAAAGGCCGAGGGGCCACTTTTTGCTAAATTCACCAAACATAGATAAAAACCCAAATTAGGCTAATGAACCCAACTTTTCATTTACCCCCAAGAGTCCAATTTTGCCATTTCAAAACACTTCACAATTTTTTGCTAAGAATGCACCGGAACTCGCTTTGAAGCTCGTGCGCAAGCACTCATCTTATGCTTGGTCAGTGTCAGGCGCTTTCCGCCGCCTTCACCATGCGTCATGAGCGAACACATATGCCTGAAAAAGATAAATATTATTCAGAACACTGATTCCCTATTATATAGGGGTCTAACACAGTCTTTCCTTCCTCTTCCTTAGCATACTGTGAATTTTCCTCATTCACTAACTCTTATTCTTCTCCACTGTAGAATCCTTCATCTTGTGCCATTGGCTCACGACTCTGCTCAAACAGGTTCACCAGAGGGACTTCTCTAAATTCTCTCCCACTGCACGTATGTCCAACCTATGTGCCATTGTCGCTGTCTGATTTCTTGAACATTAGATTTTCAATCTGACCAATTAATGTATCTTCAAGATGTTCTTCTCATGCGATAACATCTTGATCTTCAACTTCAAAAAGTGTAAAAATTTTCCTCTAGGTCCCTTAAAGAAATATCTCTCTGCTTGGCTATATGACTCAACTCTGTCAATAGAAAACTTAGTGATGTACCCTCCAATAGTGTTGTCAAACCAGTGATCTACTGCTCTTGACACGATGTTATCAACTCTCTTGACCTTCTTGATCAACACCGACGTCCAAACCACAGGTGGTCTAGATCTGATCTCAAATTGGGTATACGCTAATCTGGCTAACCACTCTTATAGCTCCTTATGAATTCCTCCAAAGAAAATCTCGTGTATATCAGTAAAGATATACCTTCCCAACCAATCCTCTGTACTAATATTAGGGTTCTTGTTTTGAGCTTCGACGAAGTCTCTTTCTTCTTCTTCTATCCACTTTTGAATATTTGTCTTCGATGGAAACCACCTTGAAATTCCCTCAAGAAGATCTCAGTCCCGACAACGGAACCATTTGTTGGGATAGGGGCAGACCCATAGTTCAACTCTAACATCGCATAAACAAGCCCTAACTATTGGCCCTTTCAGGAACACCTGCAAAGCAGATGCAGTCTCACCTAAAGTAGAAATAGGGGGTTGTAGGACATAGGCATCTATAACTAGAGGAAATGCAATATGGATCCATAACAACAACACAAATAGACTAACTATGCCTTATCAATCTTATACTTACTTTGCACAGTTATATCTCAGATCTAACACAATAATGTAGTACAAGTATAACAGAAGGCAAAGAACACGACATCAATCACACAGAACAACAAGATATATGTGGTTCACCCTCTCCCTAGGGCTACATCCACAAAACTGTGTTTCTTGATATATTATATGAAAACATAGTTCTATTTGCACACTTGTCTTGCAGATCTTCCTCTCCTTCTCTCTTCTCTATCTCCTCTCCCTGCGCACCCAGCTGCAGGGTTGATCTCCGCACCCAGCTGAAGATCTTACAACATGAGAATGCTCTCACTCTTAGTGCTTCTCTCTCACATAACAACAATAGTAACAACCAATATTCAACCAACGGCTGACAACAACAACCTCGAACCAACCTTCCCTCACTCCTCTCGATCTTTATTTATACATTATAATGACTCTCAGACATCCTTAGGCCGAAACCTAGGTGTCAAAACCCTAAATACCAAAACCCTGGGTCTCTAAAACCCTAGGTCCACTTTGACCTACGTTTTCAAGGCTTTTCCAGCCTATCTTTCCTGCTTTCCCGCGAGGTGCTCCAAAGCATCCGTTGGTGTATTTTTCTTCTTGTTGAGTTGTACATGATCCATCTTCCTTTCTTGTTTGTCTTCCTCGATATTCTCATTCAATGACTTATTTTCCCTTACTTCGCTCCTTCTTTTCTGCTTCTTTGACCACTTCGACCCATCCTCAGTCAATTTGCCTTCTACGCAGTTCGTACTTCGCCTTTCCTCTTCCTTTTTCTTCGCTTTACTTCTTGAATCCATAACCAAGGGCCAAAAATACCTGATGAAGACAACTGAGAAGAAGCCTCACATAGTCTCCCAACCTTGGATTAAGGAGTTGGCGCAGTCCACGATACCCAATGTCATGAAGATTCTTCATTTTGGTCGACATCAGAAGGTTAATGCTTGTGTTAAACTCCTCTTGTCGTGCTATCATGGTGGATATATGTGGCTCGATAGGAGGATTATTGTGGATCTGACGTTGATCCACTTGATCACATGATTGAGCATGCAGGGGCTCGACCCTCAGCAGTTCTACCCAGGGAAGACCTTGGATCGCTCCCTGGAACAACGCATTAAGGAGGCATATGACGAAGTTGAGAAGGGAAAGTGAGGCTACAAGGTAGCCTCTATCCAGGATGGCACAGTGTGCCTCGCTTTCCAACTCATATTTGGTAAGCTTGTAAGAAAGAATCACCCACGGAGGTCATCGGGTTCGTGGTGGACCTCGATGAAAAATGCATGGAGGGAATGCAAATGAATTGGGTGAGTTACCTCGTCAACGAGCTTGAGAAATACTTCCGTGAAGCACATGATCAAGGATACAAGTTCCACTTTAGTTGGCTACTCGTGCTGATTGCATTTCTCACTTGGTAAATGCCGGAGGGAGCATCTTTTCCAGAAATTGAACCATCGGAGCCATTGGAAGCTAGATTTTCCACCTTATGGTATACAAATGACATGTTGAAGCAATGGCAGTTGAACACAGTATTCCATGCCTACTATCAGAAACTGAAGGTTTCCATAGATTCGTTCCCGCACATGACACTGCACACCTTACACCGGTACATACCACTAGCTAAGTTCCATGCAAATCTGCATTTTATTTATATCACTGCGCACAACGATGAGAGCAAGAAACAGTTACAGTCTTACTATAATCTGACTGACGAAGACATGGAGTAGATCACAAAGGAGTGGTCGGAGGAGTTTCTTGCACCGGTTGATGATGAATAACTCTTTGACCCTAACATCATAGGAATCCCCTTGGTCACTCGGTTTGAGCATGGAGGAGAGTCAAGTGCGAAGAAGAAAAAGAAGGAGGAAGTTCAGAACATAGAGACTGATGAGGATGACAGTGCCTCGAAAGAAAATGGATCTAGCTCACCCGCAAGAGGAGGAGGAAACAAAGTGAATAAAGAATTAGGAGGGGAAGAAGGAGAAAATCAAGGTGAAGGAAAAGCTACACCGCCGAAGGATCCCCATACCCAGACAAAAACACCAAAGAAAATGAAGGTTTCTCCGCAGAAACCCTAAGAGAGAAAGAAGACCCGCACCAATAAACCCCAGCTAGAGGCTACGCTTATAGAGGATGATATTGGTGTAGTCCGCGGAGTGATGGAGGACGTGTCTGAAGATCGCTTGTAGAGATACAGAGTAAATAAGGAAGATATGTATGTAAAGGTCAAGAAGGAGATGAAGGAGATACAACGAGCTATTCAAGCTATCCGTGTAGTATATACTGCGCCTTCCTCATCAGAGACTACAAATTTGGGGGATGAGCCAACCCAACTTCGAAGACTTGCAGATGCAACAGAGGCTTGGATTCAGAAAGTGCAAGAAGAAAAGGAAAAGGCTATAGAAGCCCTGAAGAAAGAAAAAGAGGAATTCTTAGAGCAACTACGAGTTGCATGATACTGTGTGACTGCTTATGAAAATGAGAGGGATGAGTTCTAGGTGATGCTCAAGGAAGACAAAGTGAAGATACAAAGGGAAAAGGACTAGTTTCTCGCAGAGCAGACTGCAGTCAAAGAAGTGGTGGGAAGAGCACTTAGCTCTATGCTAGGCTTGGCACAGGAAGAACATGAATCAGTTGAGGTTCAAGTGGTGAAGCTCATTGAGGCCATCCAACAACTTCAAACAAGGATAACAAAATTGGAGCTTCAAGCAGTACCAAGTAATCCGCAGGAAGTGTACGACTAGAGGGAGGAAGCTGCTAAGAGCACAGTGGGAAGGATCAGAGCCCTCGCTTCAAAATGAAAACAAATGAACGATTGAAGTGTACAGAACTACGAACGCCTCACGGAATATCTAGAGCTTAGAAAGTTGGAAGCGCAGCTACAGGAGGCACAACAACAGGCACTGATAGTTTAGGCGCAGATGAAGTCACTCACTATAGTCGAGAGAATGAAGAGATCACAAGAAAAATGTGTGGCCCAACAATAGATTACTGCCATCCAGGGAAGAGTAATGGAAGTCACACAGAGGATACAACCGGTGCAGGAGGAAGCTTGCGCGATGTTTGAAGAGATCGAAGGACAAGGTTTACAACTGGACCAAGTAGTTGTGACAGTGGAACAATGCCTGGAAGGGCCTTTTATAGAGAAAATGATCCAGGAGTTCATTGAGAAGGAAGCTCAAGTGAAGCAACAAGTCGAGGCAGCTCGAGCCAAGCTTGAGGCCTTTGAAGCAGCGCTGCCCAGATCTGAGTGACTCGGGACGAGTCACAGGTGAGTGTTGGGGGCATGTTGTCCCTCGACCAATTTTTGAGGAAACATTGGTTAGAATTGACCACCTTTTTGGACTTCGATAGGCTGGTCGAAGATGGAGCGCCCAGGCAGAGCTGAGATCGTGAGATTTCACTTGATTTGTGGACCCAACATGGGTTTCTTAGGGTTTTGTAATGGGTTATGGGATGTCGCCGCATGGGTTTACCCATGATTAGGCATTTTTATGTAAAAGTATAAATAAGAAAGAATGTAATGTAGTGAGGGGATGTAATTAGCTAAGTGCAAGAGGCAAGTAGTTCTGGGGTTTCTTATTGCAACATATTGTGCATGTAAGGCTCTGTGCTTAGTAGAGGAGTTGGCTCTGTGCCTTGACCTAATTTTGGGAAGGTGGATCTGTGCAGATCACCTGCTCGGTGTGAAGCTTGGCTCTGTGGCTTAGTGCACAAGAGCAGAAGAATATTAGAGATTGGAGACTAATAAAGAAGAAGAATTTGTTGGTGGACGTAGTCCCACACTGGGGTGAACCATGTATATCACGTGTTGATGGTTTTCTTTGTGCTATGATGTTTATGATGTGAATCTGCTTAGTGCACAGGTGGTCATGTATGATAGATAGATCTATGAATGCTTAGTGCTTTATTTATGTTGAATGTGACAGATATATGAATGCTTAGTGTTTTATTTATGTTGAATGTGACAGATCTAACTTATGTTTCTAAGTGCAATGTGTATTGTTATTGCGTCGATCTATTCTTAGGGTTTGTTCTATGATGTGAATAAGGATGATAAACTAATGCATGCTGTTCTTAAGTACTCTACGAAGTAATTATAATCACATATCTATGTCCCATCTTGGTTACAGACACCTAAGTCCTGTAACCCCCCCTACCTCTACCTCGGGGAGACTTCGCCTGCTTCGCAGTTGTTGCTGAAAAGGCCGGTAGTTAGGGTTTTGTTGGTGCATTGTTGAAGCGTTGAAACTGGGTCTGCCCCTGTTCCAAAAAAAATGCAAGATTTTTCCATATTTACCTGCATACCCGTAGAAGAACAAAAGAGGTTCAGGGATCCTTTCAATGAAGTGAGGTCTCTATGAGACCCATATACAAAAAAAAAGATATCATCCACAAATTTTATATTGGTTATCTCTTCCCAGGAAGATACTTTGACCCCTCATAGTGATCCATTTTGCCTAGCCTCTTTTAGAATCCTTCCCAAAGCCTCCACCATTATCAGGAAAAGAAAAGGAGGCAGGGAGCTGTTAAGTTTTAATGTTGTTATTAATTCATATCCAAAGTACATGAGCATTTAAAACATGAACAAGATATAAGGATCACTGAAAGAAACACAATCACAAGGTACACAACATTTTATCTTGGGAAACCCTCATGGGGAAGAAAACCCAACAAAAACTTCCTCAATATAGTTAGACCAAAAATCGAACGTAGAATATTCTTCTACTTCTTCACTAGGAAGAGTAAAGCACCACTTAACCAATATATACCAATAGATAGACCAAAAACCCTCCTTGAAGTAACCCCCAGTTGCAGTAGGTTCTCCTCCAATATTTGTGCACTGCAAATCTAGTTGGTGAGTGTGTCCAAATGAGGCGTTGGCGTCCCTTATAAATAGTGGTCTGGCCAGCCTATAATTAGGTCTGGGCTGACTTGTCACTTTACCCTCTTAATTTACATTTAAATTTCAAGGCACAAAAGGGTCGAATTTTACAAAGGCACAATAGGGACTAATTAATAAATATAATATAACAATATTATTCAACATTGTATCTTAGGTAGAATATTCTTTGAAGTTACAATATTTCAACACTCCCCCTTAACAAGAAGGGTATTCTACTGAAAATATTAATAACAAATGATTGGACTCAATACATCATCAAGAGGAGGAAACATCGTCGTCAACATTGGGAACATTATATGTCATATCTATAAATCATCGAAAGTTTTTCTCATCAACAACATCAGTAGAAACCGAGCATCATCATCATCTGTAGCACGGAGCTAGAGTAACATCATCATAATCAACATCATGAATATGGAACATCAACATCAATGGCAACTGAATGAGACAAGAGCATCAATAGTAGCAGCAACAATAACAACAACAATTATGGGAACTCTGACAAACCCTCCATTCATACCTTACAAGATCTATCCAATGATAATAAAATCCCCTAGGATATAAATCCTAATGATTTTCCACACTACTGACCACAAAAAGTATATACATACATAGGCACTTCGACAGACCATCCATTCGTACCTTATGGGATCTGTCCAGGGATGATCGATCCCCTAGGATATAAATCCTAATGAGCTGCCATGTTGATGTTCAGGATACCATAGTATCATCAAAATCACTCCCCCTTTCGAGGGAAGTCCTTTTGGACTACACCAAGCTTGTCTCAGAAGTACTCAAACTTCACATGAGACATAGGCTTAGTCAACACATCTGCTACCTACTCACCTGTGCCAACATACTGGAGCTTCACAACTCCCTTATGTACCAAGTCACAAATGTAGTGGTACAAGATCTCAATGTGCTTCATCTTATCATGGAACACTGGGTTCTCTGACATCTTTATGCAACTTTGGTTATCACAAAAGATCATGGTATCATTCATCTCTAGGTCAAATAGACCTGTCAACAACTTTCGAAGCCATATGGCTTCACAATTGGCAGAGCATGCTGCAATGTACTCATCTTATGTCATACTGAGATCAATACTAGATTGCTTCTTGCTTTTCCATGAAGTCATGGATGACCCCATACTGAAACAACATCCTAAAGTGATTTTTCTGTCTGAAGCACTTCCAGCCCAATCTGAATCAGTATATCCATACAATCTGAAGTCACAATCTCTAGTAAAACATAGGCCATAGTCCAATGTACCCTTAAGGTATCTCATCACATGCTTTGCAACTACAATGTGAACATGTCTAGGATCCACCAGATACTAACTCAAGGTGTTCACAACAAAGCATATATTTGGCCTGGTATTTGTCAGATACATCAACAAACCAATCATATGTCTGTATAGAGTAACATCAACTATTTCTGACGAAGTATCATCCAATAACTTCATATTAATCTCCATAGGAGTGGACATATATTTACAATCCATCATGTCGAATCTCTTTAGAATTTCCACAATTTATTTTCCTTGATTAAGGAAAATCCCTTCTGGTCTCTTCCATACTTCAAGACCTAAGAAATAGTGCATCAGGCCTAGATATTTCATTTCAAATTCAACGAAAATATTCTTCTTACAATCTGTGATGAGATTTTCTTCACCTGTCAAGAATAAGTCATCCACATATAACAACAATATAACTAGTCTATCATCCACAATCTTGAGGTAAAATTTGGGATCAAATTTACTCTTGGTAAAGCCCAAGCTCATCAGAAAACTATCAATTCTGCCATACCAAGCTCTTGGAGGTTACTTCAAACCATACAGAGCCTTATTCAACTTGCATACATGAGTCTTCTTGTCTTGTAATTCGAAACCTGGTGGTTGTTCTATATACACTTATTCTTCAATAACACAATTCAAGAAGGTTGTTTTCACATCCATTTGGTGTAACTTCCACTCCATCTTGGCTGCAAGTGCCATGATGGTTCTATTAGATGTGTATATTTCTACTCGAGCAAAGGTTTCTTCATAATCAATGCCTTGTTTATGGGAAAATCCACGAGCCACAAATATTGCTTTGTATTTCTCAATACTCATGTCTGTTGCATGTTTTATTTTGAATATCCATTTAGAATATACTAAATATTTGTTTTTTGGTTTGGGAACCACTTCCCACACATAATTCTTCATAATATATTGATATTCTTTGGTCATGGAATCCATCCATTCCTTCTTTTGAGCATCTTCTTCAAATCAAGTAGTTTCCTTATTAACGAGATCACACATCAAAGCCACATAACTGGAGTATGGCTTATGCTTCTTTCTTTGTCTCATGGTTCTTTTGGGAGCACCATACTTCTCTGCATATTGAATTATTTCACGTGCCCAAGATGATTTCCTCTTGTGAGAGATGATCTCAAGAGGTGGTTCCTAAGGTTCCACCATATCATGATCCTCCAATATAACATCATCAAGAGTAACTGCAAGTTCCTTGTTAGGTTCTGAAACTTTGGGAGCTATGGGTTCTTCTTCATAGACTTCTTCTAATTGACATGTTCTCGATCTGTTGAAAGTTGCATCTTCATCAAAGGAAACATCTCGGCTGATATCAATCTGACGGTAACCTGGGATGTGGATTCTGAAGGCCTTAGAGACCTCACAGTATCCAACAAATACTCCTTTCTTTATGGAGGGATCTAAGTTGGTTCTCTTCTCTTCTGGAATATGTAAATAGACTGGAAAACCAAATATTTTGAGATGGATGACTTCTGGATTTTTTCCAGTGAACATCTCTTCGAGAGTCTTGAATCCAAGTGCACTATGGGATATTCTTTTTTGGGCATATACTGTTGTTCTCGCTTCTTCATCCCATAAGTGCATTGGAATATCTTGATCATGGATCATGGCTTTCATTGCTTCCATGATTGTTCGATTCTCTCTTTCTACTACACCATTATGTTGTGGGTTGTAAGGAGTGGTGAGATCCCTCTTAATTTCGGCATCTCTACAAAAATATTTTAATTATTTTGAAGTGTACTCTCCTCCATTATCTGACATGAGTATCTTAATCTTCTTCTCGGAGAGGTTTTCTACTAAAGCTTTGAACTCTTTGAATTTTTAAAACACTTCATCTTTTAACTTTAAGAAATAAAACCAAGTCTTACGAGAGTAATCATCAATAAATGTGACATAGTATACATACCTGCTTAATGAATTTGATGGCATTGGACCGCATACATTTGAATGAACAATATCCAATATTCCATCCACTTTGTTGTCAATTTTCGGAAAAAGGATTCTTTGTAATCATTCCTTGTGCACTTCCTTTACATACACCTTGAACATGATCAACCTTTAATTCAGGTAAACTTGTGACTACCTTGCTCACATATGGTAGGGATTTGTAGTTAGTGTGAGAAAGCATTCTATGCCAGAGTTCACATGGACTTACAATACTGTGTGTTAAGGTTGCATCTAAGTGACCGTTTCATTTGTACAAGCCACCTTCTTCTATTCAAATAACAACTGCATCTTCTATAGTTTTTCCTTTAGACCACATAAGAACTTTACCATCTACAAATGCAACCCAAAAACCTTTCTTGTCTAAAGAAGAAATATAAAGTAAATTTTTCCTCAAACCTGGTACATAAAGTACATCCTTCATCATTATTGGAGTTCCTGAATCAATCTTGTAGATGGATTCTCCTATTCCTTTGATTGGGTACTGATAGTCATCTCCATGTGAGAATTTGTGGGGGGAGCAAGGCTGGAGAGAGTATTCTTGTTACTTGTCATGTGCTTGGAAGCACCACTATCTATGAGCCAAGTATCATTTCCAGGTGTCACATTCCCGGAGAGATCTAAAAACAAAACGTATTCTTCTATCTCTTCTCTAGTTGACTTCTTGGGTGGCTCATCATCTTTAGTTGCATGGGCATGATGTATTTTTTTATTTTTCTTCTTGTATTATTCTATCTTGAGAGGAATTTTTTTAGCAATGTGTGCCATCCTTTCACAATGATAGCACTTGTAGGAGGAGAAATACCTTTGCCTCCTTTGTCCTTTCTGGTACTTCTGAAATTTCTTAGGAGAGTGAGGCTCCTTATGAGAGTGAGTCTCCTTATGAAAGTGAGTCTCCCTCTTTCCCATTCTTTTCTTGGTATGGGAAACTAGATCTTCATCTTCATCTTTTCTTAGAATGGCTTCTTTGTTTGCAACTCTTACTTCTTCCTGAACACACTCTTCCCATAAACTGTCAAACTTGAGTTTTTATTTTCTGGCACACACTGTTTAGATAAAATCATCCCAAGGTCTTGTGAGACAATTGAGAGAATTCATGATGATTTCATCTTCATCTACTTTGTCTCCAATTTCTTCTATTTGTTCCTTGAACTGAGAAATCCTAAAAAACTAATATTGAATTGTTTCTCTCTTTTGCATTTTAGAATTCTTGAGTTGGGTCCTCAAGTTCATCTTCCCGTTAATATTTCTTCCTTCATACATCCTGGATAGGGCATCAAACATTTCCTTTGGGGTATCCTTGGAAGAAACTTGAGGGATCAAGTGGTCTTTGATGGAATCTACAATTATTCTCTTTGCCCTAATCATGTCCTTCTTGTACTTCTCTTTGGCCTCATTTCCTTTTGTCTCTGGAACATTAGTATTTATAAATTGCACAAGATCATTCTCTTCTAGAATGAAACCAATTTTGTATAATGAAAATTTTCCACACCTTCTAACTTTTCATCAAGCTTAGTGCTTGAAGGCATTTTGACCTCGAGGCTAGAAAAATGACCAAAATTGAAAGTGCTTAAAAAATGAAACAAACCTTACCATAAGATGCGCTGGGTTGAGGTGAGTTGACTGGTGTTGGTTGTTTATGAGAATTCCAATATTTGACCTCTGAAACTTGACCTACACAAATTTGGATTGGTAATTTCATGTTTTCTAGTTTTCAAGTACTGGTCAAACCCTAATTTTGACTTTTTAGAAGATTTAACCATTGGAAGACTTTGGCTAGGCTATCAAAATATGTGTTAGGGTTATGCACAACTCCCAATGCTATCCTTGGTAAGAAAAAAATTCTCTAGAAAAATCCCTGATTTTCTTGTCCCAGCAACCAAGAGATGTAAATACCTAGTAATAGTTCTCTTATTCAGTATAGCTCTGATACCATGTTAAGTTTTAATGTTTTTATTAAGTATATCCAAAGTACATGAGCATTTAATACATAAACAACATATAAGGATCATTGAAAGAAACACAATCACAAGGTACACAACATTTTATCCTCGAAAACCCTTATGGGGAAGAAAACCCAACAAAAAATAATTCAATATAGAAATACCAAAAATCGAATAGAAGATCTTCCTCTACTCCTTGACTAGGAAGACTAGCACACAACTTAACCAAGAGATACCAAGATATATACCAAAAACCCTCCTTGGCATCACCCCTAGTTGTAGTAGGATCTCCTCCAAGACTTGCGCATTGCAAAGCTAGTTGGCGAGTGTGCCCAAATGAGGTGTTGGCCTCCCTTATAAAAAGTGGTATGGCGAGCCTATAATTAGGTCTAGGCCAACCTATCACTTTACCCTCTTAATTTACATTTAAATTTCAAGGCACAAAAGGGATGACTTTTACAAAGGCACAATAGGGCCTAATTATTCAACATTCCTGCTTAGGTAGAATATTCTTCGAAGTTACAATATTTCAACAGGAGCATCCCTATCTCAGACCTCTTGTGGCTCAGAAAAATCGGGAAGGAGATTTATTGATAAGCACTACAAATTCTGTGCTTTGTAAACATCCCATAATCTAATTGGTCGAATGAATTTTTATTCCCATATGGATAAGGACCAATCTGAGAAATGTCCAATTAACTATGTCATATGCCCTGAATAAGTCCAACTTGAGAATGGATTCTTTTAAATTCTTTTTATTCATTGAATGTAGGACCTCTTGTGCAATTGCGACTGTGTCATGGATTTGTCTATCCTAAATAAATTCAAATTGTTCTTCGCTAATCACTTGGCTGAGCGAAGGCCTAAGTTTGTGAGATATGATCTTTGAAATGATCTTGTAAATCACATTACAACATGAGATTGGTCTATAATATCAAAATGTTTATGATGTTTGTTTTTGGGGGATTAGAAAGATGAATGTGGAACTCAAAGGGACATATATTTTTCCTTCCCTTTGTGATTTGTTGATCATCAATAACATATCATCTTTGATAAAGTCATAGAAATCGTTATTAAATTCTACGATAAACCCGTCAGGACCCGGGCTCTTTCCATTTTGCATGGAAAATAGGGTTTATCTCATCTCTACCTCTGACACCTCCATTTCTAGGGATTGATTCATATATTCTGTAAAAATCCTAGGGAATTTAGATACCATAGCCAGGATTTCCTGGATGGGACATCCAACAGGGTCCTCAAATATTTTTTCAAAGTATCTTACCCCCTCATCAACTTTTCCTTGAAATAAGGATATTGTCTCACCCTCCTCTGATTTGATGTCCCATGTGGTGTTGTAATTCCATATGAAATTTCCATATCGATGAAAAAAATGTGTGTTTTTGTCCCCTGCCTTGAGCTAGAGAGCACAACTCTTAAGTCTCCATTCAATCTCCTCTATTTTTAACCAATTATCTCACCTTCTTTTGAGGAGATTGAGTTCTTCAAGTAGTTCCTGGGATATGAAACCTTCATCCATATTTTTGAATAGTGACAAAAGATCTTCCTCAATCTCCAACATATCTCTCTTTTTCTTATTTTTCCATATAAGGATCCATGCTTTTATAACCGCTTTAATTTTCTTCAGATTTTCTATGAACTAAATTATCAAAGGTATTGATAGCAAGGGATAGAGCTTTGTATAGAAACTATGAACCAAGGCTTGGAACTCTGCCTCTTTCAGCCAAGTTTGGCATATTTTTAAAGGGGTGGGAGGCGTAGATGGCCTAGTGTGCCACTGAAGCAGTATAGGTCTATGATCAGAAATGCCACCATCTTCAACCTATTGAAACACACACTGACATTGAGAGCGGGTGGGTATGAATCAATGTCTTGAACTTTTCGATACTTTTCACACTTTCTCGGATTATTTAAATTAACTCGATAACATATATGTATTTCAATTACTTATTCATAAATATATATAACAATTATAAAAACACAAACTGTATACAGAAGAATAAATATTATATATTTATTAAACGTGAATAAGTACATATGATACCAATCATCAAAATCTTAACACCCACTGAATACGAGAGATCCAACTCTCAGATACAAGACCCAACTTGTAGTTCTCAGATCCAACTAAGAAGTGAGGAATCCAACCCTCATAACAATACCCAACTTGTAAATAGGAACCAACCTGACAAAGAATGAATTTTCATTCAATCCATTGTATTTATATTTGATCCACTGATATACATATTTTTCCAACACAAGATTTTGTTTATATATACATTCAAAAGGTGTATGACATTGAAACAATGCATCTTTCAACACACCTCTTCATTTAAGTGATTATAATGTTATTTTAATAATAATTTTATTCCTTTATTATTATTCATAATTCTTCAGATCGGCGTCCATTGATTAAGTAATTACTTCTCCATTCTCCCTTTTCCTTTTCACCTTTCACAATACCATGGATTTTTAAACCAAGGGAAAATACCATTTAACTTTTTGACTTTTTACATATATTCATTTTTTTTTTCTTTTTATCTTTTAATACCCCTTTTCATGTAACTTTATTTTTTATTTTGAATTTACTTTTTTACATAAAGTTACCTTTTTCATTATTTTACTTTCATATTTATTTTTACTTAAAAATCAATTTCCATTTAACTTTTTCCTCTTTTGTATTTATACTCCATATATTAATATTAATATTCTCCATTGATATTGACCTTTATATTAATATTCTCCATTAATATTAACTTTTATATTAACATTATCCATTAATATGAAATCTATTTATATTTATATTAATATTCTCCATTAATATTTAATTCAATTTATCATATTGTAGCTTTTGCATCTGCCCTTCTTTTATATACCAAGACCTCTTTCATTTGATCACATTTATGGATCAAATCCTTATTTCGATCCTCAACCAATTCGTGCAAATTTCTTCTTGATCCTTCTCTATAGATTCTTCCGCTGTGAATTAGCTTCCTCTTCAATTCCTTTGATTCAATCCTCTGGTCGCTTCTACCTCCATTATAGAGTGTATCTAACTTTTGTCGTTGATTCCTATATTTAAGTCCTCAAAGTCCTTTCACTAGGTCCTTGTCTTCATATGACCGTGAACTGTAACCAAGTGCTTCTTCAGAAGCGCTTACTATTCAAACTTCATCCAGGTACTTATTAGGTTCCATATGATCAATGGCTATGCCCTTAGCTTGTGGCCTTAGCCCTAATCACTCACGATTCCCACATAACCAAAAACATAACCCATGGCTACACAAATGAGCGCTAGCAATGTCTATCCTGACTTAATCGGCGATGCAGACTTAATTGTTCGTTGGATGGACAATCCTCGTCATTTAGGGGGCTAGGTTCCTAGCTCGTATCTCAATGTTGTTGGCCCCAAAATAAACCTCTAACCGACACGTGGTTTTGTGATCAATGACCCATAATATTTCAGGGGGTCTGGTCCATGTTAAACTCTCCGCACCTTTTCTATGCGAAATATTTGTCCACCATTGATCTGACCTGTGGTCAGACAACTGGATCTACATCACATCATTTTTCACCACCATTAAATCTACGATGATGTTTTAATCTAGGATTGGAAGGACGGTTGAATTTATTCCTCCTACCATGAGATCTAATGATCCTTATTCAACCTCTTCACGATATGACGGTTAGAGTCGATCTAACTCTACACCCCATGATTCTGGACTTCTCCTCGATCTAACGGTCGTCTTTTATTCGATCTTGATTGGACGTTCCCTATCTTTAAGTTATGTATCCATATTTTATAGAACTCTTCTTCAACAATTTATCCCGAGATTTATTCATTCCCTCATCTTCAATCAGACGTTCCAAGCTTCACTTAGATCTATTTCCCTTCATTACTTAGATCTATCTCACTTAGATTTATTCATTACTTCTTTGTACTCCTATGTAGCCTAATGTAATATTCCATCAGTAGAAATATCTCCAAGGCAATTCACTATTTGACTTGTATCTTCAACATCCTCAACATTCTCATTCTTGCTCAGGTTCACACCAATTAACTCCTTCATATATCTCCATCTTTATAACAACTTCAAACAATTGCTCCTTTGTAATATCTCTTTGTCCTGAGCATTTCTTCAGACTTCCTCTATATTCAACAGAATTTAAATTTTGTGTTGTCACGACTTATAGTTTATCCTTTGATACCACTCATCAAGCATATCCTTCTTATTTCTTGTCTGTCCATGTTTGATTACTATGCAAGTTTGATTCATGTTGTCATCAATGACAACACACAATCAATAATGCCAACAATATCCCCCTTTGGAATTGAGGGAAACATATCTATAAAACAAATGATTTTGTACCTTTGTTCCCCCTATCACCGATATCATCTTCAAATCAGGGAATTGAGTTTGTTTTTAATGATACCAAATTTGTTTTACTGCTTCTCTCCCCCTTTGACATCAATGACAAAGAGTGAAACTCCACTTCTCTCCCACTGTGAATGTGTCAGTTGCTATCTCAGTCTCTTGGGATTTTGTGTTCAAATAGGTAGTCTTCTTTTATACCAACTTTTGTAGTGATCAAATCTTTTAAACCTAATCCAATGAATTCCTCATTTGATGACCAAATTAAATACTCCCCCTGAGTGTAAATGTGTTGCAATTGCACATAATAGATTTAGCTAGGAATTGACATACACAATTGCAGAGAAAATATGAAAAAGGAGAAGCGTGAGAGAAAGAATGGAAAAATTCTCATTAACCAAATGAATGAATGATAATTTACACATGATATACTTTGTATAACTCAACTAATGCGCACTGGAGGAGAAGCCAATGCGCCATAGTGGTGGTCTAGAGTGATCTAGACACACACCAACAGTTACGAGAGTAAGCTACCACTTAGTCTAGTCTCTCAGGAAGTTATGTGAGTGAACTGCCACCTAGTCTGAGATAACTGTTCTCTCAGTCTTCAGTTAACTAATTGAAATAGAGTGAATTGAGGAGGAGATCAAGGGATCATGAGTAATGTGCTAGTCTGGTGATGATCCCAAGGACAATGCACATTATCTTGTGATGATCCCAATGTTGTATGGTGATAATCGCAATGTGGCATCTAGAATCCACTCAACTAATCAAACTGAAGTGTGAACTGAAGAGAATATTCTTCCTAAAATATAGGAGACTGAATAATGACTAATAAACATAGGAAAAACCTTAGAAAAAATAAATCCTAGGTGTGTGTGAAGTATCTCCAACACCCCCCCTAACACATCACTATGGTGAAAATAAAGAGTAGGTCCTAGAAACGAGGCCGTGTTAGGTACCCAAATACAAAATATACACTGGAATAAACGAGGAAAGAGGGAAAACCTNAAGTACAATGTATGTAAAAAGAAGAACTGACAGTTGCTAGGCAACCGTGTCCTTCACTCCAAGATGACTGCGTAGAGACTGGAACTTCTTCTCAGTGAAGGTCTTGGTGAAGATGTTTGCAGTATTTTTTGTTGAAGGACAAAACTGTAGGTCAATGATCCCCTTGTGTAATAAGTCCTAAATGTAGTGCATGTGGATCTCGATGTGCTTCGTCCGTTGTCTCTGAACTAGATCTTTGCATAACTTCAGAGTGCTCTGGTTGTCACACCAGATGACAATCGACCGATGAAACTGAATGCCAAACTCAATGAGAAAATGTTGTAGCCACATAGCCTGAATGGTTATGCTAACTACCCCTCTGTACTCTACCTCAGCTGAAGATAGATAAATAGCAACACGCTTCTTGCTCGACCAATAGATAGGCCCAGAACCAAGACTGAGTGAGTAACTAGATGTGGACTTGCGATCAATGTTATCTCCAGCCCATTCAGAATCAGTGAAACCGATGAGGTCCAATGTAGAGTCTGTTGCATAGTGAATCCCAAAGGTGATGGCTCCCTGTACGTATCGAAGGATACACTTTGCATCCTTCCAATGTAGCTCATGCAGCTCCTGCATGAACCTGGAGACTGCTCCAACTACATAGGAGAGGTCTGGTCTGGAGTGTGTGAGATACAAAAAGCTCCCCATTAGTTGTTTGTACAGTGTGTTGTCAACCAGTGGAGTGTCCCCACCATCCTCAAGTCTAACTCCTGATAGAAAAGGAGTTGGGGCAGAATTGCAGTCTTTCATGTGAAATCTCTCAAGGAGATCCCGTGCATACTTGGCTTGAGACAGTTTGATGTCTGATGCAACATGAATGATCTCGAGTCCAAGGAAGAAAAGTAGCGGACCCATGTCCATCATCAAGAACCTATCATGCAGAATCCTCTTGACTGTAGCAATCGTTGAAGTCGAGCAACCAGTGATCAACAAATCATCCACATACAGAACTAGGAGTAGAAGTGAATCAACCATCCTGAGCATGTAAACATACGGGTCTGACTTACAATGTAAATTTTTTTGTGACAACAGGTAGGAGTCCATCTTGGCATACCATTCCCTCAGAGCTTGCTTGAGGCCATAAAGAGACTTCTTTAGTCGACATACCAAAGATGAATCCTGCATAAACCCCTAGGGTTGCTCCATATAGATCTCCTCAGAGAGATCATCATGAAGAAATGCATTCTTCACGTCCATATGATGGACTTCCCATCCCTTGGATGCCGCAATGGAAAATTCCAAATGTATGGAATCCATCTTCTCTATTGGAGAAAAGGTCTCATCATAGTCAATGCTATGCACCTGCTGAAATCCTTTGGAAACTAGCCTGGCTTTGTATATGCTAATCTGTTTGTCTACTGCGCTCTTGGTCTTGTAGACCCATATGCACCTGACAATTTTCCTTCCTAAAGGAAGGGGAACTAGATCCCAAGTCTGGTTCTCGAGGAGGGATTTGTACTCCTCCTGCATTGCAGATTCCCAAAGTGGATTTCCAGCAGCCGTGCCATAATACTGTGAAACGAAAGACTAAACCAAGAAAAGATGTCTAGGTGGTGTTGGTTAAGTGGTAGTGAATGCAAGAGGAGGATCCTTGAAATAATATTGAGTCCTCCTAGTATCATCTGGATCCCCAACAAGATCCCCTGCATCCTGAAGAGTAGTCTTGGCCACTTGGGCCTATGCTCTCGCTCTACATATGCATCTGGATGCACTGAATCTACATATGATTGTACTAAATTGGTATCTAGATCATATAAATCCTATGAATCATAACTCTCATCTAAATCATATGAATTGACATGTGCATGCTCATTATATTTGACAGGTGGAAGAACAAAGTTGTTTGCATGTGGTTGTTGAGGTACATGCGAGACACTTTCCTCGAATTGGACACTACGCTCAATGATGAGTCAGTATGAGGAAATATCAATGAGTTTGTATCCCTTCACACCGTTAGTGCATCCAACAAAGATACACTCTATGCTCTGTGGATCAAGTGCCTTCCTCTTCTCAGAGGGAATCCCGAGCCATGCACGTGAACCGAAAATATGGAAGTGGGTCACTTCCGGTTTGATGTCGCTCCAAGCCTCGTAGGGGGTCTTATCCTTGACAGATCTATGGGGATATTTATTTTGGATATAGGTTGCACAATTAAGTGTTTCAGTCCATAATTTTTGTGGAAGTGACTTTGCATGTAGCATGCAAGATGCCATCTCTTTTAGAGATATACTTTTCCGCTCAACAACTCCATTTTTCTATGGAGTATAAGGAACCATGTGTTGAAATTGAATCCCTGCCTCATGACATATATTTTGTATCTCATGGTTGACATACTCTCCCCCATTATCTGTTCATAGGAATTTGATTTTCTTTCTTGACTGTGTCTCAACAAGGGCTTTGAAATCTTTAAAGTGTTCAAAGACCTCTGATTTTTTTCTGAGAAAGAAAATCCATGTGAAGCGTGAGAAATTATCAAAAAAAATGAGCATGTACCTTTCTTTACTGATTGATAGATGCGGAAAAGGGCTCATGAGGTCACTATGGATCAGATCTAAAGGAAAGGAAGCCTTTTGAGTCTTTCCTTTGTCAAATTTCTCTTGAGGGTGTTTTCCAATAACACACCCCTCACAAATTCCTTTGGAGAAGTGGATGTCAGGTAGAACATCAACCATTCCCTGCTTGATAAGTTGTTGCATATATCTGAAATTTAAATGCCTGAACCTTTCATGCCATATCCTACTTCTTTCATCAGCATGGGTAAGTAGTAATGCATAATCTGGTTCAATAAATTCAGAAAATGTGTAGAGTCTAAATTGATGATTTACCTCACCGGTAGCAACCCTAGAATTGGTTTGCATGTCATAGATATCCACTGCATCATGTGTGAATATGACTCTTTTTTCGGTGCTAGATTTTTTCATCTGATACATGGAGATAATATTGATGAAAAGTTTGGGAACGTGTAGCACATTATCGAAGCTTTTGTTTGTGAGTTCTTCTTCCTTTGCCAGTGACCTCGACTGGAGAGTTTTCCCCCATCAGAATAGGAGGACCTTTGCATGCATCCAATGAAGAATAGATTTCTTTTGTGGCATCCATGTGGTGTGATGCACTTGAATCTATGATCCAAGCATCAGGAGAGGAGTTGATGGCAATCAAAGCATGGCTAGAATTGTCTTTCTTGGGATTTTGATCTCCTGGCTTCTTCTTATTGGCACCCTTGGGGATGTGATCTCCAAGGTTGTTTTGATGAAGTATTTGGGTCATTAGATCTATCTGTTTCTGCATACATGCAGATTATGGATGGAATCCTTTATGGAAGTAAGTGCAATTCTCCCCTTTTCTTCCCTTTCCACCTTTGGATCCAGAGGCATCGTTGAAAGGTTTTGAGTACCCTTCCTTCTTTGGATTTGCATGTGCTTTCCTTTTGTATTTGTTTTTAGATTTATAATATTGATGACCATTGCCATCTTGCATAGTAAGTGCATGCACCTTTAGGCCTTTGATTTTTCCCATATTGATGAGCTTGTTGCTCTTGTGTCAGAGACTCGATAAAGGATTCAAGAGAGGGCATCGTCGAGGTAGATCCAGAGGCGAACCTAACTGAATGAAATGTGGATACAAACACTAACTATTATGGACCATGTTTGGAGAGAATGGTGAGAAACATTTGTTTCTCCTCAGATTTATCAACCTCGCAAGCCTTGAGTTGCGACAACAAATCCTTATATTTGGTAAAGAAATATTAGATATTTTCAAATATTTTTGGATCCAATGTGAGAAATTCCACCTCGAGAATGTGTCCCATCATCTCGTCTTGTTTTCCAAAAATCTCTTCCATGGTG
Organism: Picea engelmannii; assembly: GCA_009831015.1. Taxonomy (NCBI): domain Eukaryota; kingdom Viridiplantae; phylum Streptophyta; class Pinopsida; order Pinales; family Pinaceae; genus Picea; species Picea engelmannii. Next base: position 122,712 of record ML779770.1, on the reverse strand, counting down.
GTCCAGGCTTCATTGGGGGTTTTACAGGAGGATATGTGAAAGAGGAGTTAAGGAGAAATGAGACTGTAAATTGTTCCAAACGCTTCATCCATTCGATTTAGATACTTGGATTTTTCTATGGCTGATGTTGGTTTTGTCTCTACGTTCATGGTTAATCGATATAATCCTCTTCCTCGAAGATGCATTATAATCTTCTCCTTCCATGCAAAGAAATTGTACGGTGTAAGAATGAATTCTTTTGGAAATTCCATTTTTCCGCTATCTTCAATCTTCGGTACATGAAAAAATAATTTGGTATGTATTTTCCCTAGCAGTTCGTTGGCTCTGATACCATGTAAATGTGTTGAACTTGCACAAAATATATCTAGCTAGGAATTGGCATACACAGTTGCAGAGAAAATATGAAAAAAGAGAAGCAGGAGAGAAAGAATGGAAAAATTTTCATTAACCAAATGAATGATTGATAATTTAGGCATGATATACTCTGTATAACTCAACTAATGCGCACTGGAGGAGAAGCCAATGCACCACAGTGGTGGTCTAGAGTGATCTATACACACACCAACAGTTATGTGAGTAAATTACCACCTAGTCTAGTCTCTCAGGCAATTATGGGAGTGAACTGCCACCTAATGTGAGTTAACTAGTCTCTTAGTCTTTAATTAATTGACTCAAATAGAGTGAAGTGAGGAGGAGATCAGGGAATCATGAGTAATGCACTAGTCTGGTGATGATCCCAAGGAAAATGTGCATTATGTGGTGATGATCCCAATGTTGCATGGTGATAATCCCAATGTGGCATCTAGACTCCTCTCAACTGATCAAATTGAAGTGGGAACTGAAGAGAATATTCTCCCTAAAATATAGGAGACTGAATAATGACTAATAAACATAGGGAAAACCTTAGGAAAAATAAATCTTAGTTATGTGTGAAGTATCTCCAACACATAGTTTTTACTGTTTCATAGGGTTTTACTGTCTTCCCCTTTTTTCATAAAGGACAAGGGTGTGAATCTTACTAATCTTCTTGATTTGCCTCTTTATTCTTCTTGATATTCCGATCTTTCATAGGAATACCAACAGATCATTCATTACTAATTGATCAATACCAATTGATTTAATTTCCATTCTAAAACCAATTGTTAAGGTATGTTACCAATGCCAGTTCTTTGATACCAAGAGATCTTGTTGCTCTTTGTCGTTAATCAATCTTCCCTTTTCATGCTCTATCTTTATATATTTTGAACTCCTTTGTTGCTTTCAAATTCTTCAGTTGATGTGATTTTTCATTCCTCATCAAGAGACCCCCCTTTTTTTTTCTTTTATGAATTCTTCAAGAAGTGTTTTAGATCCTTTTATGCATCTAGGAGAGGCATGGTAAGAAGATAAACATTTTCATTCTCTTGGAGCTTTGTTTTTTCTTCATCTTTGTAGCTTTGTTATGATTTCATTCTCCAAATCTTTCAATGAGGCACTCTACTTTTTGGACCTTTCCTTTCTAAATTTTTCCTTTGAGATTTGTCATCTTCTCTTTTCTTCCAAACTTCATTAGATTTTCTTCCTAAACTGTATGGATTATTCCTCATGGGTTGGCTTCTTGATTCCCTTCAGTCTTGGGATTTGTGGCCAAACCTATCACAGTTGTAGCATCTCATTGTATGAAAAAACTTTGTTGTGTGCCCAACATATTTGCATATCCAACATCTCATTAAGTTATTGGACCTTCCTGAATTTTTCCTTTCAAGACTCTCGCATTTCAATGCTTTATGAACAAAGTTATGATAGGAAAAACAATAACCATTGAAGGTGTTTCCATACTCGATCCTATTTTGACATGAGAAGTCTGCCTTTTGATATGCTTCTTGGTTTTGAATTTTATAGATTCCTTTTTTAACAGAGTTCTGAGCTTTTATAGAAATTGTTTTAGACCTTTCTATTTGCTCCTCCTCTTCTGAAAATATATCATTAGTAACAAAAGGAAATGCATGTTTTTTTTTATTTGCTAGATTTAATTCATCTTGAACATGCCAATCATCATGAAAACAATTAGACACATTTTGGAAACTTTGAAGAATACTTTCTTCCATAGCAAAATGTTCATCACAAGCATTATCCTCTTTACAAGGATAATCCTCCTCATCAGAAAGCACTTCCTTATCTGTGGAAGATTTCTTATATTTGTAATGTTCACAACAATTTTCAAACAAAAGTTCAGCTAATAAAATAATCTTACAGTGTTTATTAAGCAGATAGTTCTGAATGGTATTGTAAATCATATTGGTGAATCGAAAACTATAAGTAATTGGAAAAGCTCATTCTACTATACGTTGACCTCCATTATTTTCTATTTAATATAAATTTTTGAAATTCATAAAAATGATTTTTAATTTAAAAAAAAAATTTAATAAAAAATATTGCAAAATATTGGGAAAGTTGGTAAAAAGCCTACCAATTAATAGGAAGTTAACACCAATTGATATTTAAGTGAAAACTATATTCCCTAGTGGAGACAAAGACTAATAATAAGAAATGACATTAATGATTTTGCAAGTAATTTGAATTTCCTTTGCAAACAATAAACAATGACATTGATTTATTTTTTTTGCTTATTATTATTTTAAGAATAGTAAACAATGATATTGATTTATTTTTTTTGCTTATTATTATTTTAAGAATAGTAAACAATGATATTGATTTATTTTTTTTCTTATAGTGATTTTACTAAAAACATTAATTTTTTTATAGTAATTTTATCAAGAACAATTTCTTTATCAAAATTGGATTTTGGACAATAGACCATATTGATTTTTTTGTGCGTATAATTATTTTACTAAAAAAAAATTCATCTATGAAGAATGGATTTTGGACAATATAGAACATATAAAAGTTTATAAAAGGTGGATTTTGGACAACATAGACCATATCATACTCAAGAAAAAACTTGTATTAAAAGGGTATTATGCAGTTACTATCCACCTTACTTTGTTCATTTTTCTCATTAATGTCTTTTATTATAATCATTATAATCATTTTTTTAAGAAACCTTTATTTATTGAATGTTGTACATTAGGTGTAAGTGTTTGCAATGATATGCAATTACAAATTTTGTAAATGGAGATATTTACTGCCTATGGTGCATGCTATGAATTGTCAACCACCATTTTCCATGCAATTCAGAATTCAGTCGTCACTAAGGGAGTTGGATTGGGGGAAAGTGGGGAGAATCCCAAACGTAACTTAGTTGTGTAGGCAACGAATACGAGAGCACAATCGCCAAGAAAGGAAGCAGTGATATGCCTTTAGCTTTAATGGCCATATATTAAAGTAGCCTTAGTTGTCCGGTGGTCTATAGACAAATTTAACGAGAAATTGTGTAAGATTCCATTAATGTAATATCCGTTGTATCTGTTGCTCTGAAAAAGCAAAAGCAATCAAATAAAACAGCTCAACGAATATATTTTCGGCCGTCATATCTGTTGCTCTGAAAAAGTAAAAGGAATCAAATAAAACAGCTCAACGAATATACCTTCGGCCATAAGGAATAATTGGACTTGGAAAATCAAATAAAGCAGCTCAACGAATAATATGGAAAATGTAAGATCAGGAAAGAAGAACGAGGTAAAGTATAAGAATATGGAAAAAATTGGAATATTATGAAAAGATCAAGAAGATTTATGAGAATTATATAAAAATAAGAAAAAAATAGTTTTTTGTTTTAAATATAATTATATAAAAATAAAAGGAATAGTCTTAATTATATAAAAATAAGAAAAATACCCTACGAAGGTATATATACCCTATCCCCCTCTAGATTTGAACTTGTGACCTCTTAAGAGGAAACACAGGTTCTTTATTCAATCAAATGCACATAGAACATATATATATGATTGGGCCTAATGGTTAAGAACATGTGTTTCCTTTTAAGAGGTCACGTGTTCAAATCCAGAGGGTGGTAGGGTATGTATACCTTCGTAGATAATATGGGATAATGGTTTTTTTAGATACTATTTATATTAAAATAGGTTTTTGGTTTTGGATTAAGATTTAAAAGTGTTTTCATCGGTTCATCTCTTCAAATTTAAGGAACCAACAAATAGATATTTGGTAAGAGCCTAAGTATGTCCCTCGCAAATCAACAAATTATTGTAAGTGGTGTGGTTATTTTTTAATAACACTATTAAAATAATTCACATTTGAGAATACTAGTAAATGATGGTTCTCCCCACTCTCAATTAACCAAAGAATTATGATAGGTTTTACTACTTTTAGAGAGAAACATGATTAATAATAATAATAATAATAATAAATGATTAAAAATAATTAAATAATTTTTCTAGAAAAATATGATTTAAAAAAACTTTTAATTATATTTTGATTTTGAATTAATTTGTGAGAAGAATAAAAATATTTTTTTTAAATATTATTATATAAATTATTATAATTGTTTTTTTAATTAATATGGAATGTTATGAGAGGTGTATTTATATAACTAGCATTACTATGAAAGATGGGGAAGAGGAATGCCCCAAAAAATTGAGAGCCCAAAAAATTGTTATATGGCCATGGGGGCAGTTTTTGGACAACCACGTTTTTGCATGGAGAGCATTTTTTACTTGCAGATTTTAGGAAACAAGAGAGGAGATGAATGTTGGGAAGATAATGAACTATGTTGGGCTTGAAGGAAACCATTGTTGGGTCGTGTTTTATGTTGAGAAAGAGGCATGTGTGCCTGTAAAATCTGGTTGTAAGCCTGTGAAGCATTTTTATGTTGAGAAATGGACTCAAGAGCCTTGTGAGTTCTGTTGTGAGCACTCCTAGAGTAGCTGGGAGGTTTTCTAGTCAACCAGATGCAGTGAAGGGGGATCTCATTCCTTGGGTTGTGCAGGTTGTGGGAAACAGATTGGAACTTGAGTTTTGGGGTTGTTGTGTGTGTCCGGAGAGTGGATAGCCAGAGGGATGGATCTCCTTGTGGACTCATAGCATCAACTCGGGGGTGGATTTATGTTGAAAGAAAATGAATAGAAATGCATATGGTTGGGAGGTTCATCCTTCATATGCAACCAATTGGTTATCTATTAATAGATAAGTTCTTTGTTGTGTTTATCATGATATTTTGTTGTGTAAATGGATTATATGGATGTTCTGTGTTTGATGTTTGCTTGAGAATTTGTAAATTCGTCTTTTAATATATGTTGTTAGATCCATTTAGAACTGTGTTATCAGTTAAATGGTTAAATTGTGTGTGATTTGTAGCTGATAAGCTACATGAAAATTAATAAGCATAAAATATCAATTTTAAATGTGTATTATGCACGTAACTTAGTATCATTCATTACTTGTAGAGTGACTCTGGAGAAAAATTCAATCTAGGGTTTAACAGTCGCGGTCTCAGCATCGGCTAGTATGGTTACCAAAGGGGGAGGGACTGGAACCCCCTCCTACAAGCAGGTAGTAGTGGACATAGGGAAAGTCCCACGAGGCATCGGTTTCAAAGAACCTCTGACAGGCACCTCGAGATCAGGTCGGAAAAGAATCAAGAGGGAAACCAAGAAAAAAGTGATCGCGTGAGGGAAGAAGCCAAAGAAGCCCAGAATGATGCACAAGAAATGACAAACCCCGGTGGGGTAGATGGGTACAACCCGTGTAAACCTAAAACAACAATGACAAACCCCGGTGGGGTAGATGGGTACAACCCGTGTAAACCTAAAACAACACTGATACCCAAGGTTATATTGGAAGACCCCCAAATGAAACTCTTCATGGATCAGATGAAGACGCATGCACTGATCTGCAAGTTTATGGGCCTTTGGCCCACAGAAAAAACATTGCGCAACTAGATAAAATACCATTGGAAGCCAAGTGGAGAAGTTGGCCTCCACCTGGGCTCGAAAGGATTTTTCACAACAGTCTTTATGAACCTAGAGGACNGGGGGGGGGGGGACACTTCCACACCTCAACGGGACTGTAGATGCGTCCATGGAAGGAAAACTTCTCCCCAGAGAAAGAAACCTTTAAAAATGTCCCAGTCTGGCTAAGGCTTTAATCCTTACCGCTAGACTACTGGTTATCGTCCACCTTCGAAGCAATAGGGAACAAGCTCAGAAAATATGTCAAGACATCGGAAGATACTCTAAAAGGAAGATATACATCCTATGCAAGGATATGCATAGAGATGGATGTTTCGGGAGCGCTCCCTGAAGCCATAATCCTGGAGTTTAGGGATGAGGAATGGATACAAAGCATAGACTACGAGCAGATCATGTTTCGATGCAGAATATGTCATGAGCATGGACACCTACTAAGAGAATGTCCTCTCAATAAAAAACAAGAAACGAAAAACACCAAGCTACAGCAGGATGAGGACGGGTTTGTGAAGCCAAATCACAAAAATAGAGGAAAAAAAAGACAAGGCAAGGCCCCAACAGGAAGAAACCTGAAAGCCAGGATCAAAACAGAAGGAAAAGGGAGGCCCAACCAAGGGGAAGAAGGAGGAAAAGAAAAGATGAAAGCTAGGGAAGCTAGTGAACATGCAACTCATGAGAACACAAAAATTCCAAGCAACAAGGGAGAATAGGGAGGTAGTACAAGTCCTATGGAAGGAGGAAACAAAGACGCCAACACCCCAATGCAGGAGGTAGACGGAGATTCCGAGATGACACCAAGCAAGGTAGGAACAAAAGACCCATATCTTAGAGACATTGTGGAAAGGGAAGCAATAGATCTACTGAACATACTAGAGCAATGGAAAATGCATGGAGTAGACAATGTGCCAGCGGAGCAACTAGATCGCATTCAATATCTCTTCCTCCTAAGGGAGGAAGCGAAATCCGAAGGGATCAAGCACATGCATGGCGAGATAGGACACCTGGGAATCTAAATAGACGATGGACAACCACAACACTCACCCAAGCAAGCAAGGCCGAAGAAAGGCAGAAAATCAAATAGAGTAGCCCTATAAGAACTAGGAGCCCTGCTAATAAACTCAGGTAAGATTAAAAATATCTTCCCCAAATCCCCCCCACATGTTTAAATGAAGATTATAATGTGGAATATAAGAGGCCTAAACAACCCAAGAAAGCAAGGAATCCTTAAAAATAGACTGAGAAAGGAACAACCTGGCCTCTGTTTCATTCAAGAGACAAAATGCACTTTAGACAGAATGGAAACAATCAGTAAAAAACATCGGAGTAAGTACAAGATGTTGGTTGTCGAAAGAAAACAGATGGTGGGAGGTATTCTCACCTTGTGGAACCCACAATCAGTGAACCTACTTGCAGCAGAAGCCACGAGACACACACTTTTTGTTAACATGAAAATCATAAGGAACACGACGGAAATTCTATGCACTAATGTGTATAGCCCCCAGGTGATGGAGGAAAAAAGGATAATTCTCCTAGACCTAGAGAATCTAAAGGATCGAACCAACAACCTCCATTGGATCCTAGCAGGGGATTTCAACATCATCACTACACTTGCTGAGAAAAAAGGGGGCACCAGAAGACTAGACAGAGATGCGGAAGAATTCTCAGCTTTCATTGACACAATGGAGCTTGTGGATATCAAGACCAACAATGGACAGTTCACCTGGAACAACAAATGACTAGATCACCACCAAGTAGCTACAAGGCTAGACAGATTCTTGGTGTCAGAATCCATCATTTTGTAGGGACTAACTTTGGACTGCAACATCCTCCCCTGGGGGGGATCAGACCACTGGCCAGTTCAACTGGAAGCTAATTTTAAAACCACACCAAAGAATAGACCATTTAGATTTAAGAAATTTTGGATCGACCATTCCACCTTCAAGGAGAACATCAACCAATGGTGGCGGGATGAAATACCAGACCAAGGGACAAGGATGTTCAAACTTTACAAGAAACTCAAGTACATCAAAAAAAAACTCAAGGAGTGGAACAAGGAAGTCTTTGGAAACATAAACCATGGGAAAAAAAAGTATCGAGGATAGAATGAGGAAGCTACATGAACTATGCAACGAAGAGGGATACACAGAGAACCAGAAAAAAGAAGAGATCCAAATGACCCATGAATGGGAAGCAAGATGCCAGCAGGAAGAAACTTTGTGGCACCAAAAGTCCAGAATAAGGTGGCTAAGGGAAGGGGAGAGGAATACCAAGTTTTTTCATAGAACAACTATTGCAAGAAGATCCCATAACAAAATATTGAAGATTAGGGATCAGGACGGGATCAAAAGAGAATCCCATCAGGAAATTGAAAATACATTGGTCAACCACTTCCAGGGGATAGGCCATACAAATAATAATACAACACATCCCCAAGTTGGTCCCAAAGGATCAAAATGTCAGCATAAGAAAACCCATCGCAAAGGAATAAATTGACCAAGTGGTCCAAGAGATGCCCAACGAAAAGGCCCCAGGCCCAGATGGCTTCACAGTGGAGTTCTTCAAATCCTGCTAGGAAGTGGTTAAGCATGACATTTATGGGGTGGTGGAGGACTCCAGGCGATCGACATCCATCCTGAAAGCTTTAAATTCCACAATGATCACTCTAATCCTAAAATAAAATGAAGCTAGGACCCCAGACCTCTACATGCCTATAACTTTATGCAATGTAGTTTACAAGATAATCTCCAAATTCATATCCAAAAGACTTAAGCCTCTGCTTCCCACACTGATTTCACAGGAACAGGTGGGTTTTGTGGAAGGAAGACAAATCCTGGACAAAATCATCCACGCCCATGAGATTATTCACACGCTGAAAATCCAAAGGAGAGGGGGGATGATAATCCAACTTGAACTGGTGAAGGCATACTGCAAAATAAGATGGCACTACATGGCCAAGACGTTGGAAGCTTTTGGTTTTGACTGACACCGGATTAACTGGACCATCACTCTAGTCTCAATGACAAGCTACTCGTTTTTAATCAATGGAGCCCCAACCAAACCTCTCTATCCATCTAGAGGCATAAGACAAGGGGATCCATTGTCCCCCTTCCTGTTCATTCTAATGATGGAAGGGCTAAGCAGAAGGATAAAAAGTGCAACTACAGCTGGTGAAATAAAAGGCATCAAACCATTTGAAAACTACCCAACCTCCACACACCAACAGTTCGTTGATGATACCTAATCCATGGCACACCCACGGTAAATGAAGAAAAGGATTTTAAAAGAATCTTAGAAGACTTTGGGGAAGCCTCAGGGGTGTAAATCAATGACTCCAAATCCATGATATATTTCTTCAACATTAATCCAACAATTCAAAGAAACTTGGCCAACATTATAGGGTTTGAACGCAAAACACTCAAAACAAAATACTTGGGAATACTCCTGACAGATAGAGCCTGCAAAAATGCTACGTGGGAAGGAGTTATCAACAAACTGTAGGAGAGGGTAAAAAATTGGACATACATAGCTCTAAACCTAGCCCGAAGGCTTATCCTCACCAAAGCAGTTCTACAAGCAATTCCGGTGTATATGATGTCAGTGTTTCCAACCCCCAAAGGAATACTACAAAATATAAGAGCCATCCAAAGAGACTTCATATGGCGAGGTGCAAAAAATAAAAAGAAATGGGCCCTGGTGGCCTGGGATAAGGTATGAAGACCAAAAAGAAAATGCGACTTGGGGTTACAAGACCCACAGGTAACCAACGAATCCTATGGGGAAAATCTTTGGTGGAGATGGGTAAAAGACAAATCGGTGTTGTGGGTAAACCTCTGGAAGGCCAAGTATGCCTTGAACATCAACGACCAGGAGAGAATTTGGTTCATGGGCACAACGGAGGGATCAACCATCTGGATTCTCGCCTGACGAAATAAGAACTAGATTTCGAAACACAACTTCTGGGAGGTCAGAAATGGTATAACAACAAGGTTCTGGGGGGATGCATGGAAACAAGAACCCAAAATGGAAAATACGGACAGGGAGGAGCTCCAACAAGAAAGGATTGGGCAAGGAAAAACAAAAATCCATCATTACTAGAAGAAAAGGGATGGTAGCACAAGATGGAGGATCTGGGACAAGCTTAATCCACAAAATAGAGCTCAGATCAAAACAATAACGAAAGAGGTGGAGGAGGAATTGGGGAAAAGGAAGATTGGGGTCTCAGAAGAAGAGACCAATTGAGGTGGGGTAGGAAAAAAGGGGGTGAATTCAACTTAAAAGAAGCATGGTATTACATTGCGGGCCAGGACCAATAAAATCCGGACCAACAGTGGGAAAAGATTTGGAAAATCCCCCAATGGCCAAAAATCAAAATGTTCGAATGGCTAGTTCTACACAACCGTATTCTAACCTAGGAGAACCTCATGAAAAGGGGCTTCATAGGTCCCTATCATTGCCATCTCTCTCAAGTCAAGGAGGAAACAACTAATCACCTCCTCGACGAATGCAGTTACACAACAGAGATATGGTATTGGGCGACATGAATCTTTAGCCAATCCAATAGTATCCGGGGGAACATTAGTGCAACCATTAACAATTGGAATGAGGGTTACATTGAAAATGAAATGGTGAACCTTTGTTGGAATCTAATGTTGGGGATGATCATCTGGGCAATCTGGAAAGAAATGAACTGGCACATCTTCAGAAATGAAAACCTACCGACAGAAAGTCTAAAGGATGCAATAGTCTCTCAAATAAGAGAAACGGTGCAAAGCCGCAACTGCATTAAGGAGAAATATCAACTTACAGACCAAGAATCTTGCATCCTGGACTTTTTCCATCTAAAAGAATGGCGCAACAACATACCTGTAGGGCATTATCTGCAACTCTAGATAGGATCCTGTAATTGGACTCCCCCTCTGTTAGGGTTCCTTAAATTGAATTTTGACGGGGCAACAAAAGGAAATCCAGGAGTGGTAGGGGCAGGTGGAGTGATCAGAGACAGTGGGGTAAACATCATCTGACTGTACACTGAGAGCATGGGAAACTCAACCAACAACACGGTGTAATTTGGATCCCTGGAGCTTGGCCTTGAAATCCTAAGCTGTGAAAGGATGAAAAACACCATCGTGGAAGGTGACTCCACCCTGGTTATCAACACGATGAAAAGACTCCAAAATGGCACCAGAGTGGGAAAGGTTCAGTGACACTAGCGCCTTGCACACTCCCTACATAAAATAAAGGAGCATCTGAGAACTTTGAATACAGTGGAGTTGCATTGGGTGCGCAGTTCAACGAATCCTCTAGTGGGCAGGCTTTCCAACAAGGAGGTTGTCAAGGAAGGCCCAGAACTAGATGATACCTGGATCAACATTTCAAGCGGGCAGCTCAGAACAGATTGCAACCACCTGGCGACAAAAGATTGTGAAGGCAATTTAAGCATGGAAGGTCACATCAAGGAGGACATCGCAAGGCCTCTTGGAAGGTACGCTATGTAACGTCCCCGACCATCATCCCACTGGCCAGGCTAACGCTACTATGCGGAACAACATCATTCTCATACTTAATTAATAATATGCATTTAAACTAAATGAAACACATTTAAACTCAGAGTAAGCACAAGATTACTGCTAACATAAGTAATCCCTGGCATTAACAATAATTCATATGCACAATAGAATACATGATACATATAAGCATTACAGGCATGCAAAACATAATATTAAGCATAAGTTGATACTTATCTTTGAAACCGTGGTAATTCCACCAACTACATGCAGGCCTTCCATGAAACTCCCAGCCTTAGACCACGCTGCTCATCACTCTCAGCAATAGGTCACCCCCGAGCTGGGACTAAGCTCCACCCAAGGCAAGGAATCATAGTCTAGGCTGAGGTTACAGGGAAAACTGCACAGAATAACTGGAAGGATTCTTCCCAGGATGCCTTCTTATGCCCACTACTCACGAACTCTCATTCCCCACATGCATGTTCTGCCCGGGAGTATACACCTTCAAAAGCACAGTCCATCAGTGCTTCACCTCCCTCTCTGGGTCTCGACAACAAGCCGGATCAGGAATTCTCAGAGCTCCGTAGCTGGTTCTGGACTCTCTCTGGGAGAAAACCACTTCCCAGCAAACTCTCTCACCTGGAGAGAGCTGCTCACAGGCCTGACAACCTGCCTCTTCTACCACGGGCCTGAAAACCTGATTCTTTAGCCCTTCCCGACTCAATTCCCGCACGACGAGGATAACCACAACACAACCCCACTCAGGAAAACAAAAAGCAACAACCTACAGGCAGATCGGGTATGGACATCCAAAAACGACAACAGTCCACACTAAGACACAACACGGTTCAGACATTTACAGGGTGCTCGGACTTCACAAGAGACACGGCTCGGTCCGCGAGTTTGCCACTAGTTTCAGGGTGCATGAAAAGGAATGACAAAGCGAATTAGGTGGAGAATGGAAGAATGCAGGAGCAAAAATTTTTCTCGTGAGGGTTTCCTTCATGGTGCACAGGTAAGAAAATGCAGACGCATAGGCAAAATGGGTTCAGACAGTCGACGGTCCAATGGAGGAGGAACCCCCATCACATCTCAACTCAACAGTTTTAACTGCATGCGCTTGGGTTGACACTTGTCACCCATGAAGCTACATGCACTCCATCAGCATGCGTTCCTCTCCAGGAACTTAGGAGAAAACATATATTTCACATGGCTTTTGGAATAATATTAAAATATTATTCCCAAGGACTTAAGCCCCTAGGCTCAACACTTAGCCTCTCTTTCCAACCTTCCAGCCCCCAATCCCTTACCCACTATGTGGAAGCTTAGTCCCCCATCACTCATTCATCGTGGTCGGTCTGCACGCAGCGGTGTTTATATTTTTATTAATGTTCTGCATGATTACATATACAAAAGCAGGCTCTCGGCCTTAACACTTAGGATTTTCGGTCTAATAACACATAAGCCCACCGACTTATATAAACTTGGCTCACCAGCCTATAAAACATAATTACAATTCATAATGCGAGCTTTATACTTCATAGACATGATTTACAACAGGGCTTGGCCTTGGGGACATTACAATCCCCTCCCCTTATTTTTTCACTGTCCTTAGTGCAACTTTACACTGCATCTGCAATCTTTTCAAAGTTTTCAAAAAGATGCGGGTACTCTGCCTGCATAACATCTTCATGCTCCCATGTCACGTACTCAGGACCGTACCAGGTCCACTGGACACTTACAAGCCCTATAGCTTGATTCCAGAGTTGTTTGTTTTTCCTGTCCAATATGCGCACAGGATGCACTTGCAGGACACCTTCTTGTTCCACCTGAATCACATTCCAATCGATAACATGATTAGCATCTGGTATATATTTCTTAAGCAATGAAACATGAAACACATTATGTACAGTCATAGATGCAGGTAATGCAAGCATATATGCAACTGGCCCAATCCTTTCCAGGATTTCAAATGGCCCACAAAATCTGGCTGCCAACTTGGCGCAACTTCCCAGCTTCAGGGAACTCCTGTTAGCTTTCACTTTCAGGAAAACATGATCACCCACTTTGAACTCTCTGTGGGTTCTGTTCTTATCAGCATAACTTTTCTGCCTGTCCTATGCATCTTTCAAATTCTGCTTAATTTTTATCATTTGGTCCTCCATCTCCTTGAGAAACTCTGGCCCAACTACTGCTCTATCAGCTGGATTATCCCAGCTCACTGGAGTATTGCACTTTCTTCCATAAAGTGATTCAAATGGGCTCATCTTCAAAGATGCATGATACCCATTGTTGTAGGCGAATTCTACCAAGTGCAGGTAGTCTTCCCATCTTGATGGTTTGTCCATCACATACATTCTCAGTATGTCTTCTATTACTCTGTTCACCCTCTTTGTCTGTCCATCAGACTCAGGATGATAAGTTGTACTAAAGTTCAGATTCGTTCCGAATCCTTTGAACAATTCTTTCCATAAATTTGAGGTGAATTTCATGTCTCTATCAGACACAATTGTTTTAGGAATTTTGTGCAATCATCCCACTTCCTTTACAAAAATATCAACAACATTTGTTTCCTTGTGAGTAGTTTTCAGTGGAATAAAATGGGTAGCTTTTGTAAGCTTGTCCACCACCACCATGATCGAATCATGCAGCTTGCTTGTTCTGGGAAATCTTGTAATAAAATCCATTGTCACCACTTCCCATGTCCATTCAGGAATGGGCAAAGGTTGTAGCAACCTTGCTGGGTGCCTGTGCTCAACTTTAACCTTCTGGCATTCCATACATTTGGCGATATATTCAGTGATCTCTTTCTTCATACCCGGCCAAAAGTAATGTCTCCTAAATACTGCCACAGTCTTCTGATATCCAGGGTGTCGAGCATAAGTCACTTTATGCATTTCTCTTAGAATCGCAAGTTTCAAGCCCTGGAAATTGGGTATATACACTCTGTTTTTGTACAGAAGTATTCCATCAGCTTCCAAGGTGTAATTTTCCTCTTTCTGTGGTCTCTCACTCTGTTGTAGCTTTGCTACCAAGTCTCTATACTGCAAATCTACATTTGCAGCTTCCAAAATTCTATCCTTAATATCAGTCCTGTACATGCTAATGGCTGAAGCATGTATGTTGTGCACCTTTCTGCTGAGTGCATCTACCACCTTGTTTTCCTTCCCTTTGATATGCTTGATATCAAAGTCGTATTCACACAGAAATTCCAACCACCTACTTTGTCTAGCATTTAAATTTGGCTAATCAAACAAATATTTCAGACTGTTATGGTCTGTTCTGATTTCAAACCTCCTTCCCATGAGGTAGTGCCTCCATTTCCTCAGAGCGTGAACGATTGCTGCCAACTCCAAATCGTGAGTGGCATAATTCTTTTCATGCTCTTTCATCTTCTTGGACTCATAACAGATTACAAATCCATTTTGACTGAGAACTCCTCCCAAACCTTCTTTACACACATATGTGCACACCATGAAATACACATTTGGATATGCAATCCTCAAGATTGGAGCGCTGGTTAACAATTGCTTCAATCGTTGGAAAATTTTCTCACACTCTTCAGTCCACTGAAAATTTTTCTCCTTCCTTTGCAAGGAAGTGATAGGGTGAGCTATCTTTGAGAACCCTGTGATAAACCTTCTATAATAGCCCTCTAGACCCATAAAGGATCTAACTTCTGCCACATTCCTTGGCGCTGACCATTCTCTCATGGCCTCAACCTTCTCAGGATCCATGACGATCCCTTCTTCTAAAATAATGTGCCCCAAGTAATGGATCTACCTTTGATAAAACGAGCATTTTCTCAACTTGGCATACAGCTGGTGTTCTCTCAACACTTGCAGCACCATCCTCAGGTGTTGTTCATGCTCTTCCTCTGACTTGGAATACACCAAAATGTCATCCAGGAAGATTATGACAAACTTGTCTAGATAGTCCCTGAATACACCATTCATCAAGCACATAAAAACACCAGGTGCATTCGACAACCCAAATGGTACCATTGTGAACTCGTAATGACCATACCTTGTTCTAAAGGTGGTCTTGCTGATGTCTTCATCCTTTATGCTTACCCAGTGATATCCTGATTTGAGATCTATCTTCGAAAATATTTTCGCACCTTTCAACTGATCGAAAAGATCGTCGATCCTCGACAGAGGATACTTGTTCTTGACAGTTACTTTGTTCAACTGTCTGAAATCAATGCATAGCCTCAATGTCCCATCCTTCTTCTTCACGAACAGGACCGGGGCACCCCAAATTGACACGCTTGGGTGAATGTACCCCTTCTTTAGAATCTCTTCAAGCTGCAATTGCAACTCTTTTAGCTCTAGCGTGCTCATTCTATAAGGAGATTTCAACACTGGAGATGCTCCAGGCATCAAATTTATAGAGAAATCGATATATCTCTTTGGAGGTAGTCTGGGTACCTCCTGAAATATGTCTTCAAACTCTATTAGTACCGCATGGTCTCCAATCTTTGAGACTTCACCTCTGGATGCTTCCTCCACACGGGCTGCAAACAATTAACAACCTTTCCTATAGCACTTTTTCAACTGCATTGCTGAGATTTCTCTAACAACCACAGCTCTGGGAATTCCTTGGATTGTTTTCCGATTCCCTTCTTCATCTAAGCAAGTGAATGCCTTGTTCTGACAGTCCAAGATGGCATGGTGTTGGTCCAACCAGTCCATCCCAATTAGACAGTCATAAGAGCCTAACGGCAGAATGTTCAAATTGACCTTCGTGCTCAGTCCATTCATGTCTACAGGACATTACTTAACTAACTCCATGACTTTCCTCTTGGTTCCTGTAGCTAGCTGCATTAACCAAGAATTTTCATGTTTGCTTCTTGATAAATGCAAACTTTCTACCACTTTAGGGTCTATATAACTATGGCTAGCCCCTGAATCAATTAAAATAATAAATGGTTGGTTGCTAATCATACCTTCCACTTCAATCATGTGCGACTAAAATTCGGCTTGCTTGTTGTCCAGGGCCGCATAGATCCTTGGCATTCTACTGCCCATGTCCTCCACTATTTCAGCTTGTTGAACATTATGGACAACTCTTTCTTTGCCATTTTTATGGGGACAATCTCTGTACTTGTGGTTCTCTTTACAGCCCCAACACTGAATGGGTGTCTATCTCGGCCTTTGTTCCCCCATTTCAACCATTCTCGGCTCTCTAAACGATGGATGTCCTTGGGGACTATTTCTGAAAAAGGGAGGTTTGTTTCCCTTCTGCCTCTGTTCTTTCTTAAACTTCTTCTGGTCATCCCAAGCCTTCTGAAAGGTAGGCTTTTTTCTTTGTTGTTCATATAAGCATTTCACTCTTCTTTTTGTTTCTTCCATAGTTTTAGGATCATCATACTGAATCTTGTCACCAATGGGAGGTGGCAGTGCACTCAGATACCTATGAATCTTGATAGCCTCATCTTTGATGAATGGAACATACTTGAGTAATTCCAAAAACCTTTGTTCGTATTCATCAATGGTCATGCTTCTTAGCTTGAGTTTGAAGAACTCCTTCATCTTTCTGTCATAGTATCTTTTAGTCAGGTATTTCCTCTCGAAACACCTCTTGAATTCTTTCCATGTGATATCTTTCTCTCTAACTTGTTGCACCTGTACAAGCTGATCCCACCACATGGATGCTTTTCCTTTTAGTTGATACATCGCAATTCTTCCTTCTGCATGAGAGGAATAATTCTGTAGTTGGAAATATTTCCTCATGCCAAGCAACCATGTTTCGACATCTTCCTCCTTCTTATGTTCTCCATCAAACGTAGGAGGCTTAATCTTATTCATCTCCCCTTTCAATTCATCCACTCCAAATCTTCAGTGTTTTCTGGTAGGGGATGGGCTTGAACTACTGTGTGCTTCCTTACCGGAATGCTTTGGGGAGCGACGACGATGTCTACTACCACTCCTTGATCTTCTTTTCCTCTCAGGGGTCCTGTGACTCTCTGTCTTGTTTGAGTCACTCTCCTTTTCCAATTTCTTTTCTATTCTTTCCAGACTCTTCAACATCTTTAAGTTGAATTCACCCTGCCGATCCCTGACCCTCATGAGCTTTCAACTATTGGCTCGGCGAGCCTGGGCATACTTCTACAATATTTCAATGATTTTCATCATATGCCCTTCCTTATCCAATTCTCTTATGTTCCCATTGGAGTTCGATCCTTCGACTCCCAAGTTGACATCCCTTCCTTCTCTTTCATTCTATGAATCAGAGGCAATCCGCACCTCTTCCATTTCTATACTCGGCGTCGATTCACGACTGTCTTGACACTCGTTGAACTTTGCACACACAACGTGCAATCAACCGAAGTTTGTCAGGCCTTAAACCCTTAATAAAACTACAACATTCATAAACCAACGCGAATAAGAAAACGTTTCGATTCCATGAATTTTCTGAGCTGTGTTTGGCTCTGCAATTTCCGGTGATAGCCCCCATTTTCTTAGTCCCCAACCCATGCGTCCATGGGCCATGATCAAATGCTAAACTGCTAGGTGCTACAAGGCTCTCCAAACAAAACTTCGGGTTTCGAGATTTCAGGGCTTCGGGGTTTTGGGTTTCGGGGTTTTGGTCCCGGAGGTTCTCGCACTCGCTTCCTTCTCCAACTCTTGACTTCCGAAATCCAGATTTACTTTACACTCCGACCCACATAGCATGGTTGTCGCCCACAACCACGGTGGTCCGTGGCACATTCAAGAGGGTCCACATCACCCTCAACGACATCATCAGGTCCCACCATGCTCATTTTTATTTTCGACCCACTAGCACGTGGTACACACCCATGTGTCCATGTCCCTTCCAAGTGAAATCCAACAGTTAGACCTCTCTCAGATCTACAGCGCAGATCCTTTCGGCGTTTCAAGGTTTCAGGGTTCCGTGCCTAAGCTCACTCTATTTTTCCTCCATAGCCGAAATCGTGTAATCACAACTTACCTTCTGCTTGATCTAACATTCAAGCCTGATACTCTCGATCTATGGTGTAGATCATTTTGGAACTTTCGGGGTTTCGGGTTTTGGTCCCAGAGGTTCTTGCACTCGCTTCCCTCTCCAACTCCTGACTTCTGAACTTTCGACCTCTCTCACCTTGGGCCCACAACATAGCTGTCACCCACCAAGGTAGTGACACATGGTGTCCTTAAGAAGGTCCACCTCACTCCCAGCGACGTCATAGGGCCCCACTACTTTCACTTTTCATTTCGGAGTTTCGGGCATCAGGAGTTCATGCATCTACACATCTCGAACTTCCGTTTGACGAAATTTCGAAATTATGGTCTATCATCTACTTGATCCAATGGTCAAGTTCCTCTCCTATGATCTATGGTGTAGATCGTTTTAGGATTTCGCGGTTTTGGGTTTCAGAGGTGTTCACCTCTCCTCACTTCCCATCTCTTGAATTTGCGAAATCTAAAAGGTTCTCGCGAATAACTCAAGCGCAAATCCACAAGATCTAACGGTCAATCCCTCCTCCCATATCTACGACGTAGATCTTCTCAGGTTTTCGGGTTTCTGTGTCTCAGCGCTCCCCTCTTTTTCCCAACAACTGAACTCCCGAAAGGCTTCTCGGATATCCTTCTGACACCTTCTCTGGATCTAATGATCATAAGGGATCTCCTTTTCTCTCGATCAGATCCAATGGCTCCAACACTACATGCATTGAGCTCTCTCTCTCTCTCTCTTTCCCTGTGGCCATATACCACACCGGCTGCATTTTTATAATACCACTACACCTCCTGAGCTTTGTAACATGGTCAAGTAGCCCGTTGACACTCCGAAAAATTATGAGGTCTGCAATTAGTCCTCCAGACACAATTTCTTCTCAAAAGCTTGGTCCAAAGACCACTTATCCAGCCCATCTAGGCTCAGCGTTGAAACCAGGCTCTGATACGATACTGTAACGTCCCCCTGGCTATCATCCCACTAGTCGGGCAAATGCTACTATGCAGAACAACATCATTCTCATACTAAATTAATAACATGCATTTAAACCGAATTAAACACATTTAAACTCAGAGTAAGCACAATATTACTGCTAACATAAATAATCCCTGGCATTAACAATAATTCATATGCACAACAGAATACATGATACATATAAGCATCACAGGCATGCAAAACATAATATTAAGCATAAGTTGATACTTATCTTTGAAACCATGGTAATTCCACCAACTACGTGCAGGCCTTCCATGAACCTCCTAGTCTTAAACCACGCTGCTCATCACTCTCAGTAGTAGGTCACCCCCGAGTTGGGACTAAGCTCCACCCAAGGCAAGGAATCCTAGTCTAGGCTGAGGTTACAGGGAAAATTGCACAGAATAATCGGAAGGATTCTTCCCAGGATGCCTTCTTATGCCAACTACTCACGGAATCTCATTCCCCACATGCCTGTTCTACCCGGGAGTATACACCTTTACAAGTACAGTCCATCAGTGCTTCATCTCCCTCTCTGGGTCTCGGCGACAGGCCGGATCAGGAATTCTCAGAGCTCCGTAGCTAGTGCTGGACTCTCTCTGGGAGAAAACCACTTCCCAGCAAACTCTCTCACCTGGAGAGAGTTTCTCACAAGCCTGAAAACCTGCCTATTCTACCACGGGCCTGACAACCTGGTTCTTCAGCCCTTCTCAACTCAATTCCTGCATGGTGAGGATAACCACAACACAACCCCACTCAGAAAAATAGAAAGAAACAATCTACAAGCAGATCGGGTATGGACATCCAAAAACGACAGCAGTCCACACTAAGACACAGCACGGTTCAAACATTTACAGGGTGATCAGACTTCACAGGAGACACGGCTCAGTCCATGAGTTTGCCACTAGTTTCAGGGTGCATGACAAGGAATGGCAAAGCGACTCAGGTGGAGAATGGAAGAATGCAAGAGCAAACAATTTTCCCGTGAGGGTTTCCTTCATAGTGTGTGGGTAAGCAAATGCAAATGCAGAGGCAAAACAGGTTCAGACAATTGACGGTCCAATGGAGGAGGAACCCCCATCACGGCTCAACTCAACAGTTTTAACGACATGCGCTTGGGTTGACACTTCTCACCCATGAAGCTACATGCACTCCATCAACATGCGTTCCTCTCCAGGAACTTAGGACAAAACATATACTTCACATGGATTTTGGAATAATATTAAAATATTATTCCCAAGGACTTAAGCCCCTAGGCTCAACACTTAGCCTCTATTTCCAACCTTCCAGCCCCTAATCCCTTACCCACTCTGTGGAAGCTTAGTCCCCCATCACTCATTCATCGTGGTCGGTCTGCATGCAGCGATGTTTATATTTTTATTAATGTTCTACATGATTACATATACAAAAGCAGGCTCCCGGCCTTAACACTTAGGCTCTCCAGCCTAATAACACATAATCCCACCATATTATATAAACTTGGCTCACCAACCTATAAAACATAATTACAATTCATAATGCAAGCTTTATACTTAATAGACATGATTTACAATAGGGCTTGGCCTTGGGTACATTAAACACGAGCCCCAGGAAGAATATGATTTCATAACACTTTGCCACCAATGATCATGCAAGATCACAATAAGCAGTAGGTGGGCGACCGGAAGCAAGGCCAATACGCCTGTAAGATTTGCAGGGAAGGCATGAGTGAAAGGCCAAGGAGCAAGTCACATGCAATGAATGACGTAAGGCATGAGGGGTTGATGATAACCAGGATCGATCCATCAGGCCCAAGAATAGGTACGGAGAGCAGCACAGTCGGATCACAAGCGAGAAAGGACAGTGATTTCATAGGGACAAAGCACAAACCACCATGATCATACGAGCCTTAACGGGAAAAATTGATGGAAGCGCTCACCATTGTGCGCAAACCATGACTGGAAGGATGGGCTCACAGAGGGGAAAGGTCAATAAGAAGAGGGACATCCGAAATAGATGAAAAAAGAAGGAGTGCAACAACAGTGGTTATTACAGTGTCAAGGGCAGGGAAAGTAAGAATACCTGTGAATTAAGGCACAGTCCGAGTAACCAGAATAGGAGCTGCGGCAGGCAAAGTAGGATGGCACGACTAAAGCAAACACATAGGAAGAGGAACCCCCTTGGGAAGGAAGTCTCAAACAGTTCACAGCGGTTAACAAGAATGGAGAAGGCAATGAAAGATGTAGAGGGAACTTTCCAAACTTTGGTTGCACCGAAGGGGAAGGCGACCATCACCCGGTGGGAAAAGGAATTAAAAGACAAGCGCAAAGGTAAAGCTTGGGATGCATTGGCACAAGAAGCGAACTGGGTAACTGATCCGGAGGCCATGCAACCTAGGAAAAATATCTACCAAAAAATGATGGAGATGGCTTGGATAACCAAGATGATGATCGGGAAATTGAATTCAGAAATGGAAGAATCCAGGCAGGAGAATAACAAGGAAAACAAGACAATGTTGGACGAGATCCTGCATCACATCAGCAGCCTGGAAACTATTACCAAACTGTTAGTAGAGGTAGAGAAGGACAAAAAATGAAATTTAGAGCGGTTGGTAGCTCAGTTCCACCTCTACCTACGCTATGTCCATCACACCCACTGATGAACATGGTGCGCCAACCCAAATCAGGAAGTCTCGCATGTCCTCCCAGAAGGAAGATAACAAGAGCCAGGCGGAAGGCAGGAAGGAGCACCCCCAGGTGCTGAAATGCTTCATAGTTCTGGCTTAGTGATTTGGTAGTCTATAGGCCATAATGCCAGGCATTATCAAGTTAGCTCAGATATCTTACACGCTCGGGTTTAGGGGGATTTTTTAGTTTCTTCTTTTATGTCTGTTTTTTTTTCTCAAACTGGGTATGGAAGGTCTGGTCTGGTTTCCCTTGGTGGTAGACTAGTACCATCCCTCATTAATATCAACTTGCGCAACTAGGGACCCACTGGTCTGGTTTCCTTCTAGGCAGACCATGATCCCCACTTTTTGTATCATAATACTTTCCAGTAATATAGATTCCTACACTCACTTACAAAAAAAATGTGTATTATGCACGTAATGTTGCTCAGTTGGTGGTTGGGTATGTTACAATATGGTATCGGAGCTATTGTTTCAACACTGGATCCATATGGGCCAAGAGCTAATGTGAATTTGAGTAAATTCATTGTTGTAGGCTTTGGTCTCTGTGAATTTAGGGAAAAATCGGGAGAAAATTAGAGTCAAATCCCCAAATCCGTGGTCAAGATTCATGTTTAAATGAATCAGAACTATTTAATGAGGTTAATGGAACCAGTCTGCAAAATTGCAAAGCTGGATTCGACTTGGAATAGTAAAATTTAGCATTTTAATGGTTGTTGTAGATGTTACATGTAGTTTGGTAAATCTATGGTTGAGATCGTGTTTGATCTTGCGATCAACGGTTGAGATTCGTCATGATAGATTTAAAAATTTATAAGGTTTCGGTTGTTTGGAAGGTTGGGAAATCGACAGTCGAGATTCATTTACGACGATTGGGAAATGCGGCAGATCGACAGCTTAAACTTGTCAGGGATTTTGGTTGAAAATTTCTAAGTGTGGAAATTCACCAAGATAAATTGTTGACGGTCGATGGTCGAGTCGATCAAAATGGCGAAAAGGTTGATTCGGCCAGAAGAAATCTTTGACAACTAATGGTTGATGGTTGGGAGTCATAAAGGTTAGATGAAGTTGGATCAACGACCATGATCATTTCGAGTGATAGAACGACAGACCAGATTGATCAGGGTTTTGGTTGAAGTTTTCTAAGTGTTGAAGTTGACCAAGGAAAATACTCAATGGGCCGATGGTCGGGTGTCTCCGGATTCGGCGAAGTGTTTTTAGTTAGCAACAAAAATTGCAAATGGTCGATGGTCAAATCGGTGAGTTGGGTGAAGAATTTGGTTCTATCAAAAGAAGTCGCCAATCTCCGATGACCAATGGTTAGTGATCGACAGATTTTGGCCGAAATTTCTAAGTGTCAAAATTCACCAAGAAAAATCATCGATGATCGATGGTCGGGGATCAGCAGAATCTGATGAAGGTTTCATGTATCCAGGGGGACTGTCGATCATCGATGACCGACAATTCAGGGATCAGGGGGTTGTGACGAGATTTTTCAATTGTCCAAGAGAAGTGGTCAATCATCAATGAAGGAAATGAGGATGATGACATCAACATCCACATGCTATGCCATGTCAACATCCACGTGTCATGCTGTGTCAGTCCAATTAACACCTCAATATGACATGCCATGCCATGTCAGAATCCATGTGTCATGCCACATCACCCTAGTTGACACCTCAGGATGACGTGTCATTCCATGTCATCATCCACGTGTCATGCCACATCAGCCTAGAACTGGTCGATGGCCAATGGTCAGGTCAGTCGATTTGGGGAAGTTTTTTTGACAGTCATCAAGGATCATTGATCGTCAATGGGTCAATGGTCAGGTGTTAGCCGAATTAGTGAGGAGTTTTCATTCTCCAATGAATATGGTTGATTTTCGATGATCAAATTGATTGATTTAGAGTTGGGTGCAAATCAATTGTCGGGGAGTTGGGTCGATGACCAACAGTTGGGTTGGTAGTATGCAGAAAGCATTGTGTGTTCCCAAAGGAGAATGTCAATTGCTAATGGATGATGAAGTGTAGATCAATGACTCATATTTCACGCAATTCAAGATCAACGGTTCATATTTAAAGGGGCTATTACGATAGTAAAATAATCAGTGGTATGCGAAATTTTGTGGTTTTTGAAGGTCATTAACTTGTGGCGCGATTTTGAGGCCCTAAAAAACGTTTTTAGCTAGTCAAAACCCACGAGAACAATGTTTACCGAGGGACACTTGTCTCTTCAGCTCATATAAAAGAACTCAGAGAGAGCTATCCAATGAGCTAAATTGTTCACAAAATGAAGCTTGTATGAGAAAGTTACAACCACAACAATAAGGGTAAAAATTTTGGCACCAGATTACTTCCAAAGGGAATAACTCCTTGCTCTGAAGTCGATTTGGGGCACAAGAGCAGTTGATGGAAATATTATGAACCATTGAAGCCAATGATGGATTTAGAATCGGTTTATGGGTACCTGAAAAATGTGCAGGAAGAGAAACAAGACACATGTAGCATGCGGGGATAAATTGGGTAAAATAGCCTAAACTTCTCCGGACCATAACTTTCATCTCAGATCTAGGTTTTAAGCAAACAAATAGTTTTTGGAAAGGTATTGAGGAGTAGAAGACATATTTCAACCCAAAATTTAGATTTGGATGACAAAATTTTCTAGAAATTAATAAAGAGTTTTATGAAGTAGTAAAAGAGGAGAAACTGTGACTTGTAAATGTTGTAAGTTTTCGTTCAAAACTCATAAAGAGGCATGAGTATAGTCATTGGATCGATGTGCTGGAGGCAGGAAAAATCATAAACAAAGGCTATTTTGGAAAGAAAGGCATGCAAGAGGAAAGTGGCAACTGGAAGGAAAAGCAACACACATGCATGCCTGGAAGACCTAACAACGCTAGGATTAGGGTTTTTGTAATACATTGTAATGGATGATGAGATAAAAACACATATAAATAGACACCAAGGAGGTACAGGAAGAGGAGGAGAAGAGGAGAGGGAGAAGAAGAGTTCAGGGGTTCTGATTTATGGAGTGTTACTCACATGAGAAGAAGTAGCTAGTCTGTAACACTACTGTAATCCAATCCAAATTTGTAAGTTGTTGAGTTGTAGATGGTCAGAAGGGTAGATATCGAAGGTTAGACCATAGGCTGGGGATCCTAGTGTGATCTAGTCCACCTCATAATAGATCTCAACCTGACTGAGAGTGAGTTGTAAAGCGCACGACGTTGTAGTTGTGGAACTACTATAATAAAAGAGCTANGGGGGGGGGGGGGTGAACCACGGTAAAACCTATGTGTTGGCAGCCAATTCAATTTTTCAATTGCCCTATAAGCTGCCTACACCTTTGTCTTTTGAACTTCAAATTATCGTCGCATTTTGCAAATAAACGATATTTTCATTCTTTGCAACATTTGCAAATTGGTCTCCATTTAGTTTTCATGACTGTAAGCGTGAAAACTCCTCCATCGTCACTCGAACTGTCATGATCTTTTATTGATATTTTGAATGGCACTTACCTTTGGATTATCATTAAGTGGCTAAGAGATTTTCGAACTGTCCCTATTGCCTATTCTTACTTTAATTGCGCAACTTGATTTTTATTTAATTGGTAAGGCATTGAGCATGTGAATTTATAGGTTATACTTAATTTTATGAATTGCATAGGGGTCATAGTTTACTTTGTTTTATATGATGTGATCCTTATTGTTATAGTTATTGCCTTGTCGATTTTATGCAAACGATTGTCACAATGTTTTAAACCTTTGATTAAAGTGTTTGATTATGCAATGGCGCGTTGGTTAAACATATGGGTTTGATTTCACATTTGAATATTCATGGTTTGAAAAATGGTAAATGGCGCATTGGTATATCGTTTATCGTTTGATTTTTGGGTCGGCTGAATAATATGATTTGAAATATGTTATGATTGTTTCAACAGAGGGTTAATACGCCAGTTGTACTTTGCAATTACTATTTTTCATGGCGGTAAGTGATTCCACCACCCTCGCATGCGCACATTAATGCCTCCCCTTTGATCGTTCATAGTGGTTACACCGAATGACCCTGTGTGCTGGTGTTTTCGACCCAGCCCTTACCATGTGCTCGCACCATGGCTCCAGTCATGAAGGCTGAACCGAATGGTAGCCAGGCTTTGTTGATGTTCGACAATTCCCGTGCTGACCTTGAGGAATTTGGGTGGCTCTCGTTCATACAGAAATTTGATGGTTTTAACCTCGGTGTTGCTAGGCAATTCGCATTGACCTTTGATGGCTGTCGAGCCAAGGTCGGGGATGTTCAATTGCAAATTGATGAGCAATTTATCAGTTTAGCTACGGGTTTACCTATCACTGGTCAGAGATGGTCCAAAAACTGCAAGGTAGAAGAAGTCCCTTGGGCTTTTCTCTTTCAGTCGCGCAAGGTTAGTTCCTGTGACAAGGGTTTGCCCGTGACCATGCTGAAGCAGCGATGGCATGACTTGTTGATGGTTATCAAGTAGTTCATCACCTGCGAGGGTCGGTATGGGTTTGTTTTCTTACACCACCTTCGTCTGATTATGGTTTTTATGGGTTTTGAGCTTAATATGCCATACTATCTGCATAGAAGCCTGTTCAAAATGTCTAAGAAATTTAAAAGGAACCAGGCTGATAGCAGCCTCTTTCACTATGGGCTGGTTAAAATGACTGTTGTTTGTCACCTGGGGTTACACCGAGACTGTTGGGATGATTTTATTGTGCGCAATAATTTTGTGGATTCAAATCCACCACAGGTTGACAAACCTGTGGTGAACGAGGATAAAGCTATACCCCCGATTCCCTACAGTATCCTTTTACCTAAACCCTTACCCGACTCACCTATCGACCTACCCCACTCTGTGACCAAGGATGTCGAATCTGTTAAGCCTGTGCAGAGGAAGCCCAAAGCCAAACCTACTGCAAACGCCAAAGGCAAAAAGAATGTGCGGCTGATCTCTCGAATGGCGAGGAATAAACCCAAACCCCCTGTCAATCCTGACCCGATTGTGTTGAGCGAGGACCATGATTAAGAGGTTGAACATTTTTTGGCAAACGAGTATCCCTATTCGGACAGCTTGTGTGCCAAATCCTCATACGAATTCGTGTCAAACTTACCACCTTGCTTGCAAAATGACCCAGATTACCCTGGCATTAAGCTTCCATGTGAAACCCCCGGTCGTATATCTAAACCCTCTCCTTCTCTGTCGAAGCCTATTGTGCCACCCTGTGATCAGTGCGGCTTATGGTTAGAGAGATACTATCTTGATGTGCCTATGCTTCAGTCAAAGATTAAATCTTTGGAGGACCAGGTTACACTGCTTACCCGTCAAAAGGCTAAGTTGCAAGCCACTGATAAAAGACAAAGAACGACAAGCTTCATTTTATTCAAAAATGTGGAATCATCCACAGCTGTGGTGAATTCTAAGCTGGCGGAATTGGTTAGCCTCGTCATACATGTATGTGTAATATCAATCATTTTTGTAAATAGTATGAGTTTATATAACAATTCAAGTTTGGTTTGAATAGCTTTGTTCAGCATTGATTGGTTTCGTTACATTGTATACTCAACCTTGCTTTGACTGAATGGAATTCTGTTTAGTTTCGATTAGATTTCAATCGATCTGATTTGATTTGATTTGGATTTGAGTTGTTTGATTTTAGCTAAAATGAATGCTCTGTCAATTGGAGTTGTTTGTATCTATTATAGACACAAGTTGTTTCTCCTATTTCGATTCTGAACACAATCACATTTCGTTTTGATTTCGTTATAATGTATATGCTTTGATTGGTAACAAGTGTGATATGGTTAACTATTACGATTTTATTTCCATATGACTTTCGACCAACTCGAATACCGTTTGGATTATTGTTAATATGATGCTGTATGATTTCACCCAAATCGTGAATGAATTCAATCCGTAACAGTTATGTGAAACCCAGCCGATTAATTCGTATTGGTTTGTTGTTGGATTGACCCTGTTATTGGTTGGATTTGTAATAGCAATGATTATTCAGTTACAAAGTGATTTGTTAAAAGAGATTGGATTCACTGTTATTCTATATTCAACTCAGTCACGATTTGTTTCTATTGTTACCCAGTTTACGATTATCACTTCTGTCGACTTGGTGATGGTTGTGATCGCTATCATTTGACCCTGTTTGTTGACTGTATAATGCCCAGCAATTGAAATCTATGGCGAATTTTGTTTGATATTATGTTGTTATATTTACCCATGATCGTAACAGTCTTGCCATCTTTGTATTTAATCAAAACAACATGAATCTTATGCTGCATTATTATAGCCATAACGATTGGATTATGATGGTGTTGGATTACAATGTATCACACATGATATTACTCACTATGGATTTCATGTGATATGGAACAGTCTTGTTACTGTTTGACCCATTTTTTTGGTGAAAGAAAAACAGAGTATTCTTACCCCTGTTTTCCATTGAATCATTTTTTATCTTGTTTAATTTGAATAATAAAATCATTTGAATCATTAATTATTCGTTTTCAATGTTTATTGAAAGAAGATTGGTTTGGATTATTTCTAAAAAAGATTTGATTTGATTTCTATCTGATCCTATATGTTATTTTAGACTAGCTACAGAATCAGATGATTCTGTAGCTAAGTCTGTAAAATCAAATTTTTATTGTTTTTCTAATGAAATATCTTTCTAACTTGATATTTTTGGTCTATTGCCGATGAATTCAAAATTGCAGTGGATATGATGAGCAGTTAGGGGATATTTCAAAGATCTCACTTGCATTTTAGTTTCCTAGTATAGTCGATTTTGGGATATTTCCCAAATTGTGTAAAACTGTTTGATATTATCCACAGGGAGGTTTTACCCTGTGGAGAAACTTGTATATACTTATTATTTTTGTAATAAGGTTGATCCTCATTCGTGGGAGAACAAGGATATGGAGTTTTAATACAGACTGAAGCAGAATTTGGTGTTTTGTCACAGCTTTAGCTTCTCATTATATCAACATTTTGTTTCATGTTGTGTATATCAATTTGTATCTAGTTAATGACTACTTTAGATATCTTAACCATGTGCAAATAATATAATTTTAATCACTGCAATCCATATCTGGTTTCTTCCAAGTGTATAAAAGACATAACAATTGTTTAGTTCAGTTTGTGAATGACAGGTTTATCTTCTTCATAAGTTGAATTATCAAATATAAGTTTTTTGCATAACAGGTTTCCCTTATTGCAGAGATTTATAATCATAAGATTGTTATGATTTTTTATGTCTTGTTTGTCATGTTAACAATTCAAAGAGTAGCACAGCCTATCGTTTACGAGAATCTTTTGGACTAACCGGTGCGAGTTTACTTCCGCCGAACAACTTCAAAGTTATCATACACATGACAAATTAGGAGCGCTTCCAGGTCAGTTAATTTTTTCCTTGTTGTTTTCATTAAGTAGTTTAGTTTAGATATAAGTTTAATTAGATTTATATTAGATTGTTTAATTTCAGTAAATATATTAGATCGTTTAATTTCAGTAGTTTTATTTCTTTTTCATAAAATATAAAAATTAAAAAACATATCTTGCTGTCTTAGGGCAGAAAACACATAAGTTTTACAGGTTTTATTCAAATCTGCAACTGTATATATTTTATATTTGTGAATAAGCTGTAATTTAACTGGTAGTTAGACGGTTAATTGTTAGAGTTAGAATAATAGTAATTAGTAGATTGTATATAGAATAGTTAGAGTAGTTTATATTTAGTTTTAGTTTAATTTAGTAGTTTGTTTTAATTAGATTAGTGTATTAGTTTGTTTTTAGTTAATCTGTTTTATTAGCTTTAGTTAGTTTTAGTTTGTTTTATTAGCTTTATTTTGTTTTAGTTAGATTAGTTAGTTTAGATTAGTTTTCTCTTTGGTTTTCTAAAGATCTTAGAGCGGCCAACGGAGCCGTTAAACTCGTCAGGGTGGTTCATTCCAAACGGCTTGGGTTATTTAGACAAACCCGGACCGGTTCCACTCTCTCAGTTGATGGACGGTCAATTTCTCTCGTCAACGGATGTGTTTTGTAATACATTGTAATGGATGATGAGATAAAAACACATATAAATAGACACCAAGGAGGTCCAGAAAGAGGAGGAGAAGAGGAGAGGGAGAAGAAGAGTTCAGGGGTTCTGATTTATGGAGTGTTACTCGCATGAGAAGAAGTATCTAGTTTGTAACACTACTGTAATCCAATCCAAATTTGTAAGTTGTTGAGTTGTAGATTGTCAGAAGGGTAGATATCGAGGGTTAGACCATAGGCTGGGGATCCTAGTGTGATCTAGTCCACCTCATAATAGATCTCAACCTGACTGAGAGTGAGTTGTAAAGCGCACGACGTTGTAGTTGTGGAACTACTATAATAAAAGAGCTAGAGAGCCAGATCTTTGTGGACGTAGCCCAGGGGGGGTGAACCACGGTAAAACCTATTTATGTGATTGAATGCTTGTATCTCTTTTATTTTCTATGAGTAGAGGTTAGAACGATGGATGAATGAATTAATGAATCTGATTACATTACATGCATAAACGGGAATGACAGTATATTGATTTAGTATTTAGATAACATTCATAGCATTCAATTCACCGATCCCCATTCAATACTGGACTGCAAGAACTTGAGCATTGCAGCCACCTATTAAGACTATCTCAGGTGAGACTGCGTGGTGCACTCTATGCGTTGTGTCGCCTTCTGGTTTACCAGGAGGGCTGATAGTTTTAGAGGCTTTGTTGGATCCCTAGGAGACCTAAACTTGGTTCAAACATGTTAAAGTTATAACTAATATGAACAACCGAAAAATGGTTTCGTTGCTAGTTGGAACAATGTAGGATTGAGTGGATGGGATCTGTTGAAGATTTGTTAAAAAAATGTAAGATCTGTGGAAGGCGTGTTAAAAGAAGAACGAATCGGAAGATAAGAAGGTGAGAGAATGCACCGCTAGAAGGGGATGCTGAGACCGTGGAATCCCACAAAAGAAGAGATCAAAATCTGGCCGAAGACAAAGGAGCTAGATTTTACATAGCAAGATAATAGAAACCCTAGAGTAAGATCGCGCAAATACCTTGAGAAATATGTGTTTATTGATCTGCATGAAGTATTTTTATGTGATTTTCCACACTTATTGCAGGAGAGGATATTGAGGTTGAAAGACAACCACACAAAAAATAAGATTCGACAGTTAGAGTGGACCTCAGTTCAGATCTCGTAGTTACAACAGGTGAATAACAAATTCACCCTTGCAGTATATTTTTGGCTCGACAGTATTGTAGCAGGCTTTATAACAGAATTTGCAGTAGATACCGTGAAGTCGTACAGCGCAATAGAGAAATAGTTTCTAAGCGGGCCTCGAGGAAGGTATATTAGATCGTTGTATACTTCTATTAAGATATTGTTCTATAACAAAGGTGTAATGCCAATGGAATCAAACAACTAAACTTCCCTGTGTGCATGGGGGAAGGGGGGAAGCACTGACAGAAAGAAAATAAATGGAAGGAGAAGTGGATAAAGGAAAGAAGGAGGAAGCCTTGGACCCAATCATGATGGATGATGACCAGATCAAGCAGATCATGGCGACAGCTAGAAAGACATGCAATGGAGTACCCTACCGATACAAGGTGAACACCAAGAAGAGAATCGTAGCCACGAGGGAAGGCTTGGAAAGTGATGAAGAGGATGTAGAGGATCTTCGGGATGTGGAGTAGATTGAGGAAATCATGTGTGCAACATATGAAAGGAAGACAAGAGGTCCAAGAGTAGGAATATAAGGAAGCGATCCTATCCATATTAATTTCAGTGTGGAACCCATAAACCCATGTGCAACTAACACACCAAAAACAACACCACCATTTAGAAAACCGAATTTCAGGAGAAGGAAGATAATAGGAAGTACATATACACAGGGAAAAACAACTGGGGGAGCCAGTTCAAGAAGCATTAGTCAAGTATCTACACCACACAGAGGTATTAGTTCAGCATTCAGGATGGCAGGACACGATCCCACCATCAGGTTACCAGAATTCAAAGGAGAAGCATCAGAGGACCCAACGAAGCACATGTTTATCTATGAAAAGATCTGGGAAGCAAAACAGATCATAGACGAGGACACTAAAATTGCATAATTATCTATCACACTAAGGGATCGTGCACTGAATTGGTATACGATTTTAGCCACAAACAATCCACCAGGGTCAACCAGAACGATCGCAAACATTAAGAAGTTGTTGATAAATGAGTTTCAGAAGCCAAGTTCAGAGGACTAATACATGAACGAGATGATAAAAATTAGACAGAAACCAGGAGAATCTGTATGGGATATTGACCAAATATTCAAGTGACTGAAAGTAAAGCTCAAACATCTCATGAAAGATATGCAACACAGGCACCTGTTCGTCAACTCACTATTACCACACCTGAAATATCCACTATGACAACAGAAGTTTTAGACGTAGGCAGAGGCTCTATAGGAAACCCTACAACTAGAAGAAAGACAATACCAGAAGACAGATCCAACCATCGATGAGTTGAAGGAGGATCTAAAGAAATTAACATTCCAACTAAACCAAAAGAAAAGTAAGGACAAATGAGAAGTCGTTTGGTGTACCACATGCAGGACAAAAGGAAACCATAAGAACGAATGTCCAACATTCGCACAGTACATGGAAACAGGAATGCCAAATCTGTTACCAACAAGAGGACTATGGTGCGAAATCTATAAGAAACAGGGCCACGACGATCCATATCATTGTCCAATGTTGCAGAAGTACCAAACAGTCCCAAAGAGTTCATACTACAACTTTTGCAAGTCAGTAGGCCATGATGACAAAGACTGTAGAACCATGGAGTTGATGAGAGAGAGGACATCAGACACATATAGGGTCCAAGCATAAATGATGACCGGACAAGCCACACCTCATTTTAACCAGGTACTAGCCCCATACAACATTGCCCAACAACCGTGTAATATTGTGCAACAACCGTGTAATATTGTGCAACAACCATATACCACAATGCAACCCCATTACAATACTGCACAGTATAACCAAGCGCCTCAGTATAACGCTTCGTGAGGGGATCGAGCTGGCTACATAGGAGGAGGACAAGGTAGAGGAGACTTTGGACACAGAAGAGGTCCAGTAGTGTGCCATAACTACCAACAACCAGGGAACTATGCAAGAGAATTCCCTCTACCACCAGTGACTTGTATGTATTGTCATGCATCGGATCATGAAACGGAAGAATGTCCTACGTTATTAGGGAAAATCCAGAAAAAGAGGAATCAAAACAATCAGAATGTTCATTGGATTTCAACAGAAGCAAGGGATGAAGGAAGAGACATTAACATAGTTATGCATGAAGGAGATAAAACATGAAATGACGCAGTACAACGAGAGCCAGTACAACACCAATGGGTGAAGAAGAATGCCGAACCAAGGATGCAATTCAACGCATAGAATGAGAAGGAGATACTTAAGCAAGCCAGACAAGAATTTCTGAAGCCTGACATCGCATTGACCTCAACCATGAAACATAGTAAGGAAGTACCAGAATACGAGATGCCTCCATCGATGGATCATACCAAAGAAATGCAGCCTATGGGACAAGTCAGTACAATCAAAGTCTTTTTGCAATCATGTATAAAATTAATCAATGATCCATCCTCTGTCAAAGTATTACAAAATATGTTAGAAAGATGTAGCATAGAGACCGAAGGAAAGATAGAACAAAAAATAGTAAACCACCTACATACAAGGAGAAGAACAAGTAGGGAGTTTAGTCTGAATGCCAACATCAACGATTTTAACATGGGCGATGTGATATTAGATCTAGGATCTGAAGTCAATGTATTACCCAAGAATACATGGCATTGTATGGGAGAGGTCACATTAGGATATCCACCCGTTCAACTAAAACTAGAAAACCAACACAAAGTTCTGTCAATAAGGAGGCTGAAAGGAGTAAAAATAGACCTAGATGGAGTACGCACTAAAGCTGACTTCGAAGTAATAGAGATAGTGGATGACACAACACCTTACCCAGCATTGCGTGACTTGGATTGGATATTCGATAACCAGGACATAATCAACTTAAAGACATGAAAAATGACCTTCGATTAAGAGAATACAGGGTCAATGTGCCATTAGACCCATCAGAAGGGGAAGGGTTAGTAGAGCCTACTTGGTTGGACTTAGAGGACATTATCCAGTTGTACAGAACAACTGTGCGAGATGAGGATTACGTAAAGACAACTGCATATGGGATACTCAATTGGTGGAGCATTACTTCATGTGCATCAGACTCAGATATGGGTTTAGAGAACTGGAAAAAGAGGCTACATGAATTTTCCACAAGAATATGCACAAGAATAGACCGTGCAGTAAGATGGGTAGGTACAGAGATAAGGGAACTACCGAGATTCCATGGGGTAAACAATATAGAATCATTCCTGGCACGTTACAAATATGAAGTGTTAGAAAATCAGAGACTCTTAGCACTAGATATAGCACTTAAGGCCACACTCACAAGATGGTGGGGCGCACACAAGCAAACAATCAAGGGCTAGTACCAATGTAAGAGGTTATTGCGCATAAGGTTTGGCACAGAACAAAGAAGCAAACAACAAAAAAAATATGATGGACAGGGGGCACCAACAGAACACTTGGAGAAGTGCAGAGCGCTGTGGAAAATAACACCCCTAGAGGAATGGCCTCATAATTTCATACACACATTAGAGGGCATCCCAACAAAATAGTATACGAACCAGGAACTATGCAGAGGAACTATGAGCTGGCCAGTAATACAACATAAATTTATAGTCACTTTCTCATTTGAGCATGAGAACTGCAACATAGATGCAACCCTTAAACAAATAAGAGGGGTGATATTCATTAAGGAACCAAAAGTTGAACTCATAACAGAAGAACAACAACATAACAGACAAACAATGAAAGAATTGTTGTCATGCTACCATGTGTAGGAAGAATTACTAGATGAAGATGACCCACGCGATATTTAGATTGAGGAAGGTGAAGGCGAAAGAGAAGTGGAAGGTCCACCTCTAGAATCAGAAGTAATTGCTGCACCAATCAAGGTGAAGAAAGTCAACAATTTGACAGTCGAGAACCCCAAAATTGCTAGCATTGGAGACTACTGGGATGAGCAAACAATGGAAAGCATAACAAAGTTACTGCATGAATACAACGACCTATTCGCCACAATGTTCATAGAAATGAAGGGCATAACATGAGAGCTAGGTGAAATGAAGATACCTCTCAAAGCTTAGGAAAGACCGATCAGACAACGACCATACAGACTAAATCCAATCAGACTATGCGCTTAAGAAGTTCAAACATTACTTACTGGGGAAACATTTCAAGATGTTCACAGAGCATTCAATGCTCAAGTACCTAGTCAACAAGCCAGTGTTGGGGGGGAGAATTTGTAGATGGATATTGTTGTTCCAAGAGTTTGATTTTGAGGTAATAGTCAAGTCAGGGAAGTTGAATGTAGGACTTGATCATTTGTCAAGGATCACGAATGGGAAGGAACCTACCAATTTAGAGGACAATTTTCTGGATGCACAGTTATTTTCAGTTTAGATCACCGATGAATACTTCATAGATATTATCCAGTACTTAAGTAAAGGGACTGCGCCACAGGAATATAACATCGCGCAGAAGAAAAAACTAGTATTCCGGGTTGCAGACTATCAATTGATTGCAAGACACTTATACAATATGGGCACAGATAACATATTAAGAAGATGCGTGCTAGAACATGAAAGACCAAGGATTTTAGCAGAAGCCCGTATAGAATAGCGGGAGGACACTATGCAGGAAAAGATACCATGCAGAAGGCCTTGCGCATAGGACTATGGTGGTCGACCATTGATAGAGACTCAAAAGAGTACTGCTATAGATGTGATGTATGTCAAGGGGTTGGTAAACCGAATAGAAGGGACGAGATGCCCCTATGACCACAAGTAACTTTGCAGGTATTCGACAAATGGGAAATAGATTTTGTGGGACCAATTCACCCACCAACAAAGAGGACATGCGCGAGGTACATCATCACCATGACAAAATACCTGACAAGATGGGTGGAAGAAGCACCATTCAAATATTTCAGCACAGAGACATCATCACACTTCATGTTTGAACATGTGCTCACCAGATTTGAATGCCCAAGGATTCTGATGAGTGACCAAGGCACTCACTTTATCAACAACATTATCAGAGCTTTGACTGAAGAATTCGATTTCTACCATTAGAAAAGTATGCTATACCATCCTTAGGCAAATGGAACAGTGGAATCCTTCAACAAGATTATAGAGAATGCCCTAACAAAGATTTGCAATGTCAATAGGGATGACTGGGATTCAAAGATACCAGCTGTATTATGGGCATATAGAACTACTTGTAAGAAGCTGACATGGCAGACGCCATTCAGATTGGTGTATGGACAAGATGCAATGTTTCCATTAGAATTCTTGGTACCAAGTCTGTGTGTTGTAACAATTACAAACATGAAAGAGCAAGGCGTAGTACAAGAAAGGTTAAGTCATATGATGAGCATGGAAGAAGATAGGATTCTAGAAGGATTTCACCAAAAAGTATAGAAAGAAAGGGACAAATCTTGGCATGAATGACATATCAAGAAAAAAAATTTCAAGGAAGGAGACCTGGTCCCGCAATATGACAACAAGTTTTTTCAACATCCACGAAATTTTAGAATGCATTGGTTGGGACCATATGAGGTCAATACTGTCACAAAAAGAGGAGCTATATAGTTGAAAGATTTGGAAGGGACAAAGTTGAGGGGCATGATCAATGGGAGTCGACTGAAGCTGTACAAGGACATTCGACCACCCGCAACCTGAAATTCACCACATAGTAAGAACTAATAAAAAAAAGTGACAATGCCAACGATCACTACAAAGAAGAAACAAGCGGGAAAGACATATACAGAAAAAAGAAGCACCAATTGGCAGCGACTATCAGAATTGAATTCCAGAAATGACTGATGGGACGTCGCATTAATCACGCCAACTGGAAACGACAAGGGAAATTAATGGCAAGTACGCGGGAACCAACAGTTCAACTAGAGAAAAATCATGGTAACATCTTTGACAAGCTTCACACGATGCTGATACAAAGAAAGCACACAGGAGTAGAATGGTTATTGTGAAATCGATAAAAGAATAGAGAGATAGAGCATATGAAGCAGAGAGTGAAGGTTGTAGAGGTTGTAGAGACCACTAAGCTCAACGAATGACAAATTTACCACCATGGCACCACCTAAGCAGGGAGAACTGATCCAGACTGCCAGACAACCCCGAAGCAGCATCGAAGCCCAATCATAGCCACAGGGAAGCAAACACCAACCACCTTAGCCTCCAGAAGTCATCAATGTGTTCAAAATCTCATTGCCAGATATGACACCATGAATCCCTACACCCATTGTGGAGGAAACCCAACAGACCGCACCAGCAGGTATGGACATTGATACGTTGGAAGAGGGATAGGGCCAACGGGCTTAGGACACAGACAACCAAGTGCACCTCGAAAACCCTCAAGAAGCCCTAGGAATCAACGGGATGACTCCAAACCAGGAAGAAATGGTCGCGCCGGAAGGATCACAGACAACAACGTCGGAACCACCACATGAAGGAGCAGTGAAAGATGTCACCAGCTGACCAGAGGAGTATGTATAAGAACAAACAATGGAGGATAGAATCTTGAGTCAACCATCATAGAAAAAGGGCAAGAAGACAATACCTAGGTCACCGCACAAGCAAACCAGCACAACCATTGTCTTGTCATGCATTCCGGAAGGGGTACACATACCAACAAATTTGTTAGGCCACATAGAGAAATTGAGGTACTCAAAACATGATGTGATGGAAAAGGACAAGTTCCCAGAGTTCTCCAAGCGATTCTACCTACATATTGTGGGTATAGGATCCTTTGGTGAACCAATTAACCAACCAGTCGAGTGGGCAGCAGGACTGGCCAAAACCGACATTCTAGGTCTTTAGGACCTACCACACTTTGGTAGGGGCCAATATGAAAAAAACTGCATCAAGAAATTGATGGAGGTTACACCTAGAAGATACCTATGGCTCAAATAACTCATCTCGATAGACGTAGATCTCATCGCATACATCACAGGGCTTCCATCATGGGGTGAGGATCCTGCACAGTTCTTGGAGGAAAAAACAAAGGATAAAGCACTGGCCAAGGAAATGAAGAATAAATATAGCACTGAAAGGGGGTCACACAGAATCATCATTGGGCATATTAGTAACTCCGAGACAAGAATGGCCTTGAAAATTATGGCATGCAAATTACTCAAGAAATTCCGCAAGAAGGAAGTCTCGGTCAGGGTTGTCATAGTTACAACACAGTGTGCCGAGGGCACCACACTCAGCTGGGCCCCTTATTTGTTGAATATGTTCCTAGACGACTGCAAGGATGCCCAGGATTTGGGGAAAAAATTTCATTATTCATGGCTACTCATCCTGATAGCCGTGATCAAATGTAAGGAGCCAAAGTATTAATTTTTTTCCACTATACCCAATCCCTGCCACAGAGTGCGATACTTATCGCTCGAGGCTACTTTAGACTCCAAGAACAAAAAAGAGAATGCATTGATATTCGAAGGCTATCTCAAAGACATACATGACAACATCGCCAACACTTGGAGGGTAACACCAGAAGCAATTGCACAGTATCAGGGCATAGCGAACTTCAAAGCCACTAGACATGCGATGTGGATCTAGGCATGGAAATATCCCGACAATCAATGGCTACAACTGCATTACTGCATCAAGGAGGAAGACATAGAGATGGCCATTAAGGATTGTGAAGACGACTGGCGGATTACAGATCTCATTCGAGAAATACTCGAAGATATAGAGGGGGAGGAGGTAAGACAGGAAAAGACACAAGTTGAGGAGGTAACAGTGCCCAAGAAACCAAGGACAGGTCAGAACAAGGCACAAAATAAAAAAGGGGGGACATCCAAGATAGGCGCTCAGACAGGGAATAAGAACAACACAGAGGCACCCCAGATACAATGAAAATAGGTCGAGGAAGCACAAGGAACTACATCAAGTGCTACTCCACAAGAGCAAGGCCAAATGAATAGGCCAGTCATCCAGATGGGGGGTGCGCACAAGAAGGCGAAGGCACACAAAATGCCCCCAGAATACACGATCACTGAGGATGATGCAGACA
This sequence comes from Picea engelmannii, assembly GCA_009831015.1. NCBI lineage: Eukaryota > Viridiplantae > Streptophyta > Pinopsida > Pinales > Pinaceae > Picea > Picea engelmannii. Next base: position 83,472 of record ML779770.1, on the reverse strand, counting down.
TGGTGGCCCAAATGATCCAGGATCGCACAATCGAGGATTTTGAGAATGTTGCACACCAAAGGGACAGAATTGAGGAAGAGCTGACACACATACGACAACTCTTCATGTAGCTTGGGGAAGCACAGGGCGTCGACATTAGTGTAGAAATGGTCCCATCAACATCACAGATAGGAGGTGAAGCTGAATCAAGTGAGTAGGACAAGATCTATATGACAACACAGCCGAGCTCAACATTTCATGTCACACCCAGCATGTTGTGCATGGATTAAATCATGGGGTAGACACCCCTAAAGGACTTGGCTCAAATACAATTGGTCTTGACGTAGATACCAACTAAGGCCTTGTATAAACTGCAAGTCAACGTTACACAAGAGGTACAGTCTCGCACACGCACAGATGCAGCGGAATTGCAGGAGACAAAGGACAATCGAGACACGCTGGAATTGGTACTCGAGTAGGTTAATCTTGAGACCAAAGATAAGAAGGACCGCGCGAATAGGATGGAACAAAAATTGGCCATAGCTTATGAGAAAATCCCAAAGAACGCGCAAATGCCCGAACTCACAGTGACATAGAAGTTTGATTAGATTGTGCAAACAATTGATCAATACCAACAGGAGATTGAGCACCTCCAGGATCATCTCACACCTACCACTCCACCAGAGGTGAAGAAGCAAAGGAAGTAGGAGGAAATAATGCAGATGAAGGATATAGAGAGACAAGTCCACGTGGCAACCGACTTGTTCGAGAAAGCAACAAAACTCTGGACGAAGCTGGAAGAGGATCAACAGGTCCAGTAGTGGGACGAGGAAGGAGAAAGGATAAGCATATCTATCCAGGACCTCAAGCAGAGGCAAAAGACAATGTCAATCATAGAGCGCATCAAAGGAGCACAATATATGAAGAAACTGCAGGAAAAACTCATCGTTGTGCAGACACAAAAAAATGAGCGCCAAGCTCAAATGGAACCACTTCAGGAGCAAACAACATAGGTCATTTCATAGGCAGAGGAAGCCAAAAGAAATATGGCACAAACTCAGACAGAGTGTGCAAGGATGGTCAGCGACGATATTGCAGTGCAGGTCTTGGATGCACTCAAGGATAAGACCACACAGGCTCGAATGCAAGCAACATAGCTCACAGAGAGGCTCCAAGCGATCGCAAGAGAGATCGACAAAGCACACAAGGGTTAGGTGGCTTGGGATGAGCCACATGTCAGTGTTGGGGGCCTGTTGGAAGCAGGACGAATCAGAAATAAAGGTTATTTTGGGAAGAAAGGCATGCAAGAGGAAAGCGACAACTGGAAGGAAAAACAACACACACAAATACATGGAAGACCTAACGACTCTAGGGTTAGGGTTTTTTTAATACATTGTGATGGTTGATGAGCCAAAAAAACATACAAATAGACACCTAGGAGGTCTAGGAAGATGACGGGAAAAGGAGAGGGAGAAGAAGAGTTCAGGGGTTCTGATTTATGGAGTGTTACTCACGTGAGAAGAAGTAGCTAGTATGTAACACTACTGTAATCCGATCCAATTTTGTAAGTTGTTGAATTGTAGAGGGTCATAAGGGTAGATCTCAAGGGTTAGATCATAGGCTGGGGAGCCTAGTGTGATCTAGTCTGCCTCATAATAGATCTCAACCCGATTGAGAGAGAGTTGTAAAGCGTACGACGTTGTAGCTGTGGAACTACTATAATAAAAGATCTAGAGAGCCAGATATTTGTGGACGTAGCCCAAGGGGGGTGAACCATGGTAAAACCTGTGTTATGTGATTGGATGTTTTTATCTCTTTTACTTTCTATGAGTAGAGGTTAGAATGATGGATGAATGAATTAATGAATCTGATTACATTACATGCATAAACAATAATGACAGTATATTGATTTAGTATTTAGATAACATTCATAGCATGCCATTCACCGATCCCCATTCAATCCTAGACTGCAAGCACTTGAGAATTGCAGCCACCCATTAAGACTATCTCGGGTGAGACTGCATGGTGCACTCTATGCGATGCACTTCCTTCTGGTTTACCAAGAGGCCTGATAGTTTTAGAGGCTTTGTTGGATCCCTAGGAGACCTGAACCTGGGTCAAACATGTTAAAGTTATAACTAATATGAACAACCAACACGATGTTTCAGAGAGGAATGAATCTAAGGAATCACATTTTTTATTTGGTGCACCGTGTCCTTCATAAATTGGGATAAAGAATGACCTGCATCATTGATTGACAAAATTTCTATACTATGCATAACTCTAACATAAATGGTTGCTTGCTCATGGTGCAAAATTAGAGGCATAATCATATAAATTCACGCCTAGGATTGAATATCAGAGTAATGGAATATGGAAGAACTTGTATAAGTTGGCTGAGGAAATGAAGAGCTACAGGAAAAGTAATGTAAAGTGGAATTGGATTCCAAGAGCCATGTAATTACTCAATATGAAGATTTTTCCAAATAGTGTCAAAGTTTGGAGAAACCTTCCCATACGATAAAGGTGAGTGCCAAAGGTGGTTGATTGTGTAAGGGAGAGTGTATATTCTCATTATAGTGCCTATGCATAAGTATAGAGGCACATTTGAAGTACAATTACTTGGAAAAGTAAAAATAGGTTGAGCTTATTAACATGGCATTGTTAATAAGTAGGGGAGCACTTTAGCAGAGAGTGTTGCGTGAAAGTATTTATAGCAAGAGATTAAGTTTCCAAAATGATTATTGTGTGGGTTTGTTTTATATATTAATACCAAGGTCCATTGGATAGGGAAGGAGTTCAATATTGTGAAGTTGGTTGAAGCATCAAAGAACTGTAAAGGAAAGTGTAGGGCATGTGATGCAAGATTGAAAAAGTTCTAAAGAAGAGCAGAGGAATATTAATATTCAACTGCTATAGAGTCTAAATGGGTTACAAAGGAATGTCTATAGATATTTTCACATAAGGTATGAATCCAACTAGTGAAGCATGCCATTGCATGCAGAAGGAGTAAGGAGGACTCCATAGCCTTAAAGGTATAAATATAATGAAGGTTGTAAAGCTTGTTGCAAGAGAAGGAAAAAGGATATCATGAGATGAGGTGTGACTCATGGGTGGATGAGTCATATCTATATGCAAGCATAGGAATGAAAGAAGAAGGGGTTGTTAGATATGATATAACAACTTTTGTCTAAAAGTAACATAGGAAAGAAAGTTTCCTCTATTATCAGAGTGCGCAACAAAAGCAGGGTACAAGTGCAAATGGAGGATGTGTAGCATTCCATTTGGAGCATAGTGGTATTGAGTGGCCAAGTAGTGCTTCACAATGAATCACTCAATGAAGTATTTAAAATTTAGCAAAGCCATGGATGGAAAAGAGTATTAGAAAGATGACATAAAAAAAACATTCAAAATGTTGAAACACCAATCAATGATAATGGTATTTCAAGACTGGTTTGATCAAGGAAAATGGGAAGTGGTTAATTAGATTGCAGTGTTAATATTCAAGTGGAGTAGTACATGTTACAACACTATGATTATTGATAATTGTAGAAAAAATATGTTGGGACATGTTTTCCCCTGCATAAAGGAAGCAATGGTGAGATGGAAGCACTAGTGGATCTAGTGGCTGGAAATGTGGAATGGCCAAGTGGGGGCTTAGATAGCGAGATTAGAATAGGGTACAATGGTGCACAATTGAGAAGAATGGTAGTGCATATGGTAAGTGAGGTTCTACATGAATTCAAGGATGACCATCTACAAAAACAACCAAATATTTAAATTAAATCTGAAATAAATATGCATTGGAGTGCATGATAGAATTGATGCATGTTGAATACAGAATAGATAAAATGCATGTACATGAAATAGGCACAAGAATATTAATGCATATTGATGTGCATTGGTGCATGTAGGCATACTTGATCATGTAAATGGCATGAGTATAGACTAAGAGTAGTCTGTTGATATATATATAATGATGACGATGATGGTATGACGTTGAATAAAACTAATGATGGATTGTGTACTCAGGAAAAATGATTATAGCATGATGATACTATTGTTTATGGTATCCATCCATATGAAGACAAATGAGGATGGTGAGAATGTTGATCAAGAGGTTGGTGAAGGGATCTCGTGAGATTCTACCAAGCAACAATTGATTAGGTAGCATCAAGTAAATTGATAACAACCATGCAAGTATGCAATTTGTGATTGTTTATATTGCATAAACTGATGAAGGGAATTGAAGTAAGAATTTTCTTAGTTAATTTCTCAATATCAATGTATAGGCAGGAGGCCTTGAGTATGCAAATATTATTCTATAATTGAATGCATTTGTGAGAAATTAATTACATATTGTGTTATGTTGGTTATTAGATCACAATCAAGACAAGACATGATACATATTCTTGTGGTAGCAATGAATGCCATGGATATATGGTATTCCAGAGTCAATGCAAGGATGCATTGGGTAAATACGACCATGGGCATTGGCACATTGGTAATGTTTGATTGCATTACAAAATGATTTGGGTACTGGTAATGCATATGTAAGGAATGATGGTTACATTCCATTTAATATGAATAATAGTTGGAAGTGATGAAATTTTTAGATTGATGTAATTCTAAAAAAATCACTTCATGGATTGAATGCATATGTTGCAGTGGATGACAGTCTTATTCTAGATAATATGATTAATGGTTGAATCCCATTTTTAAAAGTGAATAATGGCTGAAAATGATTGAATTGATGGAAAATTACAATTCTGAGATCATTTCATGAACTGTTGGAAATATGCCTGAGTGCTAACAGTCTTGTTTGGTTGCAAGAAAGTTGAGAAAAATTGCAGGAAGAATGGTCTTGATATGATAATGGTGTAAGCCCATAAGGAAGACCAATGCATAATGTTGCAAGAGCCAAACATCTTGAGAAGAAATCTTGTGATTGGGAATCTTAGTTTCCTATATGTAAAACAGGTTTGGAAACTAATATGTAAAAATTGCTTTGATGATATCTCATGATGATTGTGTGCACGTGATACAAATGATATGATGGCTATAAAATTGGAAAGCTTGGAAAGTAGGCTATTGCTATGATACTGGAACCCTATGAGTGCCACAAGTTACAAATTTCCAGTGAAAAATCTGGTAGTGAGTTGGCTCTTCCCTTGCGCAAGAACACCTTGGAAAATGATGGATCACCTGAGGGACTGCGTAGCAATGAAAGGGATGCCTAATCCTGGAGGGTGAGGATGGCAAGGGGGAGGGAACTAAATAATGCATATGACATGGTGGTTGGAATCATAAGGGTTTATCAAGAGAAGAAAAATGGGCCAAATTCTTAATGTGGTTTCTCCTAAAACAAAGAAAAAACCACATGGATAAATGATTGTAATCATTGTGTTAATTATATTGAAAGATGGGTGAATCATTGTTCAGTGTGTTCTAATTTTTTATTTATTCATTGTTTCTTGTTCTTCCTGAATATTGTTTCTGCATCTATGTCTTTATGTTACCGAGTGCTTTTATGCATCTATTTTGTCATCACTATGTATGTTTAAGTTGATTGCATTATGTTTTAATTGTTATGGGTAGTTGCATGAGATTGTATGCTATGATTGTGTATTTTATTTCCACTAGAGTTGTGTTAATATGTTGTGTAGGATGCACAATTGCAACTATTTGATAGTTGGAGATTACACTATCACAAATGGAGTTCTTGGACCCACCACTCAAAGACTTCATGTTCGACCATGTACTGAAACCCTGGAAAAGAAGTAGTATAGCCTGAAGGAATGCAGTGCAGAGAAGGGTTCCACTTCCTTAGGTTGTGCTCGTTGAGGGGAATGAGAGTTTATTGTTTGGAAATGATGTGGGAATCAATAAAGTATAAAAGATATTGCAGTTGGAGTTCCTGGAGCCACAACTCAAAGGCTTCATGCATGACCTTGTACTGAAACCTTGGAAGGGAAGTGGTACAACCTGAAGGAATACAATGCAAAGAAGGGGTACACTTACTTGGGTTGTGCAGGTTGAGGGGAATGAGATTTTGTTGGTTGGAATTGTTGTGTAAAATTAAAAAGCATGAAGAATATTGTAGTTAGAGCCAAAGAAAGACAGTGCATGCCACAAAAAAATGAAATATTGTTGGTTGGAATTGTTTCCAAAATGATGAATAGTGAAATGATCTTACGCGGGATTGGGCCAGGGAGCCTAAGTATATATGGTTTTCATTCAGAGTGCCTATGAATGTAGATTTTTCTTGGGCCAGGGTGCCTATGTATCTATGATTTTGGGCCAAATATCCTATGTAATTTTGTTTAGGCTGGAATGCATGTGTGATTTTAGGCCGAGGATACTATATGATTGATTAATGGCCCGAGAGCCAGAATTGTAAAGTGAATGAACACCTGTAGGGTGTTGTGCATTGAGGAAAATGCAAAAATAAGGAGGAGGGGATGTAACATCCCCAATTTTAATCCTTGTGAATTATAATTAATTGTATAAATGTGATTTAGACTAGTCAGTCGATGTGTTGGGGTGAAGAGCCCATATTGGTTTAATCTGTTCGAAGGTCGAATGGTAATTTAGGTACATTGAAATAGCTAATAAAAATAGTAGTAACTATTTGGGATACAAAAAGGATGAATAACGATGGGGGGATATGATTCCACAAGAGAAAGGGGTCCAAGGGGGAGTTACTCATGGGTATTAATCCAACCCACATTCCTGAATTATTATTGTTGTGTAAACCTTATATTTTCTATTGAGTGTTCCTAAAGCCAATCATTGAATTCATGTAAGAGGGAGGATGTAAGGATTCATGTCCTATAGTTATTGGAGATAATGGGAATGATTACAATCATCTTGGGGAAGAGTGTAAGTCAAGTTAAGAAAGAAAACAAGAAGAGGAAATTCATATGGTCAAGGGGGCAATTTTTACTTTTAGATTTTGGGCAACAAGAGAGGGGATGAGTGATGGGAAGAGCACCAACCATGTTGAGATTGAAGGAAACCATTGTTGGGCTATGTTTTATGTTGAGAAAGAGACAGGTGTGCCTATAAATCAAGCTGTAAGCCTGTGAAGCATTTTTATGTTGAGAAATGGATTCAAGGGCCTTGTGAGGGCTGTTGTGAGCACTCCTGGAGTAGTTGGGAGGTTTCCTAGTCAACCAGATGCATTGGATCCCTGGAGGGAAGTGGGAAGGCTTGAGGGACTCTTTGCAATGAAGGGGAATACCATTCCTTGGGTTGTGCAGGTTGTGAGAAACGAATTGGAACTTGGGTTTTGGGGTTGTTGTGTGTGTGTGGAGAGTGGATAGCCAGAGGGCCAGATCTCCTTGTGGACTCATAGCCTAATCTCGGGGGTGGATTTCTTTTGAAAGAAAGCGAATAACAATATCTATGGCTGGGAGGTTCATCCTTTGTATGCAACTATTTGGTTATCTATTAACAAATAAGTTCTTTGTTGTGTTCATCATGATATTTCATTGTGTAAATGGATTATATGGATGTTGTGTGTTTGTTTGTTGTTTTCTTGATCAGTTGAATTCATGTTTTAATATATGTTGTTAGATCCATTTAGAAATGTGGTATCAGTCAAATGGTTAAATTGTGTGCGATCTGTAGCTAATAAGCTATAAGAAAATTAATAAGCATAAAATATTAATTTTAAATGTGTGTTCCACATGTAATGTTGCTCAATTGGTGGTTTGGTATGTTACAATGAATATGGCTTATCATTGTCGTGGTTGTTGAGGAAGAGAGTCGGCAAGTGGTTCCGAGAGTTTGTTCAAAAGGAAAAAAATATTGGTTCACTTCATTGCTATATGGTGGGAATCAAGTTGGCCCTGAACGACTATGAATGCGTGACCTGGCTGATGCCACTTTTCATAGTGCACCCAGATCAAACATCTATATCCTTTCAATCCTACTCACCACCCTCAAGAATGTCGACTTTCTACTCCCACTCAGCCCTATTATTCCCACCATCGTCCCCTTCCATATGCCAATTGACATTTGACATAAAGCTTTTCCCTTCCTCCATATTCCTCCAAAGATCACCATTTCCTGTAATCCCCTCCTCTCCTCCTCCAGATCCTCCTCACCGATTAACATCAATAGTTGTTCATCTCCCAAAACTTTGCAGCCCAAAACCCTATGATCAAAGTGATGGTAAATAAATGAAAATAATGTATATATATCAAAACATGGTATATGGTAATAAAACAACTAAGAGAATCACCTGCATAGGTAGCTTGCGATCTCATCTGTCGATAGTGTGTTGAGTACAACTATTGGAAAAAGTGGCCTCCAATAAATGTACGAGGGGGGCTCATTTATTACAAAGATAGAGTGGAAGCGGAATTTTATTCACTCAGAAGGTAGAACACCCAAACATGAGAAGGAAACATCAGAATTGCAACATGTGGTAGGGATGTGGAAGGGTTCAATACATGGAGGGGACGTAGCAGGATTCAATAGGATGTAGATAGACGACATGTTGCAGGGTTCAATAGGATGCAGACAAACAACATAGGGTCGAGGGGAACCTCCCCTTAAAAGAATGCCTTCAACGTAATTATGTAATCTTTTTAACCTTATTCCCATCATAATGGAAATGAAAGAAAAGTCTTACTATCAAGGATTTATTTATTTATATAATGTCATAATGGCAATGTTAAAAAAAAAAGAACAAATATGATTTATGCAAATTTCATGTTATCTTTTTTGGGAGGCTATGTTGTCACTTATGAGGGGTTTATTTAGGCGTAGTCTAAACGCTCAACATTTTTTTACTTTCTGGCAATTATCACCAAAATCCAACAACCCAATTGTTAGCAAAATCACAACTTTATATTGTTTAAATTGCATTTTTGAATGCATAAATTGATTTAGCATGCTCAAAAACCCCAAAGCACTTAGAATATGTAATCTGAACGACTGACATATGCAATTTTCTAAATTTCTAACTGGATTTCGGGTAAAACTAATCGAAAAAAATACCCGAAAAAGATAAAAACACAGAACATTTAAAAATGTTGTTTATTTATGCAACTATATGATTTTCACTTAGTCTTACTAGTGCCCACTAAAAGGTTTGAATTTGATTATTGTTAATATAAGTATGTAACTTTCACTGATTCTCATCCACATTTTACTCAAATATATAATTTTGTAGACTAAACATTCAAATTTGGTAAACTAAAGGTTCAAATCTAAATATTTGTGTAGAAGTTTTCTATTTCACAAAGAAAAGTTCTCATACATAAATTTGATTTTTAGCTAAATCATAATCTTAAAATATAACATTATTATTTTCTTTTTAAAATTCAAACAAATTTTTTATATTTATTTTTAAAATTTCACAAATTTTTATATAATAATTGATAAATATATTGATATTATATACACGTTATAATTAAATAACAAATATCTAAAAAAAATTATCACTACAATACAATAAATATAAAAATCTTACAAGCGATTTCCACCCAATCATAGGTAGCCTTCAACAGACACCACCCCCTAGCCGGGCTATGATACCACCAGGGGAAAGTAGGAATAAAACAAACTCTGAATTTCATACTCAACAGATTTAAACCAATAATATTTACTGCTCGCTTCTTGAGGACAGAGAAAAACTAAGGCACTCACATTACCTGCCAACACAACACAAGGAGCACCTCATTCTCTGTTGTACAGTACCTCAGAAAATCCTCCTTTTTAGCATGTGCATAGAAAGGTCCAGGTTGATATTGGTTTCTTGGCATTTTTCTCCATCTAAAAGCTTTCTCTCATGGCTGGTTTTATTCTATATGAACTTGGCTCTCCATTTTTGGAGTATCTTTTACAAAAACTCTTTCTTTTTCTTTCTTTCCTCCCACCCCTTTTTCCCCATTCGAATTTTCTTCACGCATAATGGAAAGAGAATTCAAACTCAACTTCTTTTCCTAGTTCCAAGAATGTAGGGGAGACAATTGGCTAGTTTTTAGAAAATGGTGGCTTAGATTGAGGAATTGGTTTCCTCCACTCCTCTTAACCCATTTTAGCTTTGAAATTCAAATTTGAAATGGGTGAGGGTTCAATGTAACGGAAGGTAGATTTTTTTAGGCATAAACCCCCTTTAGACTCCCTCACCTTCCCCCTCTTGTGGTATCATATCCCCTTTAGGCATTCTTGTTCAACCAATTTGGTCATTTTTATTAACCGCAGAAACAAAATACTTTAATTTTTAAGAGAGTCAAAACAAGATGTTGCAAAATTTCTATGCATTGATAGGATTTTTTGTGCTTTGATTCTTAAGTTTTATGTTTGTATAGGACATTTGTTAGATATGGAAACCTCTGGACTGTGATAGATAAATTCCCTAACTTGTTAGCTATATCATATAGTATCATGCTAGAATCTTTCTTTTTCTTGTTTCTAGCATTGCAAGTTTAGAAAAGGCTAGACTATCCACTCCAATGGTTGTGGCATGCTACCCATTATCAACATATGCAATTGTCATAGTTATCACAGAAAATAATTTAATGATGTTGCATCTCTAACCTCGTCAACAATCAAATCCTTTTGTAAAGGTGCATTTTGCATTGAGAATTTAGTTGTGATATCCATAAATCCAATGCCCTTTGCATCTCTACTTCTCATGAGACAATTAATAGTAGATACACCACAAGGATATACTTTAGAGTCCAATATTATCCTTTGTATCTCATATGATAGGTTAGGAAAACTATCCATTGGTATAAGGTGGTATATTAGTATGGAGATAATCCTCATCGTAAGATATTCTATATATTTTAAATCCAAAAACTCCATGTTGTTGAGAGCCTCTTTTTATTGAGAGCCTCTTTTTAGAAGTCATACATTTTAAGGTGATCCATATAAACCTAAATATGATAATTGAATACCTCACGAGGGTATTATCTTTTCTTATCAAGGGAGGGTATTAGCTTTTCTTATCAAGATACTTAGTAACTAGATATAGAAATCCTAGATAAATAGGGTGTAGAGAAATTTGCAAATATTGATTCATCCCACTTTTATATTATCATGATCCACTATACTTCTGGAAGACACTGCATCTAAACCACCTACAAGATATTTGGAATTATTGTACGTGAAATAAGTATACTCTAAATAACTTGGATGATTTCCCAATATATTGTATTCAAAGGAACTCTCTCATGAGTTAAACCATAAGCATGTAGGTTAAGTACACCACTGACATACCCATCATTGGAATCATCACTTGAATTCCAAACTATCTTGGAGCAGATTTCACTAATTCAAGAAACGATTAAGCACATTGAAGAGAATTGAGAAACATTTGTATCAAAACTATCATTGTTTCCTTATGATGTAAATCTCTATCAAGAGTTTTATGCATGATCATTCGTAGCTTCTATTATGTAACATCAAGAAAAATCATTTCTTTAGCATATATGTTGGTCATGGAGAAGATATCTAGTTCAAAAAAATGTAAGCACATTTTGACATTCAAAACAACGTAAATTTTCTAAAAGAGTTAATTTTTTTTAGTTCATGTTCTCCTCATTGCTTGATGGTTTATGGATGCACATAGCTTGAGAAGGATAGTAGGGAAAATCTTGTTTTCACTGCTCTCTACAATGTTGTAACGATTTTTTTTCTTTGACACATCCCCTCGGGCTTCCATTGGATAGTATATCTAACCCTCTTTCACATATTCATTCATGAAATTATAAAGAATGTGGAAATACTAGGAGTCAACATCCTTGGATTGGATAAAATAATTGTGACCCTACACTTTGATCCAGTCCTTTTTGTGGAGTCAACGTGGGATTTGAAAGAAATTGTAAAGAGGATCCAATGTTTGGAAGATCAATGGGGATGGAATTTGGCATGATAATTACAAGGAAATGGTTGTATACAATGATCAATATGCATAAAGGGTACATCAAATTCTATACGAAGAAAGTACAGTCCACCCAACTACATGTCCTTAGGTATTGAAGTAATCGCCAATAGCTCTATGACTAGTAGCAGCTGGAACTAAAATATGACATCTACTATTTTTGTTCACAACAATTTGGATGAAAGGTTTGGTAGTGATATTTGTTCAAATCATAAAAAGGGAGATCATTCAAAATCATTATGAACCTTAAACAATGAAACTATATATGATAAATTTCTAATCAACATTCATGTGAAGTAGTCAATTGGTCTAGAATTTTGTATAATTTCAAATGAATCATTACTCAACAAGCTAGAAGATGATCCAGGTGGATATTGGTGGCCACCCACTTGTTCCAAATTCCAATTGACTCATCTGGACAGTCTTCAGTTCAACACGTTTCTCTGTAATGGGGACATTTCTTTGTAATTATGGGTTCTCCACTTACAGGTTTGTCCTGAAGCCCTACACAACATCCAAGTGGATATTGGTGGCTTCCCACCTATTCCAACTGGATTATTTTGGAAGTTTTCATGTCATTACATCTTTCTGTACTTCCAGGGCCATTTTGGGGCTCTAAACAATGTTTTCTTGGTTTTCCATAATCAAATTGTAGATGAAGTCAGATTTTGATAGCATAATGCATAGTTCTCGAAAATACCTTTCCAACAGGCTATCACATGCCTAAAACGGAGATCGTATGTAAAAGTTATGACCCTAGGAAGTTAATGTACTAACTTACCCCAACGGGGCCCACATGACTTTTGGTGCTTCATCTCCTAAGGTTAGGTTTTTGGATGTCTAGGGTTTTGGCATTCATGTTTATCATAAAAAGGTCTTCAGAGCCTCATTGTAATCATCTTCTTGCGAATGAGCATAGCTGTCACATCTCTTCCCAGAGATAAATTTGCCACCATTCTAGCAAGTCTTGCACTCTGTATTTTTACAGTTTTTGTACATTTCTTTCATTAATAGAAATAATGTATTGTTGTATTTCTCATTTTCTAGCAATTTTTATGTGTATTTCATTGTAATATCTCTGCTTTCATTTCGTTCTGAAAATAATCTGGATCATTGGTATTAGAGCAGGCTGCTCTTGATCATTTTTCAGTGCATGTCCCTGACAAGGTCCAAGTATAGCAAGTTGGGTCTCAAGCTTGTCTCTCTTGAGGAAAATTACTCTTACATGCCCAAGAAATCCTTTATGGCGGCAGAACAGAAAAACAGTGGAGAAAAAGATTATATTAATCTGTTGCTTGAGAAAGCTCTGGCAGGACAAAGGGATGAAATGATGGAGAATTTTGCAAACATCCTTCAACGCTTGCCGATAGAAACATGCACATCTTCATCAAGCAACCACTTTGGAGGAACCTCTCCCTTCAAGGTACAAGTTAATTTTGATATTCCCATATTTGAAGGTCAGATAGATGCGGGTGCCTTAGAAAAATGGTTAAATCTGCTAGAAGGTTATTTCTCTGTTCACAATTTTTTTGACAGGGAAAAGATCACCTTCGCACTCCTCAATGCTCTCCCCCATGTCAAACATTGGTGGGAAACTTACTGGGAGAAAAGTTCCACAAAGGAATATGGAATATATGGGGCCGAGCCCACTTGGGATTTTTTTGTGGATGTGGTCAAGGAACAATACTACCATGTTAATAACTATGAAGACCAATACATGAGATGGACCACACTGCATAAAGAGAAGAGCCAAACAATGTCGAAGTTCACAAATACTTTCTATACCTTGTGCACCAAGCAGGGTATCAAAGACTCTGAGCAACATCTAGTTCTGAAATCCCGTGGGGCTCTGCATAGGTACATCCAAACTGAAATAGATTTCCTAAACATCTCATCATTGGGAGCTACCTATCGATATGCTGTCAAAATCGAGCTGAAATTTAGGCACTAGAACAAATGGGAGTTCAGGTCTGAAAATCTGCAACAACCAAAGCATGGTAAAGACGACCCTAACCAATAGCCTCTAGAAAACCAGTCCAAGACACGTGACAAGAAGGGTAAGGGCAAGACGAAGAATGACACTAGGAAGTGGTGTGACTTCCAAAAAATCCCCTGGCACAACACCGATGAATGTCGCTCAAAACAATCATTGGTGGCTGAGGTCAAAGACAAGGAGCCGAACCCTGATTCAGAATCTGATCTATGAAATATTGAAAATAGATAGATCATCGACGCAGACCCCACTGCTATTGTGGCGACCACAATAATTCAACCATAAGAGCCAGTAGATCCTAAAGAGGGGGAGCACCTCTTCCATTCATAGATGTGGGTAAAGGGGACCTCGTTGCATTTCATTGTTGATAATGACAACCAGAAGAACCTCATCTCAGTTGAGGTCATCAAACAGTTAGGGTTGTCGGCAACACCACACCCAAAACAATACAACATCAGGTGGCTTCACTAGGGACGAGATCTCTGTGTTAGCTAGCGGTGTCACCTGTCCTATGGCATCCGACCCTTCAAAGATGAGGTAGTTTCTGATGTTTCCCCTCTTGATGTCTGTGATGTTGTTTTGGGCCAACCATATATGTGGAAACATCATGATGTTTATGAATATCGACCTCGTAGTGTCATTATTACTTTGGGGGGTCAACTCTATGGGATACCAGAGGTAGTTCCAACTATTGTTCCATGAAAACAGTGCTGCAAGGTAATCTATCATACTGCAAAATTCATCCTCTTCATAGTTTGTTCAAAGGATGCATAGAAGGCCACTACAACCACTGCAGCCTCAATACCTTCTATCCAGCAAAAGAATATTTCCTAAGAGAAAGAAGATATTGTTTATTCACCTACAATGGTGCCTACACAATGCCCTGTCAAGCCTAGAGACAACAGGTTGGTGGAACATATTCAACCCCGCCAGCAACAGGTTTGTGACAACCTTCCACAGACCAAGCAGTGAAACTTCTCTAACAAGGCACAAAGCTCACCAAGATTTAGATTTAGAAAAAGCTTTCCCCTCTTCCCCGGGCACTCAACGCAATGGATACCATTGCTTCCTAAGGGAGGAGGATTGATCTAGGTTGATATTAGTGGCCACCCACCTGTTCCAAATTCCAACTGGCTCATCTGGACACTTTTCAGTTCAACATGTTTCTCTGTAATGGGGACATTTCTTTGTAAATATGGGTTTTGTACTTACGGGGTTGTCTTGAATCCCTACACAACATCCAGGTGGATATTGCTGGCCTCCAACCTATTCCAATTGGCTTATTTTGGAAGTTTTCATGTCAGTACATCTTTTTGTACTTCTAGGGTCGTTTTGGGGATCTAAACAATGTTTTATTGGATTGCCACAATCAAACTATAGACTGAGTCAAATTTTGATGGCATAATGCATAGTTCTCGAAAATACCTTTCCAATGGGCTATTACACGCCTAAAATGGAGATCGTATGAAAAATTTATGACCCCGAGAAGTTAATGTACTAACTTACCCCAACGGTCCACATGACTTTTGGTGCTTCATCTCCTAGGGTTAGGTTTTTGGATGTATAGGGTTTTGGAATTCATGTTTATCATAAAAGGGCCTTCAGATACTCATTGTAATCATCTTCTTGCGAATGAGCGTAGCCATCACATCTCTTCTCAAAGATAAAGATGCCACCATTCTAGTGAGTCTTCCACTTTGTATTTTTATAGTCTCTGTATATTTCTTTCATTAATAGAAATCATGTATTATTGTATTTCTCTGTTTCTAGAATTTTTTATGTGTATTTCATTGTAATATCTCTTCTTTCATTTCGTTCTGAAAATAATCCGGATTAGAAGAAGAATTCAACAGAGTGGTACCTGATCTCTTCTCATCAAAGACAACACCTCTTCTATAAATAATTTCCTACTTAACAGGGTCAATCAAGTTGTAGGCTTTTGACTCTTCAAAGTAGCCCGTCATGATACAAACATGACTCTTTGCATCCAGTTTCTTCCTCCTATCATCTGGAATGTGATCCCATGCTATGCATCCAAAGGTTCAGACATATATGATTGAGAGTTTCCTTTTTATTCATTTTCAACTAGAGTTACATCCCATAAAACTTGAGTGAGAATCACATTTAACAAATAATTTGAGTAGTAAATAGTATTTTCCCAAAACTTAATCGATAGACCTTTGGCTTGAAGCAAGTAACACACCATTTCAACCAAAGCTTGATTATTTCTTTCAACAATGCCATTCTATTGAGGTGTGTAAGGTACAAAACTTTTCCAAGAGATAACATTGTGCAATAAGTAATTTTCAAAATCCTCCACATATTCTCTCCATTCTTAGATCTTAAATATGCCATAGGTTGGCCGCAATGCTTTTTACCAAATTCCCTAAATTCCTTGAACTTTTCAAAGACATGACTCTTATTCTTCAAAAAATATACACAATTATACGTAGAAAAGTCATCACGATATACCTTGCACCAACTAGTGGTGTTTTTTTCATGGAACACAGGTCATTATGGACAAGTTCCAATTGAGTCTTTTCCATCTAATATTTCTCTATTTCAAAGGTATCTATTTCCAAGAATACATCCTTCAAATACTCCATCAAGGGGAACAATTATGGGTAGACCAATAACCATATTGTCTTTCCCTGTTAGGTCCAAGGTTCATAAATTCAAATGTCCAAGTCATTCATGCCACAGTCTGCTCTAGTCATTGGATTGAGCTATGAGTACAGTGGATCTTTGTCTTTCTTGGAAAAGTCACAAAACTTATACAATCATTCCTTCAGGTATAAAAAACCTTCAAGGACAATGACAAATTTGTTTTGCATGTCAATCACAACAAATCAATCTAACCAAAACTCTACTTTCTTGCCAATTTGAGTTAGTTGGGGTACAAACAAAAAAATTGCACTTAGGCTAGGTAGATGATACACATTGGTGATCACACCATTCTAACATTCAATATTTCCACAACTAGCAGTAGTGAGTGCATAATCATCTACTACAAAGATTTATTTTTTTGTAGCTTCTTTAAATGAAGAAAAGAGAGAAGCATCTTTAGCCATGTGATGGAGTCAACTTGAGTTGACTATCCATTCACTTTAATAAGTATGAGCATGAAAGGCCTAATAAGTACTAACATAAAATGTATATTTATCTACCTTACCTTCTGAAGTTTGGATCTATAGGTCAGTCGATCTTCCATTTGACATGGACTCTCCAACTTTCTTCATTTTCTCCTCTGTGTCCTTGCTCTTCTACCAACAAACGTTTTCCATAAGCCCCAATTTCCTACAATAGAGACAAGTCTTCTTGTTTCTACCCTTCTTAGTTGAAGTCTAATCACCATGCTTCTTCTTATCAGTTTGGTTGACATAGTGGCATTCCTTCTTTTGTTAACCTTTTTCTCTGTAATTATGTAGACCTTTTCCCTTTAGCAAATGGGTCTATCACTTGACCTCAAGTTTCCCTTCATCAATATTTTTTCCTATTCCCTAATTAGTAAACCACATCAAGAGTCAAAAGTATAGTCCTTATCATCATCTTTCTTAGAGATCCAATTGGCATAGAATGCCAAATGGAACACATGATTCATTCCATGTATTGAAATTCATCAAGATCAATTCTATGAGTTGACCTTCTTTCTTGGGAAAGTCCTTTTCATATTGACTCAATTTCAACTGAAGTTCTTTTACATGGGCAAAATAATCTTCAACTCTTTCAAAAGAGAGAGAGGATCTAGAGAGATCAACTCTTTCTCAATCTACATAACCTGACTTTTTTCGATTCTATCAAACAAAGACTTCAACTTCTTACAAACAACATTCAAACAATTGATTATTCTTATATGAAATCTAATCTTTCTAGAGATGTATATTTTTATGACTCATATAGCCTCATTCTTCTTCTCGTTGGTGACAAACTTTTGTTGCTCATCCTTTGGATTTGGAACAACAATTTTTGTAAATTTCCATAGTGCGTTACCCTTCAGCAATGTTTCCATATCTTGTGCCCAAATTCCATGGTTGTGGCAATTCAGGACCAGAGGCTCTCGCTTGGAATTCATAACATTGATCTACTAATATAATCCTAGATTTAGTTTGCAAGTCGAAACCCTGAGTCAATCTATTAGATAGATCCAACTTGTCAGGAGCACTAATAGCCTCCACGAGACTTGTAGACAATAGGCTAGATATCAAACCACTAGCTCAGATACCATGTTGGAGATTCATAGGATTAGATAGATCAAAGATATAGTATCCCAAGAGACAGGTGGTGTCAAAAGACACTATTACATCACTTAAGCACAACCAAGCACAACTCAACATGTAAAGAAGCATAAGAAACCTAAAGATTTCCATACACAACACATTCACACTGCTTGCTTAGATCGACCCATAGGGCCATATTATATAGCATCAAGATGTTATTAACTCCTTTAAAGTGGGGAATACAAGATCCACATAAATTGGCTAGAGTGCATAATAAACTCCTTAATTTCTACCTCATTCCATGCATCAATCAACTGTTCAGTTCTAACTGACCAACTAAATGAATGCTAAAGTTGACCATTCAATTGGTCTCCTAGTAAACTCCTTAATGAACCACACAGTAAACCAATCAATCAACCTCCCAATCGACTCTCGTAGTTGATTGTCGAATACCCACTAATTATTTCCAAAAGATCTAGAAATGTGATGAACCTACAAAACCTTATGCTCCAACACTTTGTTCAAAGCTCTTTAATGTTTTTTTATTCTAAATTCTACAATAAATTACAATGTTAATAATTCTTGAAAGAAGCATTGAAACGAGAGCAAAAGGGGTCACTCCCTCATCACGTTCTCACCATGAAAACCAAGAAGAATAAAAGAACCCTAGAGAAAAACCTTATCACTCATCCAAATCACTAGATGTACCCATATATATATATATATATATATATATATATATANAAAAGTTCTTCCATTTAAAAAAAATTAATGAAATTTAAATATTTAAATAATTTAACCATTCATTTACACTGATTATATGAAAACTAATTAAATCAATAAAAAGGAAAAAGCAAACATTCACCATTACAATAAAATAAAAATTATCATTCTCAAATTTACTTCCATCAAGTTTTTCAATTTTAAAAATAAAAATAAAATTAATGAAAAATAAATATTTAAATAATTTAATTTTCTATTAATATTCTTTTTTTATATATAGAAAATGAATATAGTAAAGTGGTAAGGGAGAAATTTTTATTCTTCTTAAATGTTTAAAGAAGACAATCTCTTAGTCAATTAAAGGCAATTTTAGATCTTACTCTAAGATAAAAAGGCAATTTTGACCTAAATAATATACACAAAAAAAAAGAAGTTTCCCTTATGAACATTGTTAAGACTACATCCAATAAGATCATATATATTTAATAACATTTAATCTTAATCTCGTACATAATACTAGATACTACCTTCATTACAATTTAACTTTTTATAAAAAAATACACTAATAAACTCAAATTACTATAATTATAAATTTTTTATTTATTATATAAAAATATATATCTTAAAAATACTAAATTAATAAATTTAAAAGTTTAAATATTCAAATTAAATGGTAAGCAATTGTTAATGAAGAAATTCATTAATAAGTTTACACAAAACATGTTGACAATACGATACATTATCATTCCAAAATTTATCATCTGACATTATTATTCCAAAATTTATCATCTCTCAGTCTTGGATGTATATAATACGATACATCCAAATGTCAGTGGCATTTTGCCTTAGTTCTCCGTCCTTGCCAAATAGAGCATATTCATCAATGCTTTGAAATAGGGTTTAATCTAAAGTATAGGTAATTGAGGTTATATACTTATATTAAAACTAAAATATAATGTTGATAATGCTATCTTAATTGGCATCTTTAACAATGATGCAATGTTATTAAGGAATGACATTTTAAGGTAAGGTTTGTGATTTCTATATAGTTATGATTATGAAGTTATGAAAAGATACAATGTGTATATTATATTCAAGTATTAAAGTTGGTATCCTTATTGTGCTGAAGAAATTTTCTACAATCTAATATAAAGGAAATGTGTAATTTCATGTTTAATATGTAGTTGACATATGACATTTTAAATAATAATAAAATATTAATAATGCAATTTTTTTTTGTCAATTTCAAATAAAAACCAAAATAAATTTCAACGTTGGTTAACTCCAAGTGAAAACTAAAATACACACACCCACAAACATATATATATAGAGAGAGCGTGGGTGGTAGGTGTAGGGAAAAAAGAATTAGAATTTGCTTTCGGTCTAGGACGAACTACAAATAATGAGGAAGATGCATTAACAATCTATCAATGAATTAATATAATAAAACAAATAGGAGTAACACATATACCAATGGTTGAGGATACTTCTACTATAATTCGATAATTGGTTTATGGATTGCCTCTATAAAAAAAATTCACATATAACAGTAGTTGATGATACTTCTACTATACATCGATCATTGGTTTATGGATCGCCTCTATGAAAAAATGTTTACATTGCCTCACTCAAAGGATAATCATATTGATGCAACATTTTTCTCTTGTTTCTCATTACCATGTTCTAAGGAAAATAAATGTTGAATCTAACCTACAAGCCAACATTGCCTCCACTCTAATCGAAAGGATACGACTTTAAATGGGGGTACCTCATTCAAAACTTCCCTTCCTTAGTATTAATTGATGCAATATATGAAGTCCAAATGGTTGATACAAGGCACACTTCAATGCCTTTATGAGACATAAAATTACTATGTCTTCCACCCTCATTACTATTCTAATTCAGTGGCATGTGGACTTATCAATTATTCATTTGATGGATGGAACCTTGTCTGTGGATTAAATTTGGAGGTGGTGATGAATGGTTGCATGATTTTAGTCTTTGTCCTCAACTATGGTTTTTGGAGCTCTAGTGTGTTGGGAGCCATTTAGGGAGTCATCAATAGTGTGAACTTCAATGGGTTCTAGAGGATCTCATTGGAATTGGTAGGTTTCTTTCTCAAGAATCTAGGTCATATTTTTTGGCTCGACTATGTCTATAGGATTTAAGTCATTGGGTTTGTCCCTTGGAATATCTTCTTGTGGCTAGTTATTTGTTGGTTGGTTAAGTTACNGATCTCATTGGAATTGGTAGGTTTCTTTCTCAAGAATCTAGGTCATATTTTTTGGCTCGACTATGTCTATAGGATTTAAGTCATTGGGTTTGTCCCTTGGAATATCTTCTTGTGGCTAGTTATTTGTTGGTTGGTTAAGTTACTACTGACAAGGTTTTGCTTTTCTTTCTAGCTCACATCTTTTAAAGTTTTAGGGCTAAATCTCAAAGAGATAACAGGAACATTGTCACTACAGAAATAAGTGTTGTGCGATTTGGGACCTAAAGGAAATCTAGAGGGATCTTGAAAGGTGCGAAAAACAGTTAGCAACTCGTTCCAATGTAGTGTTAGCAACTCCAATTTTATATGGGCTTAGATGCATGAAGAATGGGAATGCAAGCAAAGGGTTGAGAAAAAATTTGTGACAATTGTGTCATGAGGACTACATCTCAATCACTGGGCATAAGGGAAGCTAAGCACAAATTTAATGATTTCATTATTGTCACTCATGGAAAACATCTAGAGCAAGAATCCCAATTGGGTTCCTTGAAATATATGGTCTCTCCTCTTGTGGCTCATTTGAACCTACCTCATAAGTTTCTACTCCCCCCCCTTCCTTCATTGCGACAATTGTAGAGGATTTGTCCTCTCAAGCCTTGAATCTTTGGAAGTACAGATGTTATGAGGAGTGGGAGCTCACAGGTTGAGAAGGTATCTGTGGATGATACTTGAGCATCAAATGGATGAAGACAACCAAGGTAGAGGTGAAGACATGGATGTCCAAGTTGGAAATGAAGTTGAGGGCCCTCAAGGAAGAAATATTAATCTTATGATTTTTTGTTTGATGTTATGCATTGTAGGGTAGTTTTATTATTATCAAAATTTGTAAGGCAATATACATGCCAAGAGCATTCAAACTATAGTAGAATAGGTTCCAATAAAACATTTTGGACTTGGTTATATGTATTTTTGTTTATGGGTTGAAACCAATTTTATATTTCCAAGCTAACCAATTCAGATGAAGTCCTTTTTTAATACAAAATTATATCCATTACTATTTTTTTATATGTATACATAGAAAGATTGTATGTAAATAATTAAAAAAAAAAAACATAAATTATTTGAATGTATACTTATGCCCCATTAAAAACATATGATAATAAGTTAAAACTATGCAATGACCAAATTCAAAAAAAAAATTAGAAGGAAATTTAGTTATAGAAATAACATATTAAAGTACTTGATATATCGTATTGTTTTTTTTAGATCTAGGGGAATTAATAACTGGTCGGGATTACCTGGGTGAGGCCCAGGTTCAAATCCGGTTGGTTGTTAATGTTTTGGTAGCTGCGGGAGGTATTAACCTCCATGGATAAAACTTTGACTAGAATAGAATATTTCAGAAGCAAGAGAAAGCTTAAAACAAATGTATGAAAACCCCAGAAGATAAGTCGACTCAGTAGAATAAGTAATATTGAAGTATTATATGAAAAAAGGACAGGTCTACCCTGCTTGAAGAGACACTTGTTCACCTGGCCAAATTAGTATAAATAGGAGGCACTCTAGCTCATTTGTACACACACTCAGTCATCCTGAAGCAAGGCACATGTGTAAAGGAGGAGCTGCAACAGTTGAAGGTGTGCAATGATTCCATGTTCAGTCTTTTGGTACTCTATATTGTGCGTTACCTATGGATAAGGTGTGCTACCCTAGTTTATTTGTTGGTTCTAGTGAGGCTTCCTAGAATCATTCTTTCTGTTAATGGTTAAGGTTCTCGGGGGTGACTTTGTGCCTATGGTTGGGTAGAAATGGTGTAGCATTTCTTATGGTTAAATGAGCACAAAATTCCAACAGGTTATGGACCCACACCACCTTCATAATAGTCTAACCACTGGAAGGTAAATCCACAACTCTCTGTCAAGCTCATTGTAGCACAATTGCAATTGCAACTAGGGTTTCTATTCTTCCAACATCAATAAAACCTAACTTGTTTTTCCGGGCACTTTAAGTGAAGTGTTTGGCATAATTATTGGATATCCTAGCATGCCCTAACCTAGCACATCTCTTGGTGCTCTCAACCATAAAAAATGTCAAAGTTGAATTTTTGGGTCAAAATCAATGTTTGATTGGTCAACGCCAAATTAGACTAGTCAAAGTCAAAATAATTGATCCATATTATTTTGAGAATGATATGAAGGAAGAAATATAACCGAGATATAACAATGAAATACACAAAAATATAGAAGAGAACACAAAAATACAGTGAAACCCAACTTCTATTACTGAATAAGATAGAAAACCATTGTAGAACACAAACTGGAAAAATGGGGTAGTTTATCTCTAAAAAGAAAGAGATGTTGGCTATGCTTCATTCACACGAAGCTTTACATCACACTCAATTGCATGCTTAAAGGGCCTCCTTCACCTCAATTATATATGAGAGAGTGAGAGGAGAATAATTCCCATGATGCATGTGGGATAAATTAGACTAAGTTTATAAAATTCCATAGGCATGTAAAATACTAGGAATTCCCGAGTGGTCAACCATCCCAGTACTACTCTAGCCCAAGCACGCTTAACTATGGAGTTCTAATGGGATCTAGTGCATTAACTCTATGTTGTAGGCATGTATATAAGACCATTACATGATGTATGTAATTAACAAATGAAGATGACATTACATTCCATTCTTCACCAAAAGGGTGAATGTCTCGGTTTATCAAAACCACAGGATCAAAATGGTGATTCAGTGGAAAAGGTGGATGGCCACCGAGATCCATCTGGATCATTCCTACCCCTTAGGAAGAAATGGTCCCCATTACGTCAAGTTCCCTTGGGAGACGGGGAGACTTCTACTAAATATGAAGCTTGGTGTGTTGCTTGCCTTGCTGAAGAAGTTGTCATGCTTAGCTTGTTGAAGGATGTCATGAACCTGTTGTTGGAGGGGTTGAATCCATTCAACCAATCTAGATGCATGATCTACCCGAGTGTGCGAGGACTCTGTCGATGAATATGCAACATGAAGAGTATGAAGGGTTCTGTTATAACCTTGCTTGACTGGGCAGTGTGGAGGCACCCCCGTAAGTGCAACAAGAACATCTTAGTACTCTTCTACAATATTGTTGATCTACTTCTGCTGGATAGAAAGGTCTTGGGTTAAGGCTGTAATGGTTGCAGTGTCCTTCTGTTCACCTTCTGATCGGATTGTGAAGAGGCTAAACTTTGCAGTATGAGATATTACTTTGTGGCATTGTTTTGGTGGGACAATAGTTGAAACTGCCTCTGGTATCCTGTATAGTTGACCCCCCAGAGTAACAATGACACTACGGGGTCGAGACTTATAAATAGCATGATGCCTCCACATATATGTTTGGCCTAATAGAACATCACATACTTCTAGTGGGGAAACATCACATACTTCTAGTGGGGAAACATCACATAATACCTCATCCTTGAAGGGCTTGATCCTCTTCCTCCGGATCCTCTTCTGGTTGGATTGTTGTAGTTGCGACAGTAGTAGTGGGTTCTGGATCAATGATCTGTCTCCTTCATTTTCTAAATCAAGGTCCTAGTCAGGGTTTGGATATTTATCTTTGAGCTTGGACACCAATGACTGTATTGATCGACATTCATCAATGTTATACCAAGGGCTGTTGTGGAACTCACACCACTTTCCAGTGTCTTTCTTAGACTTCCTGTTACCCTTCTTTGTGTACATATGAAGCTGACACTCTTGAGGTTGTCCTTCCTTGCGCTATCCTTCATTATGTGAGATAGAGTTTCCTTTGCCATGCTTCTCCCACTTATTCTGTTGCTTGAATTTCTGCTCAATTTTAACTGCATATCGATAAGAAGCTCCCAATGAGGAGATGTCCAAAAAATCCATCTTTGACTGGATGTACCTGTGTAGACCATTGTGGTACTTCAAAACTAGGTGTTGCTCAGAGTCTATGATACCCAACTTTAAGCGCAAGGTATGAAAGATGTTGGTGTACTCTGACACCATCTGATCTCTTTTCTGACGCAGAGTTGTCCATATCATGTATTGGTCATCGTAGTTTCCGACAAGGTAGAAATCCTCCTTTAGGGCATCTACAAAGGCTTCCCAAGTGGGTTCTCTCCCAAATAGTGTAGATTCATTTGACATGGGGAAGGGATTTAAGAAGCGCAAAGGTGATATTTTCACCGTCGATTGTTTTTTGGACAGAGTAATAACCTTCTAGCAGATTCAACCATTTTTCTAGAGAATCTGCATCTATCTGGCCTTTAAATAGGGGGATATCAAAATTGACTTGTACCTTGAAGGGTGTTGCACTTGCGAAATGGAATATTGTCGAAGATGCCTCAACTACCACCATCGGTATTCTTTGAAGTATCTGAGCAAATTTTTCCATCATCTCATTCCTCTGTTGCATGAGGTCTTCCTCGAACAATGTCTTGAAAGGATCTCATGATTTGTCATCTCTCTTTTCTTCCGCCATGGGAGGTTGCTTGGGATGGCGAGAGTAGTTTTCCTCAAGAAAAACTAACTCGAGACCCAACTCTCTATACCCTGACCTCGTTGGGGACTTGCTCTGAGAAACGAGAATGAGAAACCTGCTCTGATACCATTGATCTAGATTATTTTGAGAACAACATGAAGGCAGAAATATAACTGAGATATAACAATGAAATACACAAAAATATAGAAGAGAACACAAAAATACAGTGAAACCCAACTTCTATTACTAAGTAAGATAGAAAACCACTATAGAACACAAACTCAAAAAATGGGGTAGCTTATCTCTAACAAGAAAGAGATGTTGGCTATGCTTCATTCACATGAAGCTTTACATCACACTTCATTGCATGCTTAAAGGGCATCCTTCACCTCAATTAAATATGAGAGAGTGAGAGGAGAACAATTCCCATGATGCATGTAGGATAAATTGGAATAAGTTTATAAAATGCCATTATAGGCATGTAAAATACTAGGTGACCCATCCCAATACTACTCTATCCCAAGCGCATTTAAATATGGAGTTCTAATGGGATCTGGTGCATTAACGCTATGTTGTAGGCATGTACATAAGACCATTACATGATGTATGTAATTAAAAAATGAATATGACATTACATTCCATTCTCCACCAAAAGGGTGAATGCAATGGTTTATCAAAACCACAAGCTCAAAATGGTGATTCAGTGGAAAAGATGGATGGACACCGAGATCCATCTAGATCAATATTGGTCAAGGTCAAAGTCAAATAAAATCATGAATTCCTCCATAAAATCAAAGTGATACAGTAGAAGCATGGTCTCTTGGTAGATCATGGAAGACAAGGATTGACAACATCCTTGAAAAGAACAAAGGGAAAAATTACGGAACCACATGCTGAAGAGCAAGCGTCAAAGGATAAAGAGTTTGATTTTTGGAGCTTCCAAGAACATGAACGTGGAGTAGGAGAAACAATAAAAAGAAACTAATGTGGATATAAATCTTTGAAAAGAGAAGGGATCTTTGTCCCAGAAGCAATTGTAGAGCCAGAAAGATCTCAGTTCTAATACATTAAGCTGAACAACACGCTCTCCAGGTTGGAAAGAATACTTGTCTCAGAAGAAAAGAAACTCAAGCAGAACAATATCCAGACTCCAAGTTTGCATATCATGTTATCCTACGTATTCTCGGAAGGTTACCATAGAAATCAAGACTTGAAAGGACTTAGAGGGAGTCAAACTTTAGAAGGAGTCAGTGATCAGGAAGAAACAAGGTTTCGTGACACTTTGCAGAATGCATAGGGGCATGTAGCAGATGGAAGCGTGGTTCAGGGATTCTCTTAGTTAGAGGGAGTTGATGGAAGAATTCAAAAATAAGGATTTTGTAGGCTTCATACAGAGTTGTAAGCCTTTGTGCCAAGTTGTAGAGTTCATGCCAAGTTGTAGGCCTTTGTGCTGAGTTGTAGGCTTCGTGCCGAGTTGTAGGCCTTGTGCTGAGTTGTAGGCTTCATGCCGAGTTGTAGGCTTCGTGTCGAGTTGTAGGCCTTGTATCGAGTTGTAGGCTTCATTTCGAGTTGTAGGCTTCATGTTGAGTTGTAGGCCTTGTCCCGAGTTGTAGGATTCATGTCAAGTTGTAGGCTTCATGCCAAGTTGTAGGCCTTGTGCCAAGTTGTAGGATTTATTTCGAGTTGTAGGCTACTCCAGTGAGACGGTTTGTTATTTTGAGTTGTTGCTACACCAGTGAGATATTTTGGTATGCTAGTGGCATAGTCAAGAACCTGTATGGTTGTGATGGTATTGCTCGTAATATGATCTAGGTGATCATGAGGTAGCTTGTGTAGCTCTGGTGATGCTACTGGTCTACAAGACCATGTAGGTATTTCCCATTCCATATGAGATGGATGGATAATGATGATAGTAATAATGATACTCACGAAATAGGTGTATCCATGGGTGAGCACGTCATGCTAGTGTAGCTCATGATGATGTCAGTGACACACACTACGAGGTGTAGCTTTAGTGTTCTCAAGCAGGTTATGGCCCCTAGATGAGATTGACAGGTCCACATGATTGTAGCCATGTGTGATGTAATGATGCTAGCAGTACCATGGTCTATGTACCCATGATAAGAGGATCATGTCATAGTGAGCAAGGCTATGAAGACCAGAAGGGAACATCATGGTTAAATACCTCCCTAGCTAAGAGGGAGTGTTGATGTTTTGGTAGCTTCGAGAGGTATTAACCTCCATGGATAAACCTTTGAATAGAAAAAAATATTCCAGAAGGAAGAGAAAGCCTAAAACAGATGTGTGAAAATCTTGGAAGACAAGTCGACTTAGAAGAATAAGTAATATTGAAGTATTATATGAAGAAAAGGACAAGTTGGCCCTGCTTGAAGAGACATTGTTCACCTAGATATATTAGTATAAATTAGAGGCGTTCCAACACATTTTTACACACACTCAGTCATCTAGAAGCAAGACACAAGTGTAAAGGAGGAGTTCTAGTAGCTGCAGGTGTGCAGTAATTCGATGTTCAGTATTTGGGTACTCTATCTTGTGCACTACCTCTGGAGAAGGTGTGCTACCCTAGTTTATCTATTGGTTCTAGTGAGGCTTCCCATAATTTTTCTTTCTGTCAATGGTTAAGGTGCTCGAGGGTGGATTTTCACCTATGATTGGGTAGTAATGGTGTTATTGGATAAATCGGTAGGTGCGGACACTAATTGATCTCCCTAGATCCACCTATATCTAGAACAAAACACACCAGAACATGACGCTTTCCTTAAGTTTTAAATATTGAATTTACTAACGAAAGAGGGATAGGTGAAATACCATTTAAACATTGCTTCCTCTCACCATTGCCATCCTAGCTCCACTCCAACACTCATACAATGATGATCCTGCAAAAAAACGCAACCAACCAAAGTGATAGTAATAACATAAACTCAATATAAACCTATGTATGTGATCAAGGAATCATACAATAAAACACAACAAGCTTTATAGGAAAGAATTATATTACTATATCATATTAAATGTGAAAGAGAGATTACAACCGTGGCCTTGATGTCGTAAGGTCCCTTCCAACCGTCCTTCGTTCCCCACACACTTCCACTCCAAGAATTTCGAGAGCATAGATCTGATAATATTCACAATCTATCTTGACAAAGTGGCTCATCTATCCAAGCTAACAATATCCAAAGCTCAATCCAATCCAAGCTAATCCCAAAATCCAAAGCTAAATTTCTCCATGATATCTCCTCTCCTTTTATAAGTTGAAGAGGATAAGGTGAGGAGATTAGGATGATCCCACTAAATCATGGAAGCGAGTAAGATCCAAACCATTCATATGCCACCTCACCATGAAAGTTTCTCCTTCTAGAAGCATCAAGAAGATGCTCATTTTCCCCACATATGAGCATTCTCGCACCCTGCCTATATAGCAACCTGCGAACACTTCGCAACCTAGCTATGGTGTAACCCGCAAAAATCAGGCATTTTTGCACCCTGCCTATATAGCAACCTGCAAACATCCTCTTTAACAGGGTTTTTTCAAAGGAGAATGCAACTTCTTTTCTTAGGAAAAGTTCTTCTCCCTTCTTTCTTCAGGAACTCGGGCCACTGACCCCTATGAAGGCAAAAAATAGGTTTACATCATTAACGGTCATAGGGATGATGAAAATAATGTGTAACACAGAGCCCCCCAAAGTATGAAGTCAGAACAGAGTGATAGATGTAATACTTTGTCGAGTGTGTGTAGAGAACAAGGAATAGTCGGTCGAAAACCTGCCAACAAACAAGGAAATACAGTACAATAATATATCATCATTGAGGTAGGCATTCCCATACTCAAAATACAAATGAATCAGAGCATAAATGCCGACATGCGAAGATCCATGTCAAGTAAGACAGGTCATGGACACCAAACATACACTGTGGATCCATGCCAATATGACTCAAATCTGAACATAGTCACCAAAAAATACACTGTGGATATATGTGTTAAAGAATCAAATTTGAACATATCCACAAGACATACAATGTAGATCTATTCAATAGTACAAACTAAATATACTCCAACGCAACTTGAATCTGTTAGAAAAGATCCAGGGTCTTCATCTCCACCACTCTATAGTACGAATCTAACCATGCAAATACATGTCTCGAAGTCAAACATGGTAGAAACCACTTGATTACCAGTCATGAGTGAATATCATTAACAAGTGAGAGGTAAATCACCATTAATGTCAATGAATCCCAAGGTACACTAGTACAATCCAATGAATGTGAATTAATGAGCTGAAGTCGAACACTTGGAGGAATCTCCCGATCAGGGGTCAATAATGAAAACCCACTATCGAAAGTGAAGAAACCTGCCATTGAGGCATGAAAGTTCCAAGGTACCAATTAGTTTCTAAGTCTAATTCTTGGATAATGAGTTGAAGTCAACAGGAAGAGACTCATCACAGGAGGGCCTTAATGTATCCCACATCAATGACACGAAACAAGTAACACAATTTGATGTAGATCAGAGTAACAAGTGATTCAGGACTGACTCAGGGATGCCCGACGCAATAGAAGGCTTTAAGGACTGCAGAAATGGCATCCACAATAGAAGGATTTCCGAGTTGAATTTCTCTTTGAACATATTGACGACACGACAGCTGTCTTGGAAGCACTGACTCAACAATAGGGATCACAGACCGATTTTTAATCTTATAAAGGAGTATGATCAAGAGACAAGTGGATTTTCCAACCTAGACACAAGGCGAGTGAAAGGGTGTCATGTTCAAAAGTGACTCTTCCATGGAATACAGGTTTAGACATATTTCTTTCCCAATTTTTTCCCCCACCATTTATGACGAGTACCTCTTTATTTTTACGCAAGCTTGAGGAGGATAGCATATGCTTGTAATGTAAGCTCATCCTTCGGATGAGTCCCTCGGAGTATGTTTAACGAACCCTAGGAAGGAGTGGTTCAGTCCCATATGGGCCTTTCGATGTTTGTTTTACGAGTCCAAAGAAAGAAACTCAGGGGTTTGTCATGTTTATAGAGTCTGAAAAATACTTAAAGAGAACTCTCTCAGTTACTTTTTTGTAAAATAGTTCGACAAGACCGAAAAAGTGATAAACTATCGCCCATCGAATGTTTTATTCAAATAATTTTATGAGCGTGAACAGAACAAGGTCGCTCGACAATATTTTCATGTTTAGAGAATCTGAAAAGATATTAAAGAGAACTCCTGTGGGTTCCTTTTTTGTATAACCTTTACGAGTCCAAAAAAGTGATAAAAGTATACTCGGTTACATTCTCATTGATTTACGAGCATGAGAAAGAACAAATACTAAGCTCGGTAACTTATTATCATGTATTTATGAGCATGAGAAAGAACAAAGACTAAGCTCAGGATTGTTTTCATGTTTACACAAGCTTTAAAACAAAAAAAAACTATGCTTGGGATAGATTTTATTTTTACACAAGCTTAAAAACTAAACAAAACTATGCTTGGGCCTAGTTTCATCTTTACACAAGCTTGAACCAGCGGAAAACTATGCTTGAGGTAGGTGGTTTCATTTTTACACAAGCTTGAACCAAAGTAAAAACTATGCTTGAACTTCCCAATGCATTATCCACTAATTTGCAGGGTTGGTACTTAGCCCCCGACTCAAGAAACTAGCGGCTCAACTTCAGCATGAAGTCTAGAGGCTGAGGCAAATGCCCCCCAAGCTTCGTT
This sequence comes from Picea engelmannii, assembly GCA_009831015.1. Taxonomy (NCBI): domain Eukaryota; kingdom Viridiplantae; phylum Streptophyta; class Pinopsida; order Pinales; family Pinaceae; genus Picea; species Picea engelmannii. The sequence continues at coordinate 52,233 of ML779770.1, read as the reverse complement.
TCATCCAACTACAAAGGAGAATGAAATGAAGCTTCAAATACTAGACGAAGGACTTGAATCAAATAGAGAGGGAGAAAACTATTTCATTTTTTAACGAGCTTGACACAGAAACAAGAACTATGCTCGTAACCTTTGTTTCATTTTTTAACGAGGTTTCCACAGAGACGAAAAAACTATCCTTGTAAGTGGTTTCATTTTTTAACGAGCTTGAAATTAGAAAACCATGCTCGAGTCTGGTTTCATTTTTTAACGAGCTTGAAATCAAAAAATCATGCTCATAGACCTCTGGTTCATTTTTTAACGAGGTTGCCTCAGAGACACAAAAACTATCCTCGAAACTCTCTTCTTGATCATGGATTCCAAGAGGAGAATGATCTGGAAGGACACCATGTCAAGGGACAAAACTCGGTCATGGCTTCCAAGAGATCTTCACTAGACGGAAGGAACACACTCTAGAAGTAACACATGTCGAGGGTTGCGACAGGGGTAAGGATATCAGGCTCTAAAGACCCTATCGAAGAGATAACCATGTCAACTACCAGATCTAAGTCACCCGAATTTGAAGCCATGGGAGAAAATGCCACATAATTGACCTGTGGCAAGGGTGACACTGACTACATATACGAACCATTTAAGGGAGTCATTGAGGTCAAGTCAGGACCAACAAGTGAAAGTTGATCAATAGTCACAATTCTTCCATCGTGCGGGAAAGATATCACACGAAAAAGAGTGGACACAATAGCTTTCATGGCATAGACATAGTCTCTCCCAAGGAGAAAAGTGAAATCCAAGGGGTCTTGGACTACCATGACATCAATAAAAACATTTTTCCCTCCCAAAGTTACAATAAATTGAGGAAGGGTCTATAAAGGTTGATTGGTTCTTCTATTAAAAGATAACAGATTTTGCGTAACCGACACAAGCTGAGGAAAACCCAAAGCTTGCCAAGCAAAAGATAACAAAATACTAACATACACACCTTCATCTATCAGTGTCTGAGGAACGTCTCGACCACAAAATTGTACTGTAATCTAGAAAGGAATGTGAGAGGTAAGGCGAGGTCCAGTTAGCACACCCCAATCAAAATGGATGGCCTCATTACTTGGAGGGGGTTCCACAAGAGAAGGAGGAATATCCCTCGGCATGGTAGATTCTGTATCAACAAGAAAAACATGGGCATTATTGGGTTTACTCTCTAGCAGGAGAGTAGGATCGACCGATGACGAGATCAGATCAACCACTTGGGTTGCATTCTCCAAGGGGAGAATGGGGACAACAGGTGGAAATGGGTTGACCACTTGGGTGACACTCTCTAACGGGAGAGTGGGATCCACTGAGGATGGGATCGAATCGACCACTTTAGTTTCACTCTCTGAGGGGAGAGCGAGATTGACCGAGGATGTTATCGGATCAACCACTTTGTCAACTGGTACAACTAAGGATGTGACCATATTGACGACATGATCAACCAGATTGAACAATGAAGGGACCAGAGTGATCATTACATCAACTATAGGGGGTTCAAGAGTAAGCTTGCGATAAGCAACTGGAAGTTGAGGCTGTGAAACAATCATGTCTTCCAGTAATTTCGAGGATTCATATGAGGGAAAAGGTGAGTGAGATGACTCCCTTTGCATAACATGCATGGGAACTTGACTCTACTTTTCTTCTTCCCAATCGTATCATGACTGGTTGATGGGGAATCGTCGGCATGCTATTCAGAGGCTGGCGATGTGGATTGGAGAGGAGATGCAGACCATGCTTCTATAACCTTGGATAGACCAGGGAAATCCTTATAAAGATGGATACCCTTACAAAGCCTACAAGGGTACTTGGGCTTACGAGTTGTTTGGGTGATCTTGACATCATCAACACTCCCAGCACGATTAACAGTAACTGGTTGTTTTCCAACATGTTTAGTAGTGGTTGGAGGTTTTGACCCTTTTTTATTTCTCTTCTTCTTAATATTTCTTTTCTTCGTCTTCTTATTCATTGGGTTACTAGCTTCAAAACTTTCACTCAACGAAGAAGATGAAATGGAAGGAGACCTTGCAAGCGAAGAAGGTGAAGAAGACCTTATTGGTGAAGAAGGTGAAGGATCAACATGAGTTTGATGCTCTTGGGGGGAAGTGCTTGTGACTGAAGCACTAACTGCATTCAAGATTACCTGAGTGGAAAACAACCATATCGGTAATCCAATTGTGAGACCTGGAAGGCTCAAAGTAGCAATATGAGGAGGACCAATGTTTCCATAAGAAGGAAAAACAAAAGGTTCCCTTGGAAAAGGAGTTCTTTCATTGGTCATTCCGGGAACTGACACCATAAAAATAAAGATCCAATCTAGAGTCTACTAGGAAAAACAAACAACACACGTTAAAAATCTAGTAAGCAAATAAGCAAACAAAACCTTCTCACAATGAGCACACTAGTTGGTGGTGAAATCCAACATCGTGGGAACAAAGTAAGAAGGGGCTGAGATAGAGCGGGTGGAAAATTTACGTTGATGACCTTCTTAACGGACTTACGCCTTGGTGCAAGCTCCCACACATAATTGTGGGTATACCCTCCAAGGAGCCCAAGTGAGTTTGGCCAACGTCGATTCCAGGTACCGTGAAGACTTTCCCCTTCACAATCACCTCGTGTAAAGAACCTAGAGAGATAGGCCACTAAGGTTACCAATTACTACAGTGATTCCTGGGGAAACAATCGACAGTCCGATCCATGCGCAAAAGTAGGGTATCTAGCCCGAAATCAACTCGAAAGGCTTCCACTCATAATTGTGGGTATACCTTCAAGTGATCCCCATAATACGCGCAATCTCTACACCAAGACCAACAAAGCAGGGTGAGTAACTCTGCCAGTCTTAATGCGACCTCGTGATTGACCCTTGTATGAGAAGGGCTTCCTAGGAAAAAATGTAGTAAGTGGATTTAACTCTCCCTATCACAAGCTACTATGTTTGTTTGCATCTTTGGAAAGTTATCTTTCACACCTATTCCAAATCCCTACAACTAATCTAATGTAGGTTTGCTACCAGAAAATATAAAAATGTCTAATCAATTTTTATAAGTGCTTTATTTTTAAGGCTGTTGTTACTCAAAAGGAAAATGGCGTGGACAATATGGTGTTTTGACCGACTCGAAAGTTATGCAAAGAGATGAAGATGCAATCTTTTCGTTTCGATGAAAGCTATGCTACGAGAAGGAGAAAACATTTATCATTCCCATATGCACGATGTCCCAAAATTTAAAAAATCATCAATATCAATATCTTCAAGAAATGATTCAAAGAGAATGTATACCAATACACGATTCATGGCCCCCCCCCAGCCATGAGGGGGAAAATTTTTCAGAATTTAAGACCAAAAAATGCCAAGAATCATGCAATTTCGCTACTTCAAATGCAAGGATGCCCCCAATCTAATATAAAGCAAGAAATTAAATCTTTTTGTTTCAAAAATTTCACTAAAAGCAATAATGAACTTTCTTAAAACAAAGAAACCCAAACTAAAAGTTTTCTTTTAAAGCGAACTATTCAGAAGAAATCTGATCTTTCCCTAAAAAATTCTAAAGAAAACACACGCTTTGTAATTGAAAGACACTCAAAGCAAGAGACTAATCCTTCAAAACCAAACAAAGCAAAGATGGCTAAAATCAACTCAAATAATGTCAAGCAGACTATAAATAGATCAATATAGGCTCCAAAAGTTCAATCCAGCTAATCAAAGCAAAACTGGGCATCAAAAGATAACAAGACCCAATCCAAATTTTTTTTTACAAAAATGTTCGTAGCCTAGTAGTGAGGTGCAGTGCAAAAATTAGGAATTTTCGCAGTCTAGATATAGGTAGGGTGCGAGAAGGTTGCACTATACTGAACAATAGGGTGCGAAAATCAAGGGTTGCCACAGGCTCTAGAATGGTACAGTGCGAGAATGTCTATAATCAAAAGGAATTTGGAAAAAGGACAAAGAGTCTAAGTGAACTTTCAGATCCAGAGAGTCTAGATGGATCTCCCACAGACTTAGAGACCAAAAAACAAGCAATCAAAGCAAGGGAAACTAGACTAACTAGGAAACAATCCCCTCCCTAGTGCAGTCACCAATTTTGTTATTGGATAAATCGGTAGGTACAGACACTAACTGATCTCCCTAGATCCACCTAGATCTAGAACAAAACACACCAGAACATGACACTTTCCTTAAGTTTTAAATATTGAATTTACTAACTAAAGAGGGATAGGTGACATACCGTTTAAACGCTGCTTCCTCTCACCATCGCCATCCTAGCTCCGTTCCAACACTAATACAATGATGATCCTACAAAAGAACGCAACCAACCAAAGTGATAGTAATAGCATAAACTCAATATAAGCCTATGTATGTGATCAAGGAATCATACAATAAAACACAACAAGCTTTATAGGAAATAATTATATTATTGTATCATATTAAATGTGAAAGAGAGATTACAACCATGGCCTTGATGTCGTAAGGTCCCTTCCAACTATCCTTCGTTCCCCACACACTTCCACTCCAATAATTATGAGAGCATAGATATGATAATATTCACAATCTATCTTGACAAAGTGTCTCATCTAGCCAAGCTAACAATCTCCAAAGCTCAATCCAATCCAAGCTAATCCCAAAATCCAAAGCTAACTTTCTCCATGAGAGCTCCTCTCCTTTTATAAGTTGAAGAGGATAAGGTGAGGAGGTTAGGATGATCCCACTAAATCATGAAAGCGAGTAAGATCCAAACATTCAGATGCCACCTCACCATGAAAGTTTCTCCTTCTAAAAGAATCGAGAACATGCTCCTTTTTCCCACATATGAGCATTCTTGCACCCTGCCTATATAGCAACCTGTGAACACTTCACAACCTAGATATGGTGCAGCCTACGAAAATGAGGCATTTTCTCACCCTGCCTATATAGCAACCTGCGAACATCCTCTTTAATAGGGTATAAGGAGAATGCAACTTATTTTCTCAGGAAAAGTTCTTCTCCCTTATTTCTTCAGGAACTCAAGCCACTGACCCCTCTGAAGGCAACATATAGGTTTACATCATTAACGATCATAGGGTTGACGAAAATAATGTGTAACAAATGGTGTAGCATTTCTTATGGTTAAGCGAGCACAACATTCTAACATATGCCATTATAAACCCTGCGCTAATGCCAACATCGTGCAAGCTAGTGCCTAGCAAGAAACTTATGACTTAGCAAGGACCGATACGTCCACAAAGGGGGTGTCTATCCTTCCAGCCTTATCAAAACGATTTGTGCTTCATCGAGGATTTGAACCTGGATGGGAATCTCAGAAAACCACCTCGACTTCTTGATATACCATATTGTTGCATCTTTATTGGCCTCTACACCTGGGGCTCCTTGCTCTAGAGCTAGGTGGAAAAGGCAACCTTACTTTACCTTACCATTTGAGAAGAAATTCGTTACTGGTGGAGAACCCTCTCCTGCTTCAGAGCCTGAAGAGGAAGAAACCAATCCTGTTAAGGATGTAGCACTAGAACTAGTGGTGTCCATACCCAAACTGTCCAGATGTGTAAGGGACACCCTCTTAGGCAAGAAGCCTAGGAATCCGTAACATGCATATCCATCTTCACACCACCACAACACATGTAGAACTCAATATCACTCGAACAAGCAACATGAACCCTGGGAAAGGTGTTAATGTATGTTATCCTTTGGGATAACTCACCTAGAAAATTTGTTCAAGGAGAATCGACCGAGGGTTGTAGAATTTCAAGTCTTCTCTAATCACCAAGGGTTTCATCCGGGGTGAGGACCTTGTCATCAATGCTGGTTAGAACTTAATCTTCCCTCATGGAATGCATTTGAACTGCCTCCTCCAGCTTCAGAATGCTTTCACCACCAACGACAACAACCTTGGCATCGAGCATCCTCTCCTTCAACCCCGGACCTCCATCCAAACACAACTTGGTTTGATACATTTTCGTATTATGATAGGCATCAACCTTCTTCTCACAGTCCTTCAATACTATTTTAAGTTTGTGGATGATACCTTTTTCATCCGGTTTCATGGTCATTCTTCATTGAACCATTTTCATGATCAACTTAACAATTTATCCCCTCACATACAATTTATGATGGAAATCGAACAAGATCATTCCTTTTCTTTTTTAGATGTTCTAGTTAATAATAACTTGATGGTTTCATCTCCCATTAGTTAAAAAAAAAGTTCATACCGACCAATACCTCCATGCTTATTCCTACCACCACCCCACTAAAAAATCTATCATCTTCAAAACTCTCATTTTTAGAGCTATTCAAATCTCTACCCCCCAACACGTAAACAAAGAGAAAACACACCTCACTAAATCTCTCCAATCTAATGGATACTCTCTTTCCCAAATCAACAAAGATTTACAAGTTGTCCTACATCCTAAATCTAAGAACACCCTCTCTCCCACTCACCAAGGTCAAATTTCTTTCCCTTAAATTCATGGCATCATTGACCGATTATCCAAAATCCTAGCTAAAAAGCACATTAAAAGTCTCTTTAAACCTAACAAAACCCTCAAACAATGATTTAGAAGCATTAAATACATATCTAATCTCTTACTTTCCCAAGGTGTCTATCAAATTCCTAGCTCTTGTGGAAAATTCTACATTGGTTGGACTCGTTGTTCAATTCAAACTTACCTCAAAGAATATATTTCTAACTCCTTTCATCAACACCATGCAAAATTTGTGATTTTCAATCACTCCTATAACAATAATTGGTTTCGACCAAATTAAAATCTCAAGATCTACCCCCCACGTATCTCATCATAAGAGAAGCCCTTGAAATTGAGAAACATTCCTATAATTTTAATCGAGAAGATGGCTATAAACTATGCCAATCTTGAAAACCTATTGTCCACCAATTTAACAAATAAATTCGATCCTCACATCTCATGTCTCCACTCTTGTTTTCTTCATCATGTCCATATTTTTCCTATTTTACCCCTCATATATTTTTGTATATTCGTTCCTCCATTTTGAACCCTATCCTTAATAATTTTCTTTCAATAAAGAAATAATTCTTTCTATGTCGTAATGTTTCTCCTCTTTTATTGCATTTTTTTTTTCATCTTATATTTATTTATTAATTATATATATTTTATTCACTTCGTTCATCACATATTTTTTATTTTATTTTATTTATGTCTTTTATTTGAATTCTTTTGTTTGCTAGTTTGTCTGTGACTTGTGGGACTAGCTTGTGGCTAAGAAACCGCGACTCAGGGGCATCTAAGCAGTCAAAATAACCCAGGGATTGCACCCGGCCTGAGCCACACCAACCCTTAACATGGTTGGATTTTTTGTACCCGCAGGTTTCGAACCAGTGACTTTAACATCAAGGAGTGCCTTAACAATATACTCCATCACCGACTGTCCTACACCTCAGGGTCCTTCTTTTATTTGAATTCTTAATCTTATATCCATCATATATTTTTATAAATTGATTATAGTTATTATATTTTACCTTGTTATTTTATTATAGTTAAATTTGAATGGACTCACTTCTCATATGTATTGAGTTACTATTGGTTAATTGGTTCTAGTTTGGTTAGTTATTATTTAATCTTTGTTGACCTAAGAAATTATCTTATTAGTTATTTTATTATTTCTTTTATTATTTAATTCATCGTTTATCATTTTCTTCTAAGTTTTAACTTAGACTTTTAAGACTAAAATTTATTATATTTGAATTAAGTTTCCCTTGATTTAGTCATATTTTTTTAATTTATTTTTATTAATAATGAATGAGACCCTCGTTCCTCATTTTATATTAATGGATTATATTTTTTTTTGAATCAATATTATCCTAGCATATATTTTGTGTTATTTTATTATTTTCTTTATTTTTTTATTTCATAATCCGTGCTTTAACAAATACTCTTTTTGGTATTTTCTCATATGGAAAAGGGTTCTACAAAAAGTTATATTCCGGTTGGACCTCCACAGGACTCATACATGGCATTTGAAATTGAAGAATTAGGATACTAGGTAGGCCTATTGAGGAACCAATTTAATGAAATGAGTGATATTGTGTTGAAAAATGTTGATTTGGAATATTTGCAAGAATTAATTAAAATGTAAATGGATCAAAAGATGGAACAATTAAAAAATTCCATGGAAGTCATGCTCTTACATACCCTAGATGAGAGGTTCCCTGAAGGTGATATTGGGACACAAGGAAATCATGAAAATAGGGGCAACAAAATTACTGAATGTCATTTACATGGGGAAGATTTTAACAAATGTGGAGAACGTGAGGATTGAGCCCCGAGATCATGATTATTCATCATTTCGAGATTTGCATCATGGGGGTTTCAACTCAACACCAAGGAACTACTTAATTCCTACTATTTATATGAGTAAATTTGATGGTAAAGATCTTATAACATGGATATTCTAGATGGAGCAATTATTCGATCTATATCAAGTGCCAGCTTTACAAAAGGTAACTATTGCATCTTCGTGTTTAAAACCTCATTAATTTGTTTGGTACCAATGACTTTGTGAATAAAAAAATGTCTCTATTATCTCTTGGTCCATTTTACAAACAAATTGATATCACATTATGGGGATATTAAGAGAAACACATTTTTTAAACAATTGATAAATCTCTAGCAAAGAGGTCCAATTACAAAGCACATTCAACAATTCCAAAAACTGAGTTTGAGGGTAAAGAACATTCTAGAGGACAATTTATTAGATCTCTTTATGGGAACTTTAAATGAGAGCATTCAACACGAGGTCCATCTCTTTGAACCTAAATCCCTAGAGCATGCTTTTTGTGTGCCAAGGAAGTTGAAAGTAAAAATATGGCTACTAGAAGGGTAGCCACTAACAACTATAGAGAGCACCATGTTCCCTCTCATAAACTCACTCAACCTACAAGGTTGGCACCTTATCAAATGGATGAAAAAAGAGAAAAGGAACTATGTTTCAATTATGACAACAAGTATAGTAAGGGGCATAAATATAGTGAGAATAAATTATTATACACGAACTATGAAGATCAAGAATATCATAAATTGGAAACATTGCAAGATCTAGAACTAGAAGAGACTACTCCAACCATATCTTGTCATGCATTGGCTAAGATTAGTTCTCTACAAACCCTCAAGATGGAAGGATATATCAAAAAGAAAAGGGTAATAGTGTTGATGATTCAATTAGTACCCATAACTCCATTAATTTCAAATTAGTGAAACTCCTTAATTTCTTTATAAATCCAACACCTAAGTTTCAAGTAATAATTGTAGATGGACATACCATAAATTGTTCAGGAAAGTTCCATAGTAGTAAACTCACTATGGGGGAGTATTTATTGGATATTCCTATGGTTGCAGTCCAACTGGGCGGTGTCGTTGTTGTATTAGGGGTCTAATGATTACAATCATTGGAATAACAACTCTTAATTTTCATGAACTTTTCATAAGATTTTCCTTAGAAGGCAAGGAAATTGAACTATGAGGTATCCAAGGGAAACCTTCTAAAGTGATAAGCTCTAATAGCATGAAACTTTTTCTAAAGAAGGGACACCATGGTGTAGTTGCAAAATTGTGCTCACTATATGTTCAAACCTCTAGACCCTTTACTCCCGTGAATCTCCAAAAAGTTATCAATAATCATTCCAAGATATTTGGAGAGATGCCTAAGGCTCTTCCACCTACTCAAGATCATGACCATGCTATTCATTTGCAAATGATAAGCATGCCACCTAACTTTAGGCCTTATAGGTACCCATATGCACAAAAGAGTGAGATTGAGAATATGGTTCAAGAAATGTTGGAGGTTGACATCATTCAACCTAGCCAAAGTGCTTTCTCTTCACGAGTGGTGATGGTTTACAAAAAGAAAGGTTCATGGTGTATGTGTCTAGATTATCGAGAGATCAACAAAATGACCATTAAAGATAAGTTTTGTATTCATGTCATTGATGAATTATTAGATGAATTGCAAGGAACAATTTTCTTTGCCAAGATGTATCTCCATTTTGTATATTATCAAATCAAAATGAGGCAAGAAAACATCCCCAAAACAACCTTCAAAACACATGAAGGTCATTATGAGTTTTTGGTGATGTCTTTAGCCTTACTAATGTACCTTTAACATTTCAAAGCTTGATGAGTTCTATTTTCAAACCCTTCCTCAGAAAATTTGTGTTATTTTTTTTTTTATGATATTAATCTATAGCAGATCTCGGGAAGAGCATGTACAACATGTTGACATGGTTTTGAAACTACTAGAAGAGAAACAACCATATATGAAGCCTTCTAAGTGTGCATTTGGGGTTGAAGAAGTGGAATATTTGGGCCATATTGTATCTCATGAAGGTGTCAAAGTGGATTGTAACAAAATTAAAGCTACAAGGGAATGGTCAATTCAAAAAACCTTGAATAATCTTAGAGGATTGTTAGGATTAATGGGATATTACCACACATTTGTCAAGAATTATGGTAAAATAGAAGCACCTTTAACAACGTTACTAAAAAAGAGGCATTTTCTTGGACTCAAGAAGAAACCAATTCTTTTGCAAAACTTAAGGAGGTTGTGTGTACAACTCCTATCATATCCATCCCTAACTTCACAAAAACCTTTATTGTGGAGTGTGATGCCTCAGGGCATGGCATTGGTGCAGTTTTAATGCAAGAAGGAAGGATTCTTTCCTTTGAAAGAAGCTATATTAAAGGAAATAACGTAATCAAACCCATTTATGAAAATGACATGTTGGCCACATTACATGCAGTTAAGAAATGATGCCGTAACCTAATAGGAAGACACTTCAAGAAAAAAATAGATCATGATAATTTGGAGTATTTCTTGAACAATGACTATATTTAGAAGATAAACAAAAATCGGTTACAAAGATACTATATTATGAATTTGAAATTATCTATAAAAAGGGGAAAAATTGTTGTGGTTGATGCACTTTCAAGGAAAGAAGAAGACATAGAGGGCTTATTGTGTGTTATTTCCATTTTATAATATGATTGAGTGGAAGAAGCAAGGATAGAATATAAGAAAGATCATAAGGTATGCAAGATCATTCAACTACTACAAAAGGACCCAAGTGAATTAGATAAATTTGTGTGGAAGAATGATTCACCATGGTATAAAGATTGCCTATATTTATGTAACAATTCCCAACTCAAACAAAATGTCATTTTGGAATTGTACACTTCTCCTATAGGAGGACATTTAGGGTTCTTGAAAACTTACCACAAGATCAAAAAGGATTCTTGGGAAGGTCTTAAAACTGATGTTCAAAATTTTGTGGTTGAATGTTTTGTTTGCCAACACAATAAGGGAGAGACAATCAAGATCCCAAGTCCCCTACAACCATTAGCCATAGCAAGTCAATGTTGGGAAGAGGTTTTAATGGATTTCAGGTCGATCCAAGTCTAAAGGAAATACTGTCATCATGGTAGTAGTGGATCTACTCACAAAGTATGCCCATTTTTTCTCTTTTTCTCGTCCTTTTAAAGAAAGTAAAATAACTACAACATTCATGTAAATAGTTCATAAGCTACATGTAATCCCTAAGATTATTGTAAGTGATAGAGATCTAGTTTTCGTTGGTAATGTTTTTACTGGATTATTTTGTTGTTTGGGTACTCAATTGGTCCACATCTCCTCTTATCATCCTCAATTTGATCGGAAAACTAAGATTGTGAATAAATGTCTAGAAGGGGATCTGCATTGTTTTTCATATGATAAATAAACACAATGGGTCAAGTGGTTTACCTTAGCGGAATTGTGGTACAACACATCCTTAGCGGAATTAGTTGATGAGAGGTAATATTTCACCTTCAAGTAAATAGAGAAATATATCTATGTGCCCACATATGAAGCGGCTTAATCATTTTCCACTATAATAAACTTAGACTTGTTATATCACATTTCTATAAAAATTAAATGTTATCTCCATATCGACCACAATAGGATTGCATTTGATTTCAATCATATCATTTCCAGAACCTATGTACCTCATTTTAAGAGTTAAAATTTACATTTGGTACCAATTTTAGAAGTGGTATTCTATTTATACATATGCATAATTGAGGCCACATAATTAATATTGATGTTCTCTACACAGACTGTAAAATTTTGTTTATATACTTAAATAGGAACCCTGGGTATAAATTGGAAATATAATCTTTGTTTACATTGCTACACACATAGTGGAATTAAATCGAATTCACACTCTTGAATTGGATGCATTGGGATAAAATGACAATACATCAATACATTATAAATATTTAGCATATCAATTCTTAAGTGTGAAATTTTACCTTTGTGCATAAAAATCCAAATTTTGAATTCATGATAACTCTTGCGAGAATTGTATACAAGATCTATAATCTGTAATTTTCCTAGTAGATAATTCCTACACACTTAAAATTCAAGTTTTAAATCATTGATAGAAGAGAAACGAATTGAGTATGAATATTTTACTCATTTAAAAGAAATAAATTTATAAAAATGTTTATAAATATAAATTTCTATAATTTTATAAATTTTACTTAAGGGATTCTAGCTTGCTAGCTTGCGATAAAATTTGATATACCTATATGGTATAAAATATATTTAAGATATAGAAAAAGTACTCTCAATAAATATATATACATTTAGTAATTACAAGTGATGAAATATTCATAATGTATTTAACCCCAAAACTTCAAAGCAATCACATAAAATGTAGAGAAAAACTAAAGAACATATGAGAAAATAGATAAACCCTGAGAAATAGAGAGTTGTGTTTACTTGCCTCTTCAAGAGAGCAAACTCCTAGAGAAAAACTCCAATTACAATTACAATTCTTCAAAAAACATTACATAACCATCTACTCAACATACATCTTTCTAAATCCCTCATATGGGGTGACTAATTGAGGCCCTAATGCTTCTGTCATGTGACAATGGGAGGCTCGACAACTGTCCTTCCAACCTCTACTCAGGTTATGGGATAGTACGATATAAAAAGTGAAGATTCATTGTGAGGAATCTAATATCAATGTGAGGTTCGATGACTATTGTGAAGGAAGGTGGAAATGTTTTTCAACATCTGAACACTCTCTTGCTTTTGATGGACAATACCCATGTTTTTTGGCTATTTTGCAACGACGTGCTCATTATGCATGTGTGGATGATCATGGCCTCTCATGGGCATGGATTTCTTAAGCCTTCAAACAAGTCTTGGCCTTTCAATTTTCCCAGGAATGTGGACTTTGGATCCTCTTTGGGATAGAATGGCTATCTGGCCAAGTTTATCTATCCCTCCATTGATCTAGGTTTGTTCCTTATTGACTCTTACTTGGTCCTTTTGTCAGGTAATAAGACCTGACTAAGAGTTTGTCCCATTGGGTGGCTTTTCCTTAAGCCTAACTTTATTATCTTGGTTTGGGGGAAATACTTGGTTTCCTTTGGCTTCTCCTTGATCCTTTCACTCCCTTTATTAGAACATGTCAAAAGGAACTCCTCCCCCACAGTTTCTCTATTTATGAAGGTGGTTGTTTCAAGTGGTTTCCAACTTGGACATGGTAGAGATTCCACTTTGTTGGTATTACCCTCTTAGATTTTTCACCACTTTGGTTTTCCCAGGGAAAACCAAATGCCCAAGGATGTCCCAGAATCAATTTATCATGGATACATAAGGAGAGGCACTCCCAGGCCTCCTCCCTCTAGGTGGGCATCCAGTCATTCCCATTGTACTGGGATGGAAAGAGCAACATAAATGAAAAAAAAGATTGAGATGCTTGTGAATGAGGATAGGAAATTTCACTCACAGACTCCCAAGCATCGGGTTAAGCATGGATTTTATGATTGGGTCTATGATTCAAGCTTTTCCAAATCTAGAGATACTAAAGTTTTCATAGCCATGGAGTTTTATTGGTTGGAAAAAACTCTTATTACTCTATCAATGAAGGACAATTATTTCAAGCAAGTTACTTAGGATGAATCTTTGGATAGGCTCAAACAACTAGAAGCCAAATTCATTTTTTTTTTATGTAGAGTGACATTCGGAATTAACTTCAAAGTCACTAATTAGGACCCTGACAATGAGAATGACATTGTTGAGGTAGAAGGAACTTTGGGATCCCCAAGCATCAACTCCAACCAAATCATTCTTGAAGAATAGGTGGATACTAACACAAGAGGCAAGGCCAAGGTGCATGATATCTCCAACCATGCATGTTGGTTTGGCCAAGCCACCTCCCCACTAACTTTTCCAATTGTTGTTTCTTTCATGGTTTATTAGTTGTATTTTTGTCTCTTCAATGTAGAAATGATGTGTACATGGTCTTTAGGAATTTACAGACTCATATGGACTCTCTTATATAACTGGTCGATGATCCTTAATTGTTGTATAAGGCTTGGTTTCCACTTTGGCATGCATCAGATAGTCTTGAATGTAACAATTTTTGTGAGATATTAATGCATGATAGACTAGAT
>ML779770.1:25534-37590 GCA_009831015.1 Picea engelmannii | reverse complement strand
TATGTATGTATGTATGTATATATATGTCCAAATAGAATCTTAACTACCTATGGGCCCACTTATAATAAGGACCTACTAACTAATTTGGGCCTTATTAATAAAGAGGACCCTCTTTACAATGAATGACTATTAACTAACTATTTAACGAGACTTATTCAAAGAAGGTGGCTTCATACATTAATAAAGTATCTAAGTAAGAGGGTTAGGGTAGGACCCTAACATGCCCTCCCCCTTTGAAAGAAACGTTGTCCTCAAGGATGAAGGTGAGGAAATTGTTGTATAATTGTTGTTGGTTCACATGTCACATCTTCCAGTTGCATATCTTTTCACTGGATAAATACCTACCTCATCGTGCGTTGACGCAACTAATGCTCTTTGGTATCCAATATTTCTTCTTTCTGGAGCCAAATGGAACCTTATTCATCAATTTTTGGTAGGTTGGTATGCACTTTGAAATTTTATCCCACAACCTTCTTAAAACAGGGCATATGAAATATTAGATGAATCTTGGAGTGGGATGGTAGAGCCAACTTGTAGGCAACCTAACAAATGCATTGTATGATCTAATAAAGACCATAGAACTGATGAGTTATATTCTAAGGAACTTTATCTTTTAGTTATGTTTGTTTATAAACACGCAGGTTAAGAAACACTTGATCCCCTTTAGCAAAATAACATTTGGATCTATGTTGATCAACTTGTTGTTTCATTAGATTTTATACCATAACCAAGATGTCCTTGAGGATACAAATAATGGATTCTCTAGTGTGGAGTGTTGTATCTACTGCATGAACCTTGGATGTGTTTGGTACATAGGATTCCATTGACAAGGGTTTTTGGCCATAACTAGATTCATATGGTGTCATTTTGGTAGCACCGTGTTAAGTGGTATTGTGCCACCATTCAGCAAGGGGAATCCATTGTACCCATTGGTGCAGTTTTTTGGAAGCAAAGAATATCAAATAGGTTTCTAAGCACTTGTTCACCAATTCTATTTGACCATTAGTTTAAGGATGATATGCAGTGCTCATATTTAGTTGTGTATCTTGAAGTTTAAATAGCTCTTGCCAAAATTTGTTGGTGAATATGGGGTCATAATTTGAGACAATGGAAGTGGTTATGTCATGTAGCTTGAAGTCTAATCCGTGAAGGCCTGAGAAACTGAGAGCGGAGTGAAAGGATGATCTAGGACACAAAAATGAGAAACTTTTGAAAGATGGTCAAGAACCACCATGATGAATGATTTGTTGCTCACTTTTGGGAGTCCTAAGATAAAATCCATTGAAATGTTTGTCTAGATCTGCATTAGGATTGGTAGTGGTTGCAATGCCCCTAGTATCTTCACCATATATTCCTTGTTTCATTGGCAAGCTTCATATGATGCTACAAAATCTTGGATATTTTTTTGCATACCTTCCCAAAAGAATGAACACGTAGTTCATTTATAGGTTTTATGAAAGTCAAAGTGACCTCATATCGGTGATGAATGTAGCTCCTCTAAGAATCGTTGTTTTACGGTCGAATATTTTTCTAGAACTATGTCCCCTTTATACAACAATGTATCTTATCTCCATATATAACTTTTAGGTGGGTTGGGATATACTCAAATTCGTTGGATGAGCTGCCTTAAAGTACCATTTGCTAAACATTCCCCGTAGGCTTCCCCAAGCCATCCTGGAATTGCTAATCATAAGGAAATGAGTGACCCATCCTCCTCAAATTTTCTGGATAAAGCATTGACCACAACATTCTATTTTCCCTTATTGTATATGATCTCATAATGATACCCCAACATCTTGGTGGCCCATTTATTTTGTTATGGTGAATACAACCATTGTTTGAGGAAGCACTTTAGACTATTATGGTCAGTCTTGATATGAAAATGACTTTTTATGAGATATGGCCTCTAAGTCTCCATTGTTGGAAATATATTTGTCATTGATTTCAAATATAGGGGGAGCCTACAATATGTTCAAGATAAATATTACAAGCCTACAGATGTCCAAAATAATTATTGCAAGATGGAGATTGTTGAAAGTATTATTTTTGGTTAATTTGGATAACCTATATTTAAGGGAATTTTTACCCTGCATACCTAACTCAAATGGGAGAAAAATCACATTTTTGGAAATTTTATTCTGAGACCTTTCCAATGGTATATGGAAACACCTCTAACTCCCTATTAATGAGGAGATATGAGTTTTTCCATTCGACAACCCAACCAAAAAATTGAGGTCAGCTTAGCTAATTTTTGGGGATAAAATTACTATAAATACATGACAGAATTTCAAATTTTTAGTGAAACCAACGAAGAGATCAAGTATGAAGTGCACTCAAGGTGTTGGGGTGTCTTTCTAGTGTGAAAGAGAAGTCTAAGGGTTTGTCTTAAGGTCTTTGTTATTCTAAAGGTATGTTATAAGGATGTGATGTTGTCGTATGCTATGCTATGAAGTTGTGATGTCGTCGTGAGGTTGTGATGTTTACATATGCTCTTATATGAAGTTGTGATGTTGTTGTGAGTGGATGTTTCCATTAGTGGACATTTTTCTGAATGAATGTTACTTTCAATGGATGTTATTGTCAGTGATTACATTTTGAGAATGATGATATGAAGCTTGCTAGGGTTTGAAGGATTGTTCTTGGAATGAAGCATGCTAATGAAGTCAAAATTACTCTTTGTATGAAGATATTGGATTGGTGATATCTTATTGAGTTGGTTCTGAGTTGAGGATATTGGTGTCTCCAGTAGGTTGGTGAATACATCTTATTGAGTTGGTGCCTACATCTTATTGATTTGGTGCTCAGTTGAGGAGATTGGTGTATCTAGTAGGTTGGTTTCTACATCTTCCAAAGTTGGTGCTCAGCTAAGGATATTGGTGTATCCATTAGGTTGGTTCCTACAATATTTGTAATAGTAGGTTGGTTCTTACATACATTTATAAAAGATAAGTTTTTGTGGTTTTCTCCTGCAAGGGTTTCCACATTAAACTCTGTGCATTAAGATTTGAGTTTATATGTGATTATTGTTTCTTAGTTAATGATTGATTGATGAATGGTTAAATAAAGTAAAAATTATCTTATACTAATTCACCCCACCTCTCTCGGTATAACCATAATCTCAATAATTGGGATCAGAGTGGATTCCTTCAGAAAAAATTTAACCACTAGAAGGTATATCTTGAGCACATAGGAATTGTAAGGAAGGTCTCCCTACAAATATATCTCCTTTTTTCAATGGAACAAACTATGAAACACAAAGTATAATAATGAAGGTATATTTGCAGTCCCTTGGGCTTGATATTTGGGAATCAATCAGAACATGTTATACAAATAAATTTAGGAAGGCCTCATGTGAAAAAAATAAAAAAGAAATAGAAGTCATCTTGAGTGGCCTACCAAATTCTGATATTATCAAGGTAATGAAGTGTACAAATACTAAACAGATTTGGGAAAAGCCACAAAACATTTATGAAGAGAGATCTAGTGAAGAGAAATCCAGTGATTGTTCTTTTTGCGAGTCAGAGACAGAAGAAGCACAAGTTGTGAGAAAGATAAAAAGAGGATCTAGAAACTTCAAAGAAAGGGAAGATAATGATGATAAAGAAGAATCTCTATCCATCACCATGGAAGAAAAATATGCTAATGAAGAAAATGAAGATTCATAAAAAGAAGACATTAATGGGGAAGTGAATCTTGAAGAAAAACTCACTAGTGCCTTAGAAGAGATAAACAGAATGAGGGAAGAGAATATATAGAATAAGAAGAAATTGTAGAAGAACGAAAAGAAGGATAATAATTTTGAAGAAACATAGAAGACAATTATTACCCTGAAGACTCAACTAGAAGAGGAAAAGAGGATAGAAGAAGTGGTGAGAAGAAAACTGAAAGAAAAGGAAGAAAATTGCGACAAGATAGAAGATGAAATAGTTTCCTTAAGAAAAGAAATAGAGAAAACAACTAATCAATTGAATAGAATCTTGAATCTTGGAAAGAGTACTGAAATATTAGATAATATTCTCAATTTGCAAAGGTCACCATTCATCAAGATAGGTCTCGACTACGACGATAAACAAAATACCATCGAGGGAGATGTAATCATTAAAGTCACAAAGCCATAAGAAAAATAAAATAAAGAAAAGACTGAAAGCTATGCTAATATTCTTAGAGGCTCCACCAACAATGAAAGCAGTAGTGAGAAAGGAAATGATGACCAACAAAAACTCAATTCTTCTCACAAGAACAAAAAGAATGAGTTCAGGAGAGTTGTTCCACCACAAAGACCTTTCACAAATCGATACCTATTTCTTGGATATTGTTTTTCTTGCAATGATTTTGGTCATAAAGCAATAGATTAGTAAGAAGTGATCATGTGAGAAATACAAATAGAGGTTCTTACAAAACCTCAAATGATGATTGTATGATCAACAAACCCAAAATTTCTCATGGGTTTGCAAACATAAACTACAATTAGTTTTCTCCTCTACTTGATATTGAATTTTATAAGTGCAATAAATACAAGCACATAGAACGTGACTGTATAAGAAACATGACAAAGTTTCCTAAACAAAACAAGGAAGAATATGTTCTTACCAAGCATAGAGAAGAATACACCAAAGTGTGGAAAAGGAAGCAATGAGAACCAAAGAAAGAAGAATGTGGAATTACACTTCATGTTCCACAATAACACAGAAATGATATAAGAACAGCAATAGAAATAGCACTTTGATTCAGAAATCAATGTTTCTAACAACTTCCACCTTCCTGGGAACTTGTGCTGACGTCGAAAGGTAGGGAGGCTCAACTACAAGAATAAAAGGGATCCTTGAAATCAATTGATCAAAATGGTATCACGAACTTACTGGGGAGAATGTGGGTTAATAGGTAACATGGACGAAGTTCAGAATATATGGAACTCAAGAACTTCCCTTGGTTGGGGTTGTCTTGATGAATGGAAACATTCGTCAAACATGATCTAGTCTCAGGGGAACTACCATATATTGGGATAAACTATTTTGAACTGTCACCAGGGGGGTCCAACCAAGGGAAACATGGATTTATTTTTCCTAGATGAAAATCAACATCGGTTACGATGGAAAAAACTTATTATATTTGTTGGAAATCAAAGGTACTTTATACAATTACCAAATGAAAAAAGAATTATTGGGGTTGGGTATACACATACAGAAATAGGTGCCCCAATGGAGGATCACTTGGCTTGCTTGGGGCATAAGTTTTTAAGAGTTGACTAAAGAAGGGTGGGGGCGCCATGGGTGGGTTTATGTACCAGGTATATGAATGGAGGATGAACTTGTGGATGGGAAATTGATGTTGGATGATACATAGGGATAATGAAAATGTGGAGGTGCATTTAATGTAACCACAACAATTTGATTTGGGAGTATGAAATGGGAAGGTTAGTAATATGATGAGAAGAATTATGAGGTTCATTCTCGAAGATGTAACATTATCAATACGCTCGATCATAGGGGAAAGAGCAACATGAGTGTCAATTTGACAAGGGGAAAATATATGTGGGATGACTCATGTGGGTAGGAATGCTACCGGTTGACAGTACCTTAATGCAATAGAGGTGATGGTATCGCAGAGATAGGTCTGGCGATCCTAAAGGTAGGTCTTATAGGATGTGACTGGGAGATGTGATTGTTCATAGAGGGCATAATTACATGTCATTTTTTAACATACACCTGAAGGGGTCATAGGACGACCATAATTATAGGTTGTAAGTCTTCGTAACAAGTACCTGGACACAAAAACCAAATACTCGACGTGAAAAATATCTAATGATAAAGAACATATGACAACTATTTGATAAAAATGATATTGAGCATGTGTACGTGTGCCCAGGGGTTAGAGGATGGCTCCCCGAGACATCCTAATGACTTATAAAATGGATGATCCCAATGTGTAGATGAGAATGTCAAGATTGTGTTGTTGTGAATGGTGTGAAAAATGGAGCTCATGGGCTCCTGAACAGGGTTGTGGAAATTTTGGATGGGGAGCGTACTTGTGAGTGAATCCTAACTTGAAGGATAACTTAGTGAACACCTCATTCTAAAAATGTTTACCATGGTCAAACACAAGCTGGAGAGGGACTCTAAAGTGAGTGATGGCATGGTTGAAGAATAATCAGGTCACAGTATCTAGCATGTTATTGAGCGTTGGCATAGCTTCAACCCATTTGGTGAAGAAGTCAATTGTGACTACTATGTATGTATGCCCATTACTGGATGAGGGGTTGCAAGTCATGAAATCGATGTCCCATTTGCAAAAGGGGTAGACCATGATCACTATATGTAGTGGAGTTGGTGGTGCTCCAACTTTATGCATGTATAACTCACATTTGTCATAGTGCTTGACTACATGGATGCAATCATGGAATAAGGTGGGCCAAAAGTAGCTAGACTTGACCACTTTTTGGGCAGTGGGCATACCAAAGAGGTGGCCTCCACATGCGCCACTATGGCAGTCATTTAGGACTTTTTATACTTCATTGATGGTGAGGTAGTGACGAAGTATAGTATCTTCCCCCCTTTGATTGGGGGGAGTAATCTCATTAATGACCTAGAATTTCAGGGGGTCCATTGTCAATCCTTATTGAGATACATTGAAACCAATCAAGTTCCCTATCATGACACAAAAGACACACTTGAGAAGCTTTAATCGAATATTAAACTGGTGGCATCTCTGAAAGATAATCCACAGGTCCTCCAAATGTTGTGACCACATCTTGGAATGAGTAGTGAGGTCATCCAAGTAAGCCAAGATGATATGGACAAGGTCATGGAAGACATAGGTCATGGCCCATTGGAATGTGGTGCCAAAATTCTTGGGACCAAAATGCATGACCCGATAAGAGAAATTACCCCATGGGGTAGTGAATGTGGTTTTGTATTGATCCACATGCCGTATATGTATTTGATTTTAGTCAAAAAATCCATCCATGAATGAAAGGAATTCGTGCCCGGCACAAGTGTCGATTACTTGATCAATGAAGGGGGTTGGAAATTTTTATTTGGAACAATATTGGTTGAGGTCTTAGAAATCGGTTCAAACCCGAATGGTTCCATATTTATTGTATACCGGGATAGGGTTTGAGACCTAAGAAGTGTACACAATGTGGTAAATGAACCCTGAAGAATGTAACTTGTCGATTTTGGCTTTGATAACCATGAATTTTGAATGGTGTAAATGGTTTTTTCTTTTGGCGGACGGGGGAAACAATGGAGAAAATATCGATTCGATGTTCGAAAATGGCTGGATCAACTTCGGGCATTTATATATAGGGCCAAGTGAATATATCCTTGAATTCCTGAAAGAGATATTTGTAAGTTGTGACTTCTTCTGGGGAGCATGCAACGTCAAGAGTGATCTCTTCAACAATGTCAGGTTTGACAAAGATGTCTATTTTAATTTTGGGAGTAATGTTGGCCATGCTTCCTTCCTCAAAATCATCGGGAGTAGGGATGGGGTTCTTGAATCAATCCACATGTCATGGGAGAATAAATTCTTTGGTTTCAATTGAGAATACATGGGTATTGATGAGGGGTTGAAATGATTCGTGTGGTAAGAAGAAATATTTGTGATGCATGTCATCCCAAGGACAATTGGGTGTTGTCATAGCCTCTAAGATATCTTCATCGAAGTGGAAGATGTATGAGAATAATGGATCCTTAGAGATATGAACATACATGTGCGACATGATGGCACTTGATGTTTCATCTAAGTTGGTTATAGTGTTGGCGTTTATGGAAGGTGTAAAATATGTAGAAGAGTGAACATCACTTTCTGTCAGGGTCAATGGACTAATGGGAGGTGGAGAGGAACTTCACTAAACAAAATACACCATATATACATACATGAATGTGGGTCATGTGTACTTGGTGGAGGTAGAATATTAGGTAAAGGAATTGTTATCATACAATATGTATCTTGGGAAAATCCCAACCCAATATATGAAAGTGTGACAACTACGGTCATACCTACTCACTGTCACCTTAGATAGACACTCCCACTGCTTTAGTTATGATGAAACTACCACAAGAGGGGAATCCCAGTGACCCTAGGGGGATTGATATGGAAAGTGAGATGATGATGATGAACACCCCTATAGGTCAATCTTGGAGATAATTGAAGGCTTTAATATGAGTCTTTTGAAAGGACAAATGGTTTCCAAGTGTTGTGTACCTGCAAAACAATGTTAGCCCTACCCGAAATAAGACAAATGATGATAAATCAAGCCTTTGATCAGTGGGGAATCATCAAGAAACCTTGTTGTCCCAAAATTGCAGCAGTATATAGGTGTATAAATCATAAATAAAATATATCAATAGCTGCAAATCTAACCATCAAAAATGAAGTACAAGATGTTGGAAATAAAGTTAACAATGACTAGTTAAACTTCCAATGATTTAGCCAAGACTTTGATGATATTTAGGGTTGTTTATTAAGTGTTATCAGAAACTTATTATGGCAACCAAGTGTATTTCGCAAACAATTTTTACAGCATAAAAATATATCCACAAAAATCAACAAGTAAACCACCCAACAGTTAGCCAATAATAAGTAGAACAATAACCAAGGTTTACAAGTGAATTTCAGTGGTAGATTAGTGAGAAAAGATTGAAAGAAAATGAGTTTGATGCAAACGTAATGGTTGTAGCATTAATTTGTAATATAAAATAGAATTAATAGGCTAAACAAGTCACTCCTAGGGTACAAGAAAGCTTATAGCATATAGAATTAATTCCAACTTAAACAATTGCAATATCTCAACAATTCACATATACCAATGCAACAGTTTTATATCTCCAATGCAAGTAGATTRGTKCCTTATAATTTGGGTTAATGGAGTCTCTTMTGTAAGAGCTATGGTTTCTTACTTCTCTASGGGTGTAAKCCTTTTTACTCCCTAGAGAAAACTAAACCTAGCAAGGTAAATCTAGGATGGTGTAAGCCCTTTTACTCCTCCTAGAAACCTTTGCAAAGTAGATTATTCAAGACAATAATGATAGATATTAGTGGAGGGTGTATGCCCTTATACTCCTCCAATTGTTTAAAAAAATTATCCTTGCAACCAAGAAGAAAAATCACAAAAACATGAATTCCTTACCTAGTCCAAGAAATAACAAGATAAACCCTTCTTTACCAAGAATATTCCATCACAAGAGAGAAAAAAAAATCTAAGAGATAACACCTAGATTTTTCCTCCAAAAGACAAGTAGAAGCATACACAAAACATCAAAGAGAGATAGTGCACCTTTCCCAAGTAGGGCAAAAATTTCAGCCAAGTAATATTTAATTCTCAAGTGAGTTGTGTTCAAAATGACAATGGGGTGACCTCTTTTTATAGGAGGTCACATAAAACCCATTTGTACAAAACTCAAAATGTCAACAACAAATTAGGGAGGCCGATCTCCTCTATTTTACCTTTACAACTTAAAATTAGAAATTTATAAAGTAAAATCCTCTTTTAGGGGTGGCGCCATGCCCTAAAAGGTGACGTAGGGCCTCTAGGAGAGACATTGATTCTTTGATGAAGAACATTGGGCCTCCAAAGGCCGTAAATCATGAAACTAAGTGCTCTAGCATGTGCCAAGTGTCTCTCTCTTCATCAACCAAGGTGCACCAGCATGAACCATAAAACCCCCATCAAAACCCTAGCCCTTGTGATGTTTAGGGCATCAAGTGTGACGTTTTAGGCCTACCAAGGCCAACGTTTGGGTGCAAGGTGTTGGAGTGTGATATCCTCATGGTCTATAAGTGCCTCCCAAGGAAATGTTCCCTCTCCCATCTGTGAAAAAAGAAGGGGGTGCATCATCCAACCTATGTGCTTCATGCCCCAAATTAAGGTCCAAGTGACCTTGTGCCTTCAGGATCAATCTTTCACTTGTAAAGGACCTACAAATAAAAGAAAGTATGCCCTCCAAAGGTCCACAAGTCATAATATCATGCCAAGTAATCCATATCTAATAAAATAACCACCCAAACTTTTTCATCAAATCCCCCCTTTTCAAAAGAAACAAATGCTCAAACACCTTATACAATTTTCCAAATTTAGATATGGGAGAGGTGTCATAATGCCCTATTGGGTGAACCAATTCCTTAAGTATAGGATGTTTCCAAGGACATTCCTTTCTAAGTCATGCAGTGAATGTGAGGTGGATGGGGTTAGACTTCTGGGTATGGGTTTCATGACATACAAGGGCTTTTATTGTCTCATTTATTGGAGCCTTTGTTGAGGGCTAGCCACATCCTTTTCCTCTTTTTATTTTTAAAGAATATTTTTCCAAGCCCTTTATTAGCCATTCATTTTTCATGTGTCACCAATTTGAAGAAAATAAGGGGCACTAAAAAGGAAATGCATAGCCCACATATGCTCTACATTGGTTTGCATGCCTTTCCAAGTTGAAGACAATAAGGGAAACTAAAAATGAAATGCATAGCCCACAAGCTCTCTACCTTGAAAAGTGTTATTGATTAATTAATTATTTATTTTATGGTTCCCTCATTTTTTTGAGAATCGTTTTATTTCTCTTGAGATCCCAGGGTGATATTTTATTGCATGATAATTTTTCTAGGGAATATACGAGCCTAGTGGCCCCTTCTTCCCATGAAATGAGGTACATGTCCTTCTTGGGTCAATAAGCTAGAAAGCCTAAAATATGGGGAAACAGAGGGGAATAAGTAATGGAAGGTGGAAAGTATGAGTGAGAATGGTATGATGACCCTTCAAGGAGACCCCCCAGTAACAACCCTTTCCCTAAGGGTGGCCACTTAATAGGCAACCATGACACTCACCAAGGTGAAATAGGGAAAAAATCATAATTTCCAAGCAAAGGTTTTCAAAATCAAGAAAGGATCCTTAGAAACATGTTAAAATTCTCAAAATATTAAAATGACACTTATTGTGACACTAGACTTGTTACCTCATGAAGCAAGACTTGTTTTCCTCTGTGGGATAAGCTGGATGTGGTGGATCCTACTACCATCGAAATATGGTGATGCGTGGTATGATAGGGTCCCCTACCAACTCATTTGCCTCTTGGTAACCCATGTTTTCAACCTTAAGGCATCGAGACATCATCTCCTTAGTTATCCCTAGAAATGGGGGATAACATATAGCTTCTATTTGAGGACATGTACTTGTTGTAGAGTGCATGCGAACCTCAACATCTCATGGTAATACTTGTGCCTACACACATTGAAACAAACAAACTGTGGATATTGAGGGTGGCTTGCTCACCCTTTGTCCATATGATCAAAAATCCAAAATTTCAACTAATCTTTAAAGGAAAAAATTTCATTTTTTCAAAACTTTATAAACTAGCATGTAATATGATGAAAGCAAATGATGAAAAGTGAGTATGTGATAATGCAAGTAGAGAAAAATGAAAATTGAGATATGACGTGCAAACATAATTAAATGCAACTAAAATATTAAGAGAAAGCAAATGCAAGTGTAAGGGAAATAAAATGACCTTCCTACTTACCTAGGGCCTAGGCCCTGAATAATTTAAGTTCCTTTGATGTAGGGTCATATAAGCTACCCATCAACCAATAATGGCATCCTTCTCCCATCCATGGTAGACAAGTAGTATTTTCCTTTCTCGGACTTCTTCTTGATGATGTAAGGTCCAATCCATAAAACCTCATTCCATTCATCATACTTGGGCTCACCTCTCTTCTTATTGCACATGTGGGCAAGGCTTCCTTCACTAAAGTTAATATAAGGTATTTTTTCAATGTAAGGTTGTGAAGGTGGTTCTTCCTTGACCATATCTTTAATAGCTTGTTCTCACTCTTTATCTCTCCTAGCTTCATCTTTCTTTAGTATTTTGATGGATCCTGGCTCTTTTCCTTGGAATTATGAAAGATTCTCTTTTTATTTTTTGGTCCCCAAAATTAGTGTATATATCCTCTTGCGCAAAATTCAAGTCTTGATGGTCATATTCAATAATCTATCAAGGCGCGTCAAGCTCACAATCATTATGATAATCAGGGTGGTTCAGATCCATCACATGCTTCTTGACTACCTT
>ML779770.1:0-13299 GCA_009831015.1 Picea engelmannii | reverse complement strand
CCAACATGTACCTCAACCATATACCAAAGACATACACCAATATAACCATCAAAAGTTATCTAACAATTCATCACTCTATCCATAAACCAAATACCATAAACCCTTACATCAAACCATGTTCCACAACCTCATTGTTATGTAGCCTCAAGATAAATCAACAACTTCAGCAACACATCACAACCAAAAGACCAATACCCATATGCCAAATACCAACAACAAAATACCAACTGTATCCCTCAACAAATCTGATATATGCAGCAATACTGAACATCCAATACCATCTCAAGACCTAAACCCTAGCTCACAAAACATACCTCAAACAAGATGTGCCATATCTCTCATAAATAGACCCCAACCATGTTGTTGCCATGATTTTTCTGCCACACTTTTCCTCCTGCGATTTTTCTGCCGCACTTTTTCTGCCGTGATTTTTCTGCCGCACTTTTTCTGCCGGGATTTTTCTGTCGCACTTTTTCTGCCACAATTTTTCTGTCGTGATTTTTTTGTCACACTTTTTCTGCCGCAATTTTCCTATCACACTTTTTCTTCCGCACTTTTTCTGATACACTTTTTCTGTCGTGATTTTTCTGTCACACTTTTTCTGCTGCGATTTTTCCGCCGCGATTTTTCTGCCGCACTTTTCCTACCACACTTTTTCTGCCACAGTTTTCCTGCATCACTTTTTCTACTGCACTTTTCCTGCCACACTTTTCCTACCACACTTTTCTCTATCAATAATACTTGCCCAAATAACCTCTCAAAAAATAGATATTCAATGATATTCAATTGGTTCAAGTGTGATTAAATGAGACAGCCTTGCCTCTTATTTATACTTTCATGTAGCATCCCACTTTCCTTATTTTAGGGAGTTCTCCATTAAATTTATTATTTAAATAATTTATTTTGCAAACACTTTGACTACTTTGACCTTTTGGGGCTTCTAGATGACTCATGAGGGCTCTCCAACTTCACATGGCCATAACACTCTACCCGTGAGGAGTTTTGTGACGTTCCACATACCACCAGAAATGGCATGACATGCACTATCCATATAGAATAGTATTACCTACAAATATATCAAAACACATACCATTATCCATCAAACAAACTTGGGTCCATTACCCAAACCTTTATGCTACTGGAATTCTCTACCGGACTTTATTCAAGGGTTGATATCAATGACAACCAACCCAATTAATCAACAAACCTTTACAACTTAAAAATAGAAATTTATAAAGTAAAATCCCCTTTTAGGGGTGGCATCATGTCTTAAAAGGTGATGTAGGGCCTCTAGGAGAGACATTGAGCCTTTGATGAAGAACGTTGGGCCTCCAAAGGTCTTAAATAATGAAACTAAGTACTATAGCATGTGACAAGTGTCTCTCTCTTCATAAACCAAGGTACACCACCATGAACCATGAAATCCCCATCAAAACCCTAGCCCTTGTGACGTCTAGGGCATCAAGTGTGACGTTTTAGGCCTCCCAAGGCCAATGTTTGGGTGCAAGGTTTTGGAGTGTGATATCCTCATGGTATCTAAGTGCCTCCCAAGGAAATGTTCCTTCTCCCATGTGTGGAAAGAGAAGGGGGTGCATCATCCAACCTATGGGATTCATGCTCCAAATAAAGGTCCAAGTGACCTTGTGCCTTCACGATCAAGCTTTCACTTGTCAAGGACCTGCAAAGACAAATAAGTACGCCCTCCAAAGGTCCACAAGTCATAATATCATGCCAAGTAAGCCATATATAATAAAATAACCACTTGAACTTGTGCATCAAATCCCCTCTTTTCAAAAGAAACAAATGCTCAAAGGCCTTATACAATTTTCCAAATTTACATATGGGAGGGGTGTCATAATGCCCTATGGGGTGAACCAGCTCCTTAAGTAGAGGACGTTTCCAAGGAGATTCCTTTCTAAGTCATGCAGCGAATGTGAGGTGGATGGGGTTATACTTCTAGGTATGGGTTTCATGACATACAAGGGCTTGTATTGTCTCTTGTATTGTCTCATTTATGGGTGCCTTTGTTGAGGGCTAGCCACATCCTTTTCCTCTCTTTTTTTAAAGCATATTTTTCCAAGCCCTTTATTAGCCATTTGTTTTTTAGGTGTCTCCAAGTTGAAGACAATAAGAGGCACTAAAAAGGAAATGCATAGCCCACATATGTTCTACCTTGGTTTTCATGCCTTTCCAAGTTGAAGACAATAAGGGGCACTAAAAAGGAAATGCATAGCCCACAAACTCTCTACCTTGGAAAGTGTTATTGATTAATTGGTTATTTATTTTATGGGTCTCTCACTTTTTTTAGAAGTGTTTCATTTCTCTTGGGATCCCAGGGCGATATTTTATTACATGATTATTTTTCTAGTGAACCTATGAGCCTAGTGGCCCCTTCTTCCCATGAAATGAGGTACATGCCCTTCTTGGGTCAATAAGCCCAAAAACCTAAAAGATGGGGAAACAGAGGGGAAGAAGTAATGGAAGGTGTAAAGTATGAGTGGTAATGGTACGATGACCCTTCAAGAAGACCCCAGTAGTAAACCTTTCCCTAAGGGTGTCCACTTAATAGGAAACCATGACACTCACCAAGGTGAAATAGGGAAAAGACCATAATTTCCAAGAAAATATTTTCAAAATAGAGAAAGGATCCTTAACAACATGTTCAAATTCTCCAAATATTAAAATGGCACTAGACTTGTTACCTCATGAAGCAAGACTCGTTTTCCTATGTGGGCCAAGATGGGTGTGACGGATCTTGCTACCATCGACAGATGGTGATGCGTGGTATGATAGGGGCCCCTGCCTACTCATCTGCCTCTCGATACTCCATGTCTACAAACTAAGGGCATTGAGATATAATATTCTTAGTTATCCATAGAAAAGGGGGATAATAGGACTTATTGGTGAATTCAGTGGGTTCAATAGGAAGTCTTTTGATCGTTGTGGTATACGTATTGCAAGAAATACCATAGGTAAGAGTTCTAGTTCCAAAGGAGAGATCATGAGATGAACCTAGGAGGGTAATGTAGTTTGGGTCCGAGGAAGTGATGTTTGAAGGGATGTCCGAATATATTGAAGGGCGGTCACACAACAACCCCAGTATTCAATAATAGCAGGACAAACATACATAAAATAGTCCATTTGGTGGCATAGCGCACATGGGCGTCTCATCCATTTGTTTACTAATGTGGATATATAGCAAATACCAGTAGATTTAAAGTTAGTGGGGGGTACTTGAGAAGGCCCAAGAAATTATGTTTTTTGCACTATGACTAAGGTTTCCTAGAATTGGGGGTGAATTGGGCAATGATGAGTGTAGTGACCATATTCTAAGCATATGGCACATGTAAAGTTGGTGTGCATAATGTTGTTGCGTGATTAAGAATGTTCTACAGTAGTGTAGGGAAAATATTGGTTAGGTGTTCAACTATTGTACTAAGTGTGCATGGAGGTTGAGGGGTGGACCACTTATTCTTCTTGGTGCCCTTTTTGTTGGTATTGTTTCCCCCAATGGTGTTACCGGTTGGAAGAGTTGGTGTTTGAACCATTGATTGCATGGGAAAAACCTATGGTTGAGGTGGAAGGGATGGGATTGGTACCATAGTTGATGGTTCTAGATACCATACTGGGATAACGATCACCATTTTTGGTAAGGTGAGAGTAGCAACGAATTGATAGGCTGAGACACATGGTGGTGGGTAAAAGAATGGTATTTGGGTTATGGCTTGAGGGACCATTTTCCAAAAGGGTATTTTCCTAGTCATCAGTGGGTTTTCTTGAATGGGTGGCAGTGTGGATGTGTCTGCAGTAGGTTGAGGTGGGGGTTCCTCAGTGGAGGTTTCTTCACCCATCTCGACGTCATATGAAGAGAATACACAAACTTGACTTGAAATTGTGGGAGGATGGACATGTGGACTTCCCTGGTAAGATCCCATTAGTGACAGGTCATTAAATATTCCTAGCCCAACATCAACAACTGGCGAGATATTGGAGCTAGCCCGTGTGAGGGGGAGGACATTTTTGATGTTCCCAAAATGATCGGGTTCATAGTGCATTACTTGGTCAATAGTGACAATCTTCACATTGTGCAGGAAGAGCTTGGTGAAAAATACAGAATAAGTGATTGCTTTCATGGCGTACATGTAACTTCACCCAAACAAGATGTTGTAATCCAATTGAGCATCAATGAATTTGATATCGAAGAGAATAATTTTTCCTATGAGTTCAAATGGAACATCTTGGTAGAGGCATTTTGGTTGTGATGGGAGACCATCGTATGCCCTAAGACTGATGGCTAAAGGGATGAGTTTAGGTGAACTAAGTTATTTCCAGACGGTTTTGGACATGATACATGTGGATGCCCCTTCGTCAATGATGCATCGATGTATTGTTCGGTTTCTAATATTGATCGGAATATGAAAAGTGACCAAGGAGGGGAGGTGTGGTTCAACGTTTTCCAAATCAAAAGTGATTAAACAAGTATCTAATGGATCAACTTCCCCCAATGTTGAGAGCAACACATTCCTTTGTGAAGGACAAGTTTGGAGGACCTCCAAAACAGACATGGTTGTTGGAGATTGAGCTAACTCATCAACCAAGCTATAGTTGTGTGCTATCCTAGCGTGGGGGTTTTGTACATTCCTACGTAGAGGTGCACAGGGTACTTGAGTGGTGGATTGCGTGATAGGACGGGGGATTTTCAGAGGTTTCCCTATTGGTAATTGGGTTGAGTATGATGTGGTCGAATTTCATTTTGGAGGCATATCGTGTTGACGACTATGAATTTGTAGTAAGATTTCATCTTCAGTGGTGAGGAGGATACTATGATCTACAGGGTTCCGAGGTTGAGCTTGAACCGAGTTAGGGTAATGTCCCATCTGTTGTGGGGTAGGGATAGCCTCTTGTTGAGTATACATGAATCCATGATGAGGAATTGGGTTCTGCAGAACTGTTGGTGTTTGGGGTTGCAGATAGTTTTTAGGTACCTGCGATGGGCCCTATGGAGTAGGGGTTATTTGTGGGTTAATGGCTTCCCTCATCCGCTTATAATCAATTATTTGGGGGAAATGGTGAGTATAATGTCCATTTTCACCACATAATGCACAAGGGAAATTGGTTCTAAGGTTGTTATTTTTCCATTTTCATTGTTGGCCATTGTTATTGCCCCTTGGTGGATTTTGGTTACCATTGTTTTGGTTGCCCTCTGCTTGGGGATTTGGTTGTTGGGGGTTGCCCCCCTGTCCTTGGTTCTTGTTCTTACCCTTCTTTCTATTGTTTTTAGTTTTATTAGGTGGATTTTTTGTATTCAATTATTCAAAGGATTGAACTTGTTAGATGGGAGAAGGTTGAACAAAGTTAACACCAACATGTTGTTTTCCATGTGGTGGGGAAATAGGTTGAGGGGGGCCTAAGAAAGGATAATACATATTACCTTGTGGAGGGGGTCCATATTGATTGTACAAAGTTTTCCCTCCCCCACTATTGGAGTTGTATGATGTGATTGGAAATGGATCTAGAAGTGGTGCTTACACCAGATTTCTTGGTGGTGTGGGTATGTGTCCTCCCATTGTGGGAGTAGGAGGGGCCATAAAAGTGGTTTGAGGGACTGGGGAAGGATAATATGGGGTCCCCTTGTATATATGGAGATATGGTTGGCCCCAAACGTGGGTACCAATTGAGCATATGGATTTAAAT
Organism: Picea engelmannii; assembly: GCA_009831015.1. NCBI lineage: Eukaryota > Viridiplantae > Streptophyta > Pinopsida > Pinales > Pinaceae > Picea > Picea engelmannii. The sequence goes on along the minus strand of ML779770.1, from coordinate 7,605 downwards.
GAGTCATGGAACCAATCAACCCATATGTGGCATGTAATGCTTCTGGTTTATCTTGACCAGAGGGTAGAGGGAAAGGAGTGTCTGGTAATACAGAGTAAAGGTACCCCAATTGGGAGTAAATGAGGTCAAATTATTGAGCCTTGATGATGGCTTCTTCTTCAGTTTGAGGCAGGGTAATGGCCACATCTTTGGATATGACCGAGATTGATTTAAGAAACCAGTCTAATATTTGTTGTGGGGTGGTATCAGCCTTACATATGCTTCTTCTTCAACATCATTCATGGATATGATTAGCGATGTGAACAATCATGGTTTGTTTGAATTAAGAGAGAATATATAAAATAGTTGTATGGGACCATGATTTTTCATCCACATACCATTTGACAGACATACCAATGAGTTTTCTCTGGAACAATCGTAATCGAATGGAATCTTCTGTGATGATATTATAAGAACACCATAGGTGGAAGAACATGATGTGGTTCGTTGGGTCCTCAATTGTTTTCCCTTCAAACTTTGGGATGTCTTAAGATAATTTGGTGTGCATGTTAGGCCAAGTGGGATCATGCAAAATGGGGTCATTTGTGAGCTTGGTCAAATATGGAATGTTTAGAGATGCCAATTATGGTAAGTTGGGGGTAGGTGTAGCCATGGTATGTGGTGGAAATAGTTCCTTGTGAGGAAGATTTGGAGCTTGTTCCTTGCAAGAAAGGTTGGGTTCCTCCTCCTTGTGATGGAGGACTAGTGGGTGGATTTTTTGGTATGTTGGTTCCGAGCAAGGTGGAACCAAGCAAGGATGATCCTAAAAATGTGGCACTCACAGGTGTATGAGATGGTTGAGTTGATGTGTCAGTAAAATTAGGGATACCTCCCAATATTGGAGGGAGGGTTAACAAGCATCTAGAACAACCAGGATTATGTGGTTCCTCTATGATTCCAGAGTAGCTAGAAATGTGTGTGAGTAGTGATGAGAAAAATAAATGAACAAGCGTTTTTTGAATTTTTGGACTATCTCAATAATGTTGTTCAAAGTAGTATGTAATCAATAATGGATATCATACATAAAACAAGCAAACCAACAACAATGTAGGGTAGTTGGTTTTTATATTCATGGGGGAATAAAATAAATTGCATATGTCCTAAAATACATATCGTCCTTCCTCTCAAAAATAGCATTGGGCCTTCCAAGAGCACTCAACAATGGAGCATGAATCCATCGAAAGAGGAGCTAGTGAAGGTATGAACAATCAATTATAATGAGGGGTAAAGGGGACATATCTTGAAAGTAGTAGTGACATTTCCAAATAGTCATTCAAAATCTAATTGAGGTGTGATTGCAGCCCACAACTGCCACCTGGGTAGAAATCCTAGTTTTCGACCACTAAGTTACCTCAATAAAGTGAGGAGTATGGATTTTTGGCCTAAGAAATGGGTCATGGGCTAGATGTTTTCCAATAGTTGGGAGACTCAAGGACACACACACGGAACAACTAGACCTTGGCCTTCGACTCTTCATGGGTATCCCCTTACCTTATGGTATAGAAAGACCTGATTTAGAGTATTTTTGGTTTCCTAATTTGTCAAATTCTAAGTTTCAAATGTGAAAATGATAATGGGGGGTTGTTTGGATGTCTACCCCAGAGATCCTAACTTGTACTACAAACTTATTTTGTACTCCTCCTATGGAGGTTAAAATGAGTTGTTTAAGGGTTGATTTTAGGATTTGAAGTGGGCTCGAAGATTGGGGTCATGAACCAATCTTATTGATTAAAATGATGTGGAAATTTTCCAAGGATATATGGAGTATTTATGATCCTCCTGGATCACTTGTGAGCACAAAGAGGAGAGCATACTATAACTTCAAATATATGATAGAAATTTTGAGTGTGTGGCGAGGTGCTCTTATGTGCAAAGAGTGAAAATGGTGTGAACAATATTTTTAATAAGTTAATGTGCAAGATTTTAGCATGTGGACATCACATGGTCCATTACAAATATTAATTAATCTAACTTACTAAATGTGTTTATACAATCCTTATTTAATCCAAAAGCCCTAGATCACAAGCAATATGGACATATGGGTCCTTACTTTGGTATTTTAAACTTTATAAGATGTTGTCTAATATATGGAAATTGAAGCCTCTCCTCGATTGTAAATCATGTGGACACGGGTGCTTACAGATTCCTTTAACTCCCCAGGTTGTTTTGATTTCTTTGTAAAAAATTTGAAACTATCCTAATTTTGCAAGTATGTGGGAATGTATGGGCCCTTTACAACTTTTAAGATTGTGTTTTAATTTATGAAAATAAAACTAAGAGGTACCCAAGGGGGATTTGGCCTCTCTTAATTCATGATTTGATGATTTTCTATAAGGATATGGAACTTCTTAAGATACCATTTTTTTATTTTCCAAGATCATAAGGAGTGTGAGGGAAAGAGCATAATAGGGGTGCCAAAATAGGTTCCTAGTCCTGAGCGATTAGATTGTGAAAGAAAACATAAAATAAACTAAGAATTCAAATGCTATAATTGTCCATCCATGTGGGTGCCATGTGTCAACACAAAGGAAATAATTATGGTTCTTTTCAGCCCTTTTTAGTGCATATGTTAGCTTATTCCTAATGCAAGAAAGAACTCTAAGTGTGATTATTGTTACCTTACAAAGTGTTGAAAATGTAAACCTAAAACTACTTGGTGAGATCAAATCTGAAATTATTGCAAATAATAAAAAGAATAATTTATGCATGGGATATAGTTTTGACATTTGCACACAACATGCATATTGTGTGACAGGGAAACATGAAAAATGTGCAAATTGCGTAGAGCTGCATGACTATTATTTCAATACCCGCACAAACACAATTAAGCCATGTGAAGAAAAAATCAGAATGATTTCTCCTACCTAGAGGTTCAATCGGTCAAGTTGGAGGCTGGGGTGGGTTGGTTTTGACACTTTCATACACAAAATGATTAAAAGAAACACTCTAAAGGCATAAATGGGGAGAAATTTGATCCAACTCCCCTATCGATTCATCAATTTGTTGTGCTTGTTTTTCCACTTGGGTGAGAAAAAATAGAGCACTTAACTACCTTGTTAGACCAACAAGATAATACAGATAATAGTTAGTTGATTAGTGAACCAACCATGAAGTAAACGAGAAATAAAATAAAAAGAAAATACAACTAAACTATGAATGCATGAGACAAAAATAAAAACTTCACAATGGAACAAGGAATAGCTACCAATGGAAAGGGTCTTTGAATAGATAACACCATGAATAAATGTAAGGACTTATGAGTCCCCTCTTCCTCCTTGGGAGGGCCCTTGAGGTCCCCAATATAGAGTGCTTCTTCTTCTAACAATGGAGTGACAATCGTGAAGAATTACTTGCTAAACTTCTCAAGAGGTGCGAAGGATAACACTTGATATGGATGTAAGAATAGATCTAGGAGAAATATGGATTCTCAAGAACAAATTCAACAACATAAAAATACATCAAACTCTTACTTTTTTTTGCATGCCCCAAGATTGTATTTATAGGCTTCATGCAAGCATTTACATAACTAGTACATAGTGTGAATAGGGGCCCTTTGCAGGTACCTCCTAGTCCATAAATGGCCCCAAGGCTAGATTTCAACCTGATTTGGGTGTCTTGTCATGGTACACCTTGGGATGGAAGTGGGTGAGGCTTGACCAAAATCATTAATATGTTATTTATGCATCTGTGCTAGTTTATGTGGAGACAGTCGTGCAACCCACATAATTTGTGTAGATTTCACTATGTTGGCCTGCACAGATGTGTGCAAGAATCCTTTTAGGTGACTGTGCAGAAATTCAATGAACCATTTGTACAATTTGTTGACTTGTTGAATGAATTTTGTTAATGTTCGAGGCATGTTGATTGGTATGTTGCACTGGTACTTTCTTCAGCCATTCTTGTTATTACTGTGAACAATTTTTCGGTGATAAAACCAAGTTAATCAATATAATATTGAAACACGAAAATATGTTCATATACTGTAACTCCATCATATCCATTGAATTGAGGAAGGTTTTTAAGATATTTTCCAAGCATATCATGAAGATTTGATGGAATCCTAATGGATTTGTTTCTATTTAAAACCTAAGGATGATGATCTTGAGACAATTTCTCACAAGGTTCATTGGCCATTGGTTGAGCTGATATAGGGGATTATTTGTCTACCTGGATTTTAAAATACAATAGTGAGGAGGACCTATTCAACCAAGAAATCCAAGAAGAGACCCAAAACTTTCTACCCAAGGAGATAAGCATGGTAAACAACCAATTATTCTCCAAATGTAAATATAAAGAAAATATTTTTTCAAATTCTTAGGGAATGACTACAAAGGAATAAGAAACAAAACTAAAGTTTCTTGAAAGAGATTCTCCATATTAGAACCAAACATATTTGTAACAAACTTTTATTTCTTACAACAATAGGGTTTGCTTCCCAGTGGAGTCATCAACAAAGTGGAGTTTCCCAACGAAATAAATTTTCATTTGAAAAGATATTGATCAGCCTATTGATTTGTACCTATTCACATCCTATGCCAAAAACCATCTAATAAAACCATGTGTAGAAAAACCACTAAAAATGGATACAAAAGAAACCCCCCCAAAAAATCGGGGGCGTTATCCTTCAACCCTCGCACAAGGGGGTTCATGCCCCCTTTTGACCCCTCCACGCACCCAACCCAATGTGGACACTAGGTCTAGTTATGCAAAGAACATAACGCATACCTAAAATTCCACCACTTTTTTTTTATTTGAATTTAGGGGGTTATATGATTACATAGTCAACAATCTAGGGAAACAATGCGCATAGATCCTCTACAGCAAGAGAAATTCTCAGTTCTCACAAATTTTGTTAATGAATTTGCTACATTCTTCAAAGTGTACACCTTAATCAACAACACCTTCATTTCTTCAACCATGTATCTCACAAAGTGATATTGAACATTGATATGCTTTTCTTAGAATGATAAGTCATTTTTTTTAACCAGGAAGATTGCACTCTAATTTTCACAATCTATCCATACATCTTGTTGTACCAAACCAATACCTGAACACAATATCTGTAACCATATTGATTCCTTTCTTTCATGATTGTTTTCCATGTATTCGCCTTTCGTAGTTGAGAGTGCCACTACAAAATTTCTTTTTCTCATCCAATTGTTTGCTCCTCCAAACAGGTTAAAGACATACCCACTTGTAGATCTTTTGTGATCCAAATATCTAGCCCAATTTGCATCAACAAATCCATGTATATACAACCCTGTGTTCAATACTGGTCTTCCTTAGTAGCACAGTCCATAACTATTAGTGTCATGCAAATACCTAAAAACCCTCTTTAATGTTTTCCAATGCTCCTTCCCTTCTTTTCACATATACCTACTTAAAAACTCCCATTGAATTTGCAATGTTTGGTCTAGTACATACCATTACATACATTAAACTTCCAACCACACTAGCATAAGGAACATGAGACATGTCCTCTTCCTCTTTCTGTGTCCTGGGACATTGATCTGCAGATAAATTTACACTTATAGGAATGGGGACCTTGATCAGTTTACATTCCTGCATATTAAACCTATGCAATATTGTCTCGACATATTTCCTCTGACCAAAGTTTCTTGTTTGTCTGATCTGTTTTAATATCCATTCCAAAATGAAATTTGCAACACCAATATCCTTCATGTCAAATTTAGAGGACAATTGATTTTTCACATTTTGGATAATCTCCTTGTCATTTCTTATCAACAACATATCATCTGCATACAAGACCAAAAAAAAAGATTATCATCGATTAATTTGAAATATACACAGTGATCCACTTTTCTCCTTATGAAGCCAATTACCAACATACAAGAATCAAATTTTTGATACCACATCCTTGGTGATTGTTTTAACCCATACAAGGACTTTTTCATCTTGCATACTAGATCTTTCTTTCCCTTCACAACAAATCCTTATATCTTCTATGTAGATTTATTCTTCAAGATCCCCATGTAGTAATGTTGTCTTCACATACATCTGATCTACTTCAAAATCAAAATAAACAAAAACAGATAAAATAAATCTAATTGAAATTAACTTGACAATACGAGAAAAAATCTCACCAAAGTCAATTCCCTCTACCTGGGAATAACCTTTTTCTACTGACCGAGCTTTGTATTTCTCCACTTTACATTCTTCATTCACCTTCTTCTTAAAAATCCATTTGTTTCTTATGGAATTTCTTACAGTCAGTAACTCTACTAGATCCCAAACCTCATTCATGTCCAAGGCTGCCATTTCTTCAACCATGGCCTTTTTCCAAAGTTGCCCATCCTCTGAAACCACTGCCTCCCTAATAGTTCTAGGATCATCATCAGTAATAGACAAAACAAAATTTGAATGGAAATCAGGTGGAGTATGCCTTTTTTCTTGCATTCTTTCCCAAACTGATATCCTCAATACTAGAGTATAAGGATATTATTCTTATGATTCTCGTTCTTCTGTAGAGTTTGATTCATCATCCTTCAACTCAAAATCTATTTTCTCTGGTTCTTCCTTCCTTGGTAGGACTTCCCATTTGACAACATTTTTGATTTATCTAAATACCACATCTTGGTTCTACACTACCTTCTTTTTTTCTGGGTTCCAAAGCTTATAACCTTTAATACCATCTTTATACCCAATAAATATACACTTTTCAACCTTTTTATCTGGCTTACTCTTGTTTTCCTTTGGAACATGAACATAGGAATCCCAACCAAATACCCTGAGATGTGTGATAGAGGGTTTCTTACCATTCCATACCTCATGTGGAGTCTTGTCATCCTTTGATGATGAGGGTGATCAATTAACCATGCAACTTGCAATACCCACTGCCTCCACCCAGAATTATTGTCCTAACTCGAAATCACTAAGCATGCACCTTGATTTTTCCATAAGTGTCTTATTCATCCTTTTTGCAACTCCATTCCACCCAGGTGTATATGGAATAGTATTATACCTTGATATACCACACTTCTTACAGAATTATTTGAATTTATTTCCATATAATTATCCACCATTATCCATCCTCAACACCTTAATTCTCTTCTCTATTTGATTCTCCATAAGAGCCTTAAACTCTTTGAATTTTTCAAAGACTTCATATTTCTTCATGAGGAAATATATCCATGTATTTCTTGAGAATTCATCTATAAATGAGACATAGTACACATATTTTCCCAGTGATGGGGTAGACACAAGTCCAAACACATCATTGTGCACCAATTGTAAAATTCCCTCTTCCCTCATTGCACTAGAGGGGAATATTACATGATTTTTCTTCCCATATATGCAATGTTCACAAAAATCAATATCTATAGAGTAGTTATACAAACCTTCAACCATACCTTTACCTTTTATTACTCGAAGGCCCTTCTCTCTGATATACCCCAGTATTTGATGCCACAACATAGTATTTTCTCTAAAGACTATAGGAATTTTTTCTTCTTTAGCTCCAATTTTAGGAACAGTGGAACTATTGCACCCATCACTAATAGTTCTTCCCTACAAATTATACATAGTTCCAATTCAAAATCCCTTAAG
>ML779769.1:1024625-1036584 GCA_009831015.1 Picea engelmannii | reverse complement strand
CTTTTCCTTCCTTAGGTTCCATGGTCTCAACATCCCCATTATTTTCTCATTCTTTTCACGTTGTGTCATACGATCTTCACGACTCTTCAACAGATCTCATTCACTCAATCCCTTTCTGTTCCAACCGACAACAAAAAAAAAAATTGGTTTTCTAATTCATCCTAGCTATCATTATTGGGTTGACCTAGGTTTAGGTTATGATTTGGTTTCCAAAAACGCCCTCCTTAAAACTATCATCCCTCCTGGTAACCTAGAAGGCAACGCAGCACACAAGATGCACTGCGCAGTCTCACCCAAGATATTTCTTAAGGGTAGTTGTAACACTCAGGTTATTGAAGCCTAGGAATGAGTGGGGATATGTGAATGCACCCTCTATGTTCTTCATTCAATTACTAGCTCATACATCTATATTTATTATACTATTATTCCTACTCATGCATGTGAGATATCATATCTAACTAATTCATTCATTCATTTATCTAACATCTAATCATCAACATCAAGATGATACATAACATTCAGTCACATAACACATGGTCTACCATGGTTCACCCCTCTTGGGATACGTCCACAATGATTTGGCTATTCTTCTCTTTTATTATCTTTGGTCCAAACTATAGCACCGCACACATTACAACTCTTCAACAAAATAGGTCAAGATATTACAATGAGGCAGACTAGATCACACCAAGCTCCTCAACTTGCGATCTAACCCTAAATATCTACCCTCATCCCTCTCCTTAACTCAACAACTTACAAAAATATATCATACTAGTAACAATATGATACAATGACAATCAATATGACCTCCTACTTTGAACCTTATAACAATAGAACTCCCGACCGAGAATAATTGAATCAAACCCAACCAACCAACCACCCCTTACTTAGACCTCCTAGGTACCTATTTATACATATTTTGGTCTTACCATCCATTATATTCTCTTACCAAAACCCTAACCCTATCCTCGCTAGGTCGTTTTGTATGTGTGCCTCGCATTCCTTCCTCTTTTGCATGCACATCTATTTACATGTGCTTCTTTTCCTACATGTGTGTCTTCCTTACCTGTTCTTATCCTTCTGCATGCACATATGCCTCCCACATTTTGATTTTCCCTCAAATATGGTTTGTTCCCAACATGTACCTATGTCAAGAAACTAAGAAACCATGATATAACCGATGTAGAGGAGAACAGTCGTAAGTCAAGTCCACCATATGGATAGGGTAACAAATCTAGAAACCTTGAAAGCACTACCTCTCATAGAGGTAAAGATACTAGAAAGATCCCCATATATGAATATATCCCTAGAAATATTTTTGACACTAAGAAGGTATTGGGGGGATATCCCCTCAACCAAATTCACTTGACCTCATGCTTAACTCCGGTGTAAGTGGATCCTCCTGACATCACCAATTATACGATGGATTTCACCACTCCCATAATCAGACACATATGTTGATTTAATAGCCTTGGAAAATTTTACTCACAAAATCCTATTCCAAGGCTCTAAATCCTAAGCTAGTTTGTGCACCCTAAAAAAAAAATCATTTATAATCAATTTTAAATTTATCATCATTGTTGTTAGTGGCCTTGTTTACTCAAAAATGTGCGGTATTGAAACTGATGATGTTATGACTCAGAGAGTAAAATAAATGAATATGAATAAAATGCAAAGTCCTAACTTCAATTCCCAACAAATGATAAGATTTTCAAAATGAAATTTTCAATTTAATTATGCAATTCAAAATAAGATGCAATCTTTCCATACATGTACTAAGATCAACGATAAGAACCCAAAAGATCAAATGCCAACAATGCAAAATGTTTATTATTTTTGTATCTTCAATATAAAAGAATGAAAATGAAAGGACTGAACAACAACTTGATATAAATATTCTACTATATGTAAATAGAGAAAAACTAAGTAGGATATCAAGAAGAAAACACCCAACTGAAGACGTAAGGACAATCAATGAAAAGGATGATGAGAAAGGCACCACCCAAAAATTCAACCCAATAAAGGTTTCCTATCCCTTTGTGGGCACTTAACAGTCATAAAAGAGACATAAGAAGACTCAACAACCATCAAAACTTACCCAACAACCAAGCATACAAGAATAATGTACATGACTACTCAAGAGAAAACCATGTATATACGCATCCTACAGAAAGACAACACGTGTATGTATGGGAATCTTAGGAAAAAACCCATGTATATGTATTGAAACACTACCAGGTTAAGGATAAGGCTAAGAAACTCATAGTCAAAATGAACAGAGGTTCTCAAGCAATCATACGTAAAGAAACTCAATATAAATGAGAGCAATCAAAGGAGAAAAAACACTCCAAACACCAAAAATAAGATTTTATCCCCAGTATGGTCACCATTTATGTTACGAGGAAAACATATATATGGCATGGGGTAAACCACAACAGATGGAAATGACTACATAAATCAACTCTAATATCAAGTATGTTATATAAACAAATATGCTAACAAGACAAGATAAAGATCCTACCTCGTCTAGACGTTCAATGAAGTCCATCGTTGAGCACTTGACTCAAAGTAGTACACCTGCAACTTGTCCTCAACAACCAATATACACAAGAATATGGTGATAATATATAAAATTAGAACATTCAATAGCATAATCCATCAATATTCATAACAAATATTCCCATGGAATAACAATTCGAATATTTGCAAGAAATTAATTGGACGAGAAAAGAGTATTTCTATTAAAATGTAATCAACAGAAGTGTATGAATGACAAACTTCTATGTCGACACGGTTCGGAACTGAGAAACTAAGTCCCTTCCAGTAAGACCTCCACCACTTCAATCCTCCACCAAAGGAAATTTCATATAAGAGAGACAATGAGGTTCTCAATCAAGTAGGGAAGATCTTGGGGGTTGAACAATGTGTTCATACTTAAAAGGATAAAGGGATGCAGACTCAATATGAAGTGAATAATTTCTCCATAGTAACTTTTCTCTCAAATTTGAATTCTTCTCCTCTTTTTCATAGCTTGGATATGGACCATTTATATCCTTCAAATGGAACTAAAGGGCCGAGTCAGAACATTTCTAGCATATGGAAGGTCAAGGATTATGGATATCGTGATGTGACATAGAAACCCGACACCATTTTTTTAATTTTGGGCATGAAACCTGATGTACATGGGATGTAATGGTGAAAACTACGTATATGCATTTTCTGTAATAGTTAGGGCACTTATATGTGGAAAAACTATTATTTTGAGCTCTGGGAATTGCAAAAAGGGACTTCAAGGTTGCATAGGGAAATGGAAAAGGCCTTCTGAGAAAATTTGCATAGGGTGAGGCAAATATTTCTATAACACATTTTTGGTTCCTCATCCTTGTTAATTAATGTGCTCTTGGAATGGGAATGGAAATGAATGGATAGAAGAAGAGACCCATTTCTATATGGATGTAATAAATTACTGAATCAATCCATGAGGGAATGGATGCTTGTGTGCATGATATTGATGGCAGTTCAGAAAGAAATGTCCACAACTGAGAATCCTTGGAGTTTCTAGTAGGGATAGTTCCTAACCAGTAGCACTAGATCCTTGAATAGACTGAGGGACTACATGACAAAGAAAGGGGTTTATTTCTTTGGGTTGTGAAGGTTGAAGGGGAAATGGAGTTGGAAATAATGATTAATGTGTGGTTGGAAAAACTTGAGAGCTACTTCACCAACTATTGTGTGTTTTAGATTTTTCCTAGGACCCGTCCTTGTGGATTCATAGCCCTATATTGGGGGCGACCTATTGTTGAGAGTAAATGAACAACAGTTTCTATGGTTAGTAGGAATTTTCATAGTCTATAGCCAGTTAGTGAATGCTTACTTGAAAAGATAAGTTATCTCTCTGTGTTTTATGTATAATGTATATTCGGTTGTGTACTTAATTATCTCTGAGATGCATTTATGTGTGCATAATAGAAGGTTATTTTTTTTGCATGGCATGTTTTTCATTTATTTTATGTTATAGCATGGATCTTTATTAATTCATGTGAGTCTTTCATTCTTATTTTCAAATTAATTATTATTAGAATTCAAAATTAGTTTTTGAAGTGCATTTTTAAGTAACATGGCCAGCCTGTGAGTGGTTGGGTAAGTTACATGGAATGATTTAAATTGTGTTGTAAAACATATTCATAGTGTAACTTTCTTTAGAAACAATTTTGAAAAATTCATCCATTGAGGTACCCAAAAATTGACTGTCCCAACTATATTCCTGAGTTGCCTACTTTATGCCCAGTCATTATTTTGGTCATAACGTTTTCGTTTGAGATCCAAATTGAGTGATTCAAAATGGGTTAGAAACTATATTTCAAGGGATATTTGGGATATAAATAGGTTTTAAAAATATGCCCATATGATCTCTCAAAACATCATTGTCCTGGCTATTTTTTCAATAAATCCAACAAGCCAATGTGCCACAACAACCAATTTCTCAAAGATGATGATCTAGATCTATGTGAATTTTTGTAGAGGTATAGTTTTCAATTGAATACATACATATACCAAAATTTTCAATAATTCAATTCCTAAATATTTCTATACATGTTTTCTGCAACAGATCCCCAAAATGGGTTGCAAATCCCCAAAAATGAAGAGTTTCCAATATATGAATAGATTGTTGTATGCAATTTTTATGTGTAAACATAGAACTTCAAAAATTGTATTTCAATGCTATGGGAAATATCTTCATGAATTGAATGATATATTACATACCTCTTTTGATTTTTTTTATTATTGTATGTTGATGGCCTTCTTCTGTGACTTCCACTTGAATTCTTCAATAGAATCTTCATTCACCAAGCCTTCTTCCTCTTTCCAAACTTCCCACAAAATACATATTAGTAGTATGGGAGGCTCTTACTACACCACAAATAAAAATCTAAATTAAATCATGCAAACTACATGATTCTAACTTAAAATGCAGACATTATGTATGGGATTCCCATAAGGTTTCAGTAAAATAATTACCTTGTGCAAACCCAATACTATGTTTCAATTAAAACCAATACAAGATATACTATTTCACCCTTGAAATCTCCTCGATAATGGTGCCAAAATGTTGGGCTAGATAATCACCTTGGTAATTATAGAGTTCAAACATTAATTATCAACCTCGGGTCCAAATTCTTACGAGATGTCATGCACTGTATATGTGGGATACAATTTCATATCTTGCATTGATTTATCTAATATGATTTCTAAGAAATGGAAATTGCATTGTGGAAAAGGAAGCACGCCACTCAAAAGAGAATCAAAACAAACTAATTCAATATTAGCAATGACCATGTAATTGAACACCACCATGCTTAATAAGACCCTAGTGTCACCAAGTTATCTTTTGATATGGATTAGACTTTTTCTTTCCATGAATCGTTACTCCTATTGTTCAATGTTAACATGCTTTGATAAAAACAAACATACTTGCATAAAGAAAATACATTGTTCCTGAAATAAATTTAAATGAAAACATATTAAATAAAATACTACGATGATCTATTTGGAGTGAGCACAATTCTACCAAGAACAAGGTACCAAACTACTCTACAACATTGTAAACTAAATCAAGACATACAAATAAATAATGACAAATCATGTGAAGAGAAATGCCAAGAACTTTTGACCCAGGTGGATATTGGTGGCCACCCACCTATTCCAACCAGCTCTTCTTGTCCGTTTTTGTTTAGCATGTTCTATTGTACTTCTTTGTAATTGTGGGTTCTACACTTATGGGGTTGTCTAAATCCCCATACATCCTCTAGGTGGATATTGGTGACCTCTCGCCTAATCCAACTAGCTTATTTTGTATGTTTTCATGTCAACACATCTTGTTGTACTTCCAAGGCCATTTTGGGGCCCTGAACGTTGTTTTTTTTGGCTTTCCATAGTCAAATTGTAGAAGAAGTTAGAGTTTGATGGTAGAATGTGCATCTCTCTGAAATACCTTTCAAACAGGCTATCACATGTCTAAAACGGAGGTTGTATTTAAAAGTTACGACCCTAGGAAGTTGAGGTACCAACTTACACCAACTTACCCATAGGGGCCCACATGATTTTTTGCATTTCACCTTCTAGGGTTAGTTTTTTGGATGTCTAGGGTTTTGGAATTCATGAGTAATATCAAAAAGGCCTTTGGATCCTCATTGTATTCCATTCTGCTCAGACAGATGCACGTAGCAGCCACATCTCTTCTCAGAGATAGTTACCACCATTCAAGCAAGTGTTTCAGTTTTGCAGTTTTATAGTTTCATCATATTTCATTATTAGACACTTTTGTCACATGTACATATGTATTTTTCATCTTTTGAAGGAGTGTTTTGAAGAATTTTATGTTAAAACAGTATGATCGACAAAAGGTACGTGTGATTCATGTTTAATGTCATTATTGGGTATAATTCATCACGTTTTATGATTTCCAAGAGCTAATTCACATTTTTCTGGTGTTACAGGGAAAAAACGCACCATGTTTATGCTTTCAACACTTGATCTAACACTCCTTCCAGCACTTGTTCCAGTACCCGAACTGACACTCTATCCAGCACTGCTTATTGCACAAAAATGGAGGGTGACTTGGTGGTTATGGTATTGGTGGCCAGTGATGGGCGAATCAGGAACATGGGTTTTGTTTATGCTTGCCCCCTCCAGCTGTTGAGCTCCTGACAACTCATTTTTGGTTGTTCAACTAACTGATTATTGGCTCGCTCTGTTTTAGCAGTTAGGGCACATTTATTGTAATTTGCCAAATTTAGAAGTGGTTCGACCCTCTTGTGGTCAACCACTTGTCTGTAAGCTTATAAATACCACTAGGATGGTCAGATAGTTGTTAAGCATCAGATACATCAGTGTGATAGGAACAAATATGTTTTTACTCTGTTTTGAGTTTTTACATTGCTAGATTATACCAGAACTGTGTTTTTGAGTTTTTATGGTGAATTCATCTTGCTGAGTGCATGGTGTGCTTTTAGAATGTGACCACGACTTGCTAGGGGGGCCACTAGTAGTCTAGTAACTATCTTTGTGTTGTTCATGCATTTTATTATTTAATTGTTCTCTTTACTTTTTTGTACATGCAAATTTTTATTGTATTAATTGTTTTGTTGTAGTTTAATTGTTTTGATTCTCTTTTGTAGGTTAGAATGATGAGATGTGTTAACATGTATTGATCTTGTAGATTAGGAACAAATTTGCAAATCCCTAGACTAACCCCATGTGTAATTAGATAGTAGATTATGTCTTTTATTTATGATTTTAGAATCAAGTTTAAAACATAGTTTTAATTAGAATAGAAGAGAGTTTTTAATTGAGCTTTCTTTGACAAGGATTTGATGGACGGATAGGATCAATTTCAGTTTTTAATCATACCTTGCTTGTTTCATTTTTATGTAGAATTGGCTTAGCTAGTTGTTTATTAATGAGTTGTTAGTTTACTTTTTTAATGTCATGTTTTAATTTATGTTTTCAAGCACTTTCTTATTGTAGTTTGAACTTTGAATTGTTAGAATAGATGTAGCATAGTTTCATTTATGTAATTTCCTTTCCTAGAATTAAATTGCAATTGTATTTCTTAGTTAATGGTTGAATCTAGTTTTGCTTGCATAGTGTAGAAGTATAATGATGATCTTGTTATGTTGTTGATGGTTCATATATGAATATGCAGGGTATTTAACATTGTTTTTGTCATGGCTAAACTCTCTTTCGATTGTTTAATCCATACCTTTCACTTTTCCACTGAGATTAGTGTTGAGCTTATACCACTAGAATTATCCTTTGTTGTCAAGTGCCATCGAGATATTATCCAACACCGAAGACATTCACACAACGACCAGCATTATATTTGAATTGTCATAGGTTAAAAGATAGTTTTCCTTTTTTCATAGATTAAGAAATAGCTTTCTTGTTTTCATAGATTAAAAGATATAGTTTCTTGATTTCATAGTTTCAAAAGATAGTTTAATTGTTGTTGTAGGGTAGATAGTCTTTTCTTTGATAGATTAGATAGTAGTTTGCTTATCATAGATTAAGAATTAGTTGTTAGTTCTTCTTGCTTTCAATAAAATAGATTTCCTTTCATGAATTAGAAATAGTTTTGAATTGAGAATTTAGTCCACTTGCCTCTTAGGCTAGATAGTTGTTCAATGAGAAGTTTTAATTTGATTGCTTGTAGTAGTTAGTTGTCTTTGCTTACTTGTCTATTTTCTTTAGTAGGTTAGATAGTTGTCTTTTCTTACTTGTTTACTTGCTTTAGTAGGTTAGATAGGTGTATTTGCTTGTTTGTTTATTTATTTTCTTTCATAGGGTAGTTACTCATTGAATATAGGTTGGCAAGTTAAAGAAAGTTTGCTTTTGTCATTTGTTTATTATGCTTAAATAGTTGTTTTTGCTTATTGTTATGAACTAGTTTGCTTCAAGTAGGGTTTTTACTTGTTTTCTTAGAACTATCCATCGATCCTTGGCCCAAAAGTACTTAGGTTACCTAATTTCAAGTTTCTTAGTAGGGTTTTCTCATTAGATAGTTTTTCTTGAGTAGATTAGCCTTAAATAGATACCTTCATTAGTTAGACTATACTCCTACTAGCCCTTCTACCTTTGGCATATATTTTGCCACAACTCTAAGTTTACTTACCTCGGGTTGAAAATTTAATTGAGGGTTTTTAGTGTGTTTTTAGTATATATATAACACCCAACATTTTTTACGTCATTGTCGGGGAGTTGTCTTAAGGTAAGAAATAGTTAGGAAATACATCATACTTAGACCTTAGCATTAGCTTGGTGGTGGGGGAGATTTAAGACGAGAGGTAAGAACCTACACATCTGCTATAGCAGGTTCCCCCAAACCCAATAGTATTTATTTTTTTATTTTTTTTATGAATAGACCTAGAAACCAAATGGTAGATTTTTCTTTTGTTTTTGTTTTCTTTCATGAATAGACCTAGAGATCCAAAAGGTATATATATTAAATCTAAATTAGATCTTTCAACCAAGGTTCCTTTCGACCTTCTTGGGGGAAGGGACATTCCACTCATAAGCTCCACAGACCGATACTGAAAAAAAAGGAGTTAGCTCAACCCAAAGAGCTAAAGTAGTCTCTAAAGAGATTAATACAGGGAGCACTATAGAATAAAAAAATGAAGCATCAATAATAGTGGGATAGGAGGCAAGACCACTCAAGCCTTCTGTAGAACCAAACAATACAAACTTTGTTTTCTTACCACCATCAGGAGACCCTAACGTTGTGGACATCATCTTTGTGTGAACCAAGTTATATCAAATGGCAAGATGAATTCAGAAGAAACCATTAGCTAGAGGGAACTTTCTCAAATCCTAGCAGCAGTCGGGATTTCTTCTTTTCAGGAAGAACACATCTTGACAATAGCCAAGAACTTGTCTACCACTCCAAAAATATTAGAAGAATCAAGGTTCTATGAACTACAAAATGATTTTCCTTGCCAAAATGCAAAGGAAGATGAAAAATTATGGACTACATCCAGTGGAGAGCAATCATTAAGATCTGAGATTGAGGAGTTCTCAACATCCATCTCAGCAGATCCTTTATGTACTTCAGAAATCAATCATCCAGAAGAAAAGGATCTGCATAACATGATCAAGGAGAGGATAGAAATTATTGTTGATGAACATCAAGATTACATTGAAATTTGGTTTCAAGAGGTCATTAGGCCACAATACTATTATCTTCTTCAACATCTTCTGATTCCAAAACAAGTAGGTTGGTTTTTTCTTCATATCCAGGTAATCACTGCGGTAACTTTTTCATATATGGATATGAGTATGTTTCTTATCTTTCTCCGCACATGGTTACATTGGAAGAGTTCTTACACTTGAATAAAGATTTTCCCTTTCTTTTTAGGTAGGGTAGGATAGTAAATAAAAACTGCATGTTGTTATTTTAGCTTAAAGTCTAATGCATCCTCATTTTACATTTTATTTTAATAAAAAAACTATGAGATACATGTTCCTATGACTTGATCTCATTGATGTCATTAGTTTATTATATTTTAGAGTGTGGTTTTTGCAAATAGTTTTAGAGATCTATGTAGGTATTTATATCACCAAGGGTAGACAATTTCAAGGAGATATAAAAGAATATTTTTTCTTCAAAGACAATTTCAAGGAGATATAAAAGAAGAATTTTTATTCAAAACATTGTTATACTTGAACCTTGTTGTCTGCTAAGCATCAAATGAATAATGACTTGCTGTAGTTAGCCATGTTTTTGCAAATATTTTCATCTTCTTGTTCTTAAGGCATTTTAAAAAAGAAGTTTCTCTTGAAAATCTTCACCACTATATAAGGAAGTGATACCATAACCATCAAGATTAGATATCTCTCGTACAGTTTTCCCAAGAAACCTGAGTAAGTAAGTAAAGTATCTTTATTAAAGAATAACAAGGAGGTTTGATTAGCAGTTAGTCATGGAAACATGACAATAACTTACAAAAGAAGAAAGTGAGTTGAGCCTAGAGATACCTTTATGTTCTTTCTCAATGGTACCATCCACTACACACTAAATAACTTGATTATATCATATCTTTAGATAGGCCACATCCACTTAAGTACCCCTTACATTAGGACAATCACTAAGGAATATAACGAAAATTCATCCTCTAACATAAATACCATCCCAATTGAAAAAAAAGAAAGAAAATTTGTTTTCAGAATTGTCCCTCCATCCTCTTGCATAAGCAATCTTATACTAAAATCATAAAATATAGAGGGCCAGTCCCTGAGGGTGTAAGAGTTTAACCCATCGAGATATTGAACAAGTCTGTTGGAAGTGGGTACCAACCTATGGTATGACTCGGTAAACCCGCTAGAGTATTGAGTAGGCTTGCTAGCAGTGTGTCATTCTACCTAGCAAGGATGATAATCTGACGAAAAATAAAAAATAAATTTAAACTTTTTCTGATGTACGACATTACTTGTAGACAAAGCTAAGATGAAGTATGTACGGTTAAGCTAATTTTAATGAACTCCATTGAGAACTAACTCTAAGACTATCTTGAAACTATATCACCTACCTCTTCTTATCTATATATAGGATCTTTTATCCTATAGGTGGGGCCATCCTTTAACCGTCTCGTCAGACCAATCTGTGAAATTTATCTCTACACTTAACAAGCTATAAATCTTTGGCTATTGGGAGAATTGACTGGTTTCCTATATTTTTTATTGTGAGGTGTCACAATACTTAGGTGTGGGGTAGGGGTTCATGAGTTAACAAATGATAGCATTTCCTAGAAGAAGTAAATCTTTGTAAAAATTTATGTGTATTGTTTTGATGATATAGGCTATTACATCAATAGTCATTTTATTTTCAAAATGCTAATTCCATGTGTGTTATAAACTATTGGACATCTCCTTGATAGACCACTTAATTGGTTTATTGTCATTATAGACTGTTCATTATAGAGTTATGATTACATGCCTTATAAAATGTGAGATAGTGGAATGGATTATGTGAGCACGATGGAAAAACAAATAATAATGGAACACTCTTATATTGCCTCTGCTCCTATTCACTATATTCATGGTCTCTGAGGAATCAAATGCCTTGGCCACAAATATCCCAATAGTTGGAGACCATTGGTTTAAACTGTTGGACACACCTACCACACTTAGAGGGGGGGGTGAATGAGTGTGGGGATCTTTTTCCCAAAACTTCCCTCTTACACAAAAAATTCTTAGTTAACATTCAACCTTTGTTCATTACTCATTGTTTTCATTTATAATCAGTTAGATGTGAATACATATCAGCAACATATCATCAACAAATCATCTCCACAAGGAACACAAAGAACACAAGATGTATGTACAATTTTTATTTTTATTATGGACTTCAATCCGGGGGTTTTTCAACAACAACTGAATAGAGTACAACTCTACAAGAGAACCA
>ML779769.1:1011798-1023187 GCA_009831015.1 Picea engelmannii | reverse complement strand
TCTTCCCGTGAGGGTTTTCACCATAAGGGGACCACTTTGGAGTTCATCCATTTGTGCGCCTTATCAATCATGATAAGACAATAATGAGAGCATGGGTCCTCCAACCATTATTCTTGGATAACTCAATATGCAAAGCATCTTCCCGTGAGGGCTTTCACCATAAAGGGACCACTTTGGAGTTCATCCATTTGTGCACCTTATCAGTCGTGATAAGATAATAATGAGTCATCTATACATTTTTCCAACAATGCATCATATACCAATGAAACCACAATGATCTATCTTCATCATGTATCAATGACAACTCATTGATCCATCTTCATCATATCAATGACACCTCATTGATCCATCTTCATCATATCAATGACAACTCATTGATCCATCTTCATCTATGCATTCTCATCAAGGAAAATACATATTATATTATATCAATCATCAATTAATCAATCCTTTGACATCAATAAATCACTTGACATCAATCAATCAAACCATTGGCATCAATGACAACATGATCCAATATAAACACCACCATTTGCCAAGAGCAAGCTATAATAGGGTTTTCAAACCCGAATTTCAGAACATCTCTAGAGCTAAATGATACTCCAAAGAGTGAATAAAAGAGGAGATAATCTAACCCCCCTCTCAAAACAGTAAATACCTATTTCTAATTCATGGCACGAGGACGTGCCATATCTTCGGTCTGGGGGGAGTTTCCTGAGATAAAAATGCTAAGCCTTGCCCATTTGTATAGCAAACCCATGAGAAGAGGAAGTAGGATTTCTGTCAAAATTTTGTCATACTGTCTTTTTACAAAGTTTTGCGATATTATATCAGTAGTTGTTTTTATTGGTATGCTAAATTATCTACTATTGACATCATTATGTGTGTTATAAGCTCCTGTGCATTTTTATGTTTATGCTATAGAAGACTTCTTATATATAACTACTCTTTGTGACAAATACAAAGTGATTACAACTGCTAAATACTTATTGCCATTTGTATTCCAAGCTTATGAAAAGAGGATCAGTTGTTTGAATTGTTACATATTGATGATAGGCAATAATAATTCTCCTGTTCACCATGCCTACCAGTACAAACAAAGCCTTTTGTTAGTATCTGTCAGTTCTGTTAGTCACCAGTGATCAAATTTACTCTTTCATGTGATTGATAGGGTTATTAGGTCAAATTGTTATATTTTCAAAATAAACTTATCAAATAAAATTTGACATATATTGGTAGTAAAATTGTCATTGGTGTGTCTAGGTGTCATTACTACTCCCTCCACTCATCCAAGGTCATAATTTTTCATCATGGTCATGTCATCATTCCTTGTCATAAATTTTCAAATGATTGTCTTGGTCAAAGTTCTACTTAAAAATTTGTTTTTGAATTAAGGAAGATGAATTTGAAAACATGAAAGAGTTTTTTGTCAATAATAGACCAATAAACAAAAACCTCCTTCATTTTATGCATAGGTGTTATTGTTTGAGATAAATCCCCCAAATACAGTCATTATAGGAGGGTTTCTGCACATATGGACAGTTTGACTTCAAGTCAGTTTTTCATAGGGTTGGAGAAGGAATTTGCAGTGCTTGATAGTTCCATTGTGTAGCAGACATCATAAAATTTACACCCATACCACTTTCATTCCAAAAATATTCTGGGAAGGCCTCCAAAATCACTATCAAATAACACAATGCGCTTCTTCTAAGAGCACGTTGTGCTTCTACAAGTTTTGAGTAACCAACTTCAAGCTAGGATTATAAACAAATTGGAAAGTAATTTTGAAACCTGGAGGAGGTTTTTGTTCATAACATACCAAAACACAATAACCCCTCTCAGGTTTTTAATATACTTTATGGTTTGGTATATCGTCTATCATCTTAGAGGCCTATGCTTTCAAAAAATAAAACACTTTATTTTTCCTATTTTAGTCATGTTTTATTGGTGTGTTTTCCTAACAACTGAAAGTGAGTTTTTGAAAACCAAGAGAGGTTTTTTTCAAGGACATATTCAAAAACAAAAACCTCTCTCATTTTTTACACAGGTTTCACTGTATTGTAGTTATAGTTGTCACGTTGATACCTATTTTTCACAAGTCTGCCAGGCTAGAATTGTTGCGCTTATGGGAAGTCACTTTTGGAACTAACTTTGCAGAGGTAAAATTGTTGTTTTGGATGGTTTAAAGGATCAAGGGTATAATATACATCTCAAGGATTCCTCGTATGTCATCAACGGCCTCTAAAAACTCCAAACCCTCCAGTTCAAACTTAGAGAGCATGAAACACTGAGTTGTCATTTATGCCATGATAATGTTGTCCTACAAGACAAGATGAAATTTCTACAGTGTTAGGTTGATGATATTACTACCACCAATAATAGTCCCTGGATGCAATTAAAACACCACAAAAATCCTAATTCAAAATCCCCCGGCCAAGAGGGAGAATCTTCTAAAGCTAATCCACCCCCTCCTTCGCATGTTTAGTCATAAAGGGCAATTTCTTTTTGTTTGCAGTGGGACCTGCAAAATCTTAGGTGTGGGGGTAATGTTGGGCCCGAGATATGATCAGTTTTATGACAGTTATTAGACACTTTTGTTGCATGTACATATGTGTTTTTTATCTTTTGAAGGAGCTTTTTGAAGAATTTTATGTTAAAACGGTATGATCGACAAAAGGTAAGTGTGATTCATGTTTAATGTCATTATTGGGTATAATTCATCACGTTTTATGATTTCCAAGAGCTAATTCATGGTTTTCTGGTGTTACAGGGAAAAACTGCACCACGTTTCTACTTTTGGCACTTGATCCGACACTCCTTCCAGCACTTGTTCTGATACCCAATCTGACACTCTGTCCAGCACTGCGTATTGCACAAAAACGAAGGGCGACTTGGCGGTTATGGTATTGGCGGCCACTGATGGGCGAATCAGGAACATGGGTTTTGTTTATGCTTGCCCCCTCTAGTTGCTAAGCTCCCAACAACTCAGTTTTGGTTGTTCAACTGAGTGATTACTAGCTCGCTCTGTTTTAGTAGTTAGGGCATCATTTATTGTAATTTTTTGAATTTAGAAGTGGTTCGACCCTCCTGTGGTCGACCACTTGGTCTGTAAGCTTATAAATACCACTAGGATGGTCAAATAGTTGTTAAGCATCAAATACATTAGTGTGATAGGGACAAATACGTTTTTACTCTGTTTTGATTTTTTACATTGCCAGATTATCCCAGAACTATGTTTTTGAGTTTTTATGGTGAATTCATCTTGTTGAGCGCATGGTGTGCTTTTAGAATGTGACCACGACTTACTGGGGGGGGCACCAGTAGTCTGGTAACTATCTTTGTGTTGTTCATGCATTTTATCATTTAATTGTTCTCTTTACTTTTCTGTACATGCATATTTTTATTGTGTTAATTAGTTTGTTGTAGTTTAATTTTTTTTATTCTCTTTTGCAGGTTAGAATGATGAGATGTGTTAACATGTATTGATCTTGTAGATTAGGAATAGATTTGCAAATCCCTAGACTAACCCCATGTGTAATTAGATAGTAGATTATGTCTTTTATTTATGATTTTATAATCAAGTTTAAAACAGAATTTTAATTAGAATAGAACAGAGTTTTTAATTGAGCTTTCTTTGACAAGGATTTGATGGATGGATAGGATCAATTTTAGTTTTTAATCATAGCTTGCTTATTTTATTTTTATGTAGAATTGGCTTAGCTAGTTGTTGATTAATGTAGTTGTTAGTTTACTTTTTTAATGTCATGTTTTAATTTATTTTTTCAAGCACTTTCTTATTGTAGTTTGAACTTTGAATTGTTAGAATAGATGTAGCATAGTTTTATTTATGTAATTTCCTTTCCTAGAATTAAATTGCAATTACATTTCTTAGTTAATGGTTGAATCTAGTTTTGCTTACATAGTGTAGAAGTATAATGATGATCGTGTTATGTTGTTGATGGTTCATATATGAAGATGCAAGGTATTTAACATTGTTTTTGTCATGGATAAACTCTTTTTGGTTTGTTTAATCCATACCTTTCACTTTGCCATTGAGATTAGTGTTGAGCGTATACCACTGGAATTGTCCTTTGTTGTCAAGTGCCATCGAGATATTATCCGACACCGAAGACATTCACACAACCAGCAACATTATATTTGAATTGTCATAGGTTAAAAGATAGTTTTCTTGTTTTCATAGATTAAGAAATAGCTTTCTTGTTTTCATAGATTAAAAGATATAGTTTCTTGCTTTCATAGTTTCAAAAGATAGTTTAATTGTTGTTGTAGGGTAGATAGTCTTTGCTTTGATAGATTAGATAGTAGTTTTCTTATCATAGATTAAGAATTAGTTGTTAGTTCTTCTTGCTTTCAATAAAATAGATTTCCTTTCATGAATTAGAAATAGTTATGAATTAAGAATTTAGTCCACTTGTGTCTTAGGCTAGATAGTCGTTCAATGAGAAGTTTTAATTTTATTGCTTGTAGTAGTTAGTTGTCTTTTCTTACTTGTCTATTTGATTTAGTAGGTTAGTTAGTTTTCTTTGCTTAATTGTCTATTGCTTTAGTAGGTTAGATAGTTGTCTTTTCTTACATGTTTACTTGTTTTAGTAGGTTAGTTAGGTGTCTTTGTTTGCTTGTTTATTTATTTTCATTCATAGGGTAGTTACTCATTGAATATAGGTTGTCAAGTTAAAGAAAGTTTGATTTTGTCATTTGTTTATTATGCTTAAATAGTTTCTTTTTCTTATTGTTATGAACTAGTTTTCTTCAAGTAGGGTTTTTACTTGTTTTTGAACTATCCATCGATCCTTGGTCCAAAAGTACTTAGGTTACATAATTTCAAGTTGCTTAGTAGGGTTTTATCATTAGATATTTTTTCTTGAGTAGATTAGCCTTAGATATCTACCTTCATTAGTTAGACTATACTCCTACCAGCCCTTCTACCTTTGGCATATATTTTTCTACAACTCTAAGTTTACTTACCCTGGGTTGACAATTTAATTGAGGGTTTTTAGTGTGTTTCTATTACATATATAACACCCATGAATGGGGTTGTCTGAAGCCCCACACATCCTCTAGGTGGATACTGGTGGCCTCTCACCTAATCCAACTAGCTTATTTTGTATGTTTTCATGTCAAAACATCTTCTTGTACTTCCAGGGCTGTTTTGGGGCCCTAAACGTTGTTTTTTTGGCTCGCCATAGTCAAATTGTAGACAAAGTTAGGATTTGACAACGGAATGTGTATCTCTCTAAAATGCCTTTACAACAGGCTATTACATGCCTAAAATGGAAGTCGTATGAAAACATTACGACCCTAGGAAGTTGAGGTACCAACTTACACCAACTTACCCATAGGGGACCACATGACTTTCAGCGTTTCACCTTCTAGGGTTAGGTTTTTGGATGTCTAGGGTTTTGGAATTCATGAGTAATATCAAAAAGGCCTTTGGAGCCTCATTGTATTCCATTCTTCTTAGATAGATGCATGTAGCAACCACATCTCTTCTTAGAGATAGTTACCACCATTCAAGCAAGTTTTTTAGTTCTACAGTTTTACAGTTTCATTCTATTTCATTATTCAATAGAAGATATTGTTCACTGGATATCTATGTTATTCTTCATATCTATGTTTTTATTGTATTCATTATATTAATCAGTTCTTTCCTCTCTTAAATTTGGATCAGTGGTATTAGAGCAGTATGCTCTTCATTTATTTTTCTTCGTGCATGTCCCCGACAAGATCTGGGTACAAGAAGTTGGGACTCGAACCAATTGATCCATTGCAAGATTGATCGTGTTGATCCCAAAAACAACCCATGTGGGATTAAAAGAAATATCATGGAGCAGGAGATCCTATTAAAATGTTCCTCAAGGAATCCCTCTCATGACAAAGGAACAAAATGATGGAAAACTTCACGAAGATCCTTCGGCAGCTTTCCACAGGAGAAGCATATTCATCAAGCGGCCATGCAACCCCCTTCAAGGTATAGGTAAATTTTGATATTCCACTATTTGAAGGACTGATAGATGTAGATGTTGTAGATAAATGGTTGAATCTACTTGAAGGGTATTTTTCAGTCCACAATTTTTCCAATAGGGAAAATATCACTTTTGCACTCCTCAAGGTCGTTCTCGGTGTTAAAGACTAGTGGGATGCTTACTCTGAGACAAGGGTTGTAGAGGAATCTGCAATGTTTGTGGTGTCCCCTACATGGGATTCCTTTCGAGATGCCATTAAAGAATAGTACTACCCTATGGGAAGCTACGAGGAACAATACACCAGATGGACCACCCTACGTCAACAAAGGGATCAGACAGTACCAGATTTCACCAATATTTTCCACACCCTGTACACCAAATTGGGTATCAAATACTCTAAGCATCATCTAGTTCTCAAATACCCCAGTTGTTTGCATAGATACATTCAAACATAAATGGATTTTCTGGACATCACCTCATTGGGAATGGCTTATAGATATGCAGTCAATATCGAGCAGAAATTTAAGCAGAAAAGGTGAGAGTTTGGATCTGCAAAACCCTCATAGTCGAAGCAGGGAAAATGTATCCCCAACCCACACAGCAAGGGACCAAGTTGATATGGTCACCCTCAAGACAACTAGTCCAAGACACAACATAATAAGGGAAATGAAAAGACGAAGACAGACATGGGAAAATGGTGTGAGTACCATAAAATCCCTTGGAACAACACTGAAGAATTTCACTCCAAGAAGTAACTCATGGTCGAACTAAAGGCTTCCAAGTCATTTTTTGATTCTAATTCTGAATCAAATCCTTAATGAGGAAATAATATCATTGATGTTGAACCCATTTCCACTGTTGCTACCACCAAATTCCAACCAAGACAACCAGAAGAACCAGAGGAAGGAGAACACCTCTTTCACTTGTAGATGTGGGTAAAGGGAGCTCTGCTTCATTTCATTGTCAATAGCGGGAGTTAAAAGAACCCGATTTCAAAAGAGTTCATCAAGAGGCTGGACCTGCCAACAACACCACGCCTGCATCCCTACACCATCAGTTGGCTTCGCCAAGGAAGAGATCTTCATGTCAACCAATAGTGTTGTCTTCCCTACGGCATCAAGCCTTTCAAAGATAGGTACTGTGTGATATTTCTCCCCTAGACATTTATGATGTTCTTTTAGGATAACCATATTTGTGGAAGCATCATGTTGTGTATGAGTCTAGACCACGCAGTGTTATTATTACTTTAGGTATACAAATGTAGAGAATACCAGAGGTAGTGCTGCCTACTACTAATTCTTTAATCTTTGCTAAGCAATGCAGTAAGGTCATCTCATAGACCAGGAAGTTCATATTTTTTGTGATCCATGCTCACAGTAAGAAGAAGGTTGTTACCACATCCATGGCCTCTACACAATTCCTCTCTTTGAAGTAGAAGCAAGTGGATGGGATCATGTAAGAATACAGAGAAATATTATCCTCACCTACAGGGGTATTGACACAGTGCCAAGTCAAGCATCTAATTGATATGACCCCTAGCACACCTCTACCTAATGGACCAGTCTATCATCGCTCATTGATGGAAAATGATGAAATCAGGTGACATATCCAAGAGATGCTTCAAAAGGGGCACATCAGAACCATCTCCTCCCCTTGTGGAAGCTTGATTGTACTGGTGCAGAAGAAGGACAGTATGTGGAGACTTGGAATTGATTACAAATACTTAAAGAAAATCACAATCAAGAACCGGTACCCCATTCCAAAGATTGATAACCTTCTTGACCAACTCAAGGGGGGGAATTTATTTATAAATATTGACCTAAAGTATGGCTACCACCAGGTTCCCATCGAACCAACTGATGTATGGAAGACAACATTCAAATCTAAAGAAGGTCTTTTTGAATGGATAGTCATTCCCTTTGTCTTAACAAATGCACCAACCACTTTCATGAGGTTTATGGATGATGTATTAAGACCCTTCACCAACTCCTTTCTAGTGGTATATTTTGATGACATCCTCATCTTCAGTAGAACATGGGAGGAGCACATGTGTCATATTCAACAGGTTTTGAGCACTCTGCGGCATCACAAGCTATATGCCAACTTGGAAAAATGATCTTTTGACATGAACATGGTCCAATACTTGGCTACAATTTTTATGAGAATGGGGTACATTCTGATCTAGCTAAGATCCAAGTCATCCATGATTGGCCAACCCTGACCACACTGAACGAGCTTCAAAGCTTCTTAGGACTAGCCAACTTCTACTGACGATTCATGTTTGGATTCTCCCATATTGCATGGGCCCTCATCCAAGTGACCAAGGGAAGTGGTAGGGCCAATTTCATGTGGGGGAAGGAGCATCAACGAGCATTCGATTATCTGAATCGTCACTTGTTATTATCTCCAGTACTCTCCTTTCTCGATATACAACAATCGTTCGAGATTGAAATTGATGCATATGACTATGTTGTGGGTGCAGTTCTCACTCAGCACAGGCATCCAGTGGCATACCATAGTGAGACACTCTCTGATACTGTCTGAAAATACCCTACCTATGACAAGGAAATGTATTACATTGTACAAGCCGATCATCAATGGAAACATTACATTCTGGGAAAAGAGATGATCATACACATTGATCACAAGCCTCTGCAGTTCATACAGACAAAGGGAAAATTACAGAATGACTTCCATCATAAGTGGTCCACCTACCTACAACAATTCCATATAAACATCAACTATAAGACAAGTATCTAAATTCATGTCGTTGACTGCCTCAGTTCACCTCCTTTGGGTGAAGTCACCACTGTGTTCCATTCCTATGGATATGAAGCATCTGCATGGCCCCAAATTTATCTGCAAGATCCAGACTTCGCCACAACCTATCATGTCTTGGGTACATGCACAACTGTCACCAATTTTCACATTCAGGATGGACTCTTATGCCACCTGGGCCATATATGTGTTCCTACAAGTGATTGTGCAGAGATGATTTGGGAATCCCACTATAGTTGGGTGGCTGGACATTTTGGCATGGATAAAACTATGTTCATTCTTCAGAAACATTTTTATTGGCCAAAAATTTAAGAGGACGTTAGCAAGTATATTAGATCTTGCATTGTCTGTGCCATTTCCATCCTAGCCATCCAGAAGCAAGGCTTATACACACCTCTTCATATTCCTGAGAATCCTTTGTAATCCATCTTAATGGATTACATGTCTGGCCTGTCATCCACCAAGAAAGGAAATGACTGTGTATTTGTGGTCATTGATTAGTTTTCAAAGATGGCCATCCTCACATCCTACAAGAAGAATATCACAGCAACAGATACTGCCAATCTCTTATTCAAACGAGTGTGAGTCCACTTTGGGATACCACAAACCATCATCTCCGACCAGGACAGCAAGTTCCTCAGCACATTTTGGTCGAGTCTTTGGTCTATGTTGCACCAAGCTCACAAAATCCACTACTTTCCACCCCCAAACCGATGGTGAAACATAGTTTGTCAATTGGATGATTGTGCACATCCTGCGCATGTACAATTCAAATAATCCATGTACATAGGACGAGAGTCTCCCGTATGTTCAACATAGTTACAACAAGGCTCTCCATAGCTCCATCATCCATATCCCATTTCAGGTGGGTATGGGATTCCAACTCTTGGGACCCATTGATGTTTCACTTCTTCTTTCCACCACATAGATAGACTCTTCCCATGATCAATATGTGATCGACACAACCACTAGATTCATTGAGTGGATTCATCACATCCTCCAATAGGTCCAGGATATTTTGCAAAAATCCAATGCTAAGTACAAGCAATGCCATGATCAACACAGGGTACCACACCAATTTTAGGTTGGCAACAAAGTATGGTTACATTTTCAGAAGGAGCCTCTCATGAGTCCCCATCGGAAGCTTCTCCCACTTCGCTATGGGCCTTACACTATCACCAAGATTGTGGTTAGCAATGCTTTTAAGCTCAACACTCAACCCTTCCTCCCATGCATCCAGTTTTCAATGTGGACCTCCTTCGGCCATATTTTCCACCATTGTTGGACACCTCAGAGATCACAAAAAAGCTAACAGCAATAAATCTCAACCCTGACTGCATGGAACAAGCATCCACTGATTAGATAATGGACACATAGGTCAAGGGCACTCATAAACAGAGGATCCATGTTTATCGGGTTGACAAGGCAAGGCAAATCCTACACCAAGACAAGTGGCTCACCCAGAGCCAAATCCAGAAAAATTTTCCTCACATGATGGGGGAACTCAATGCAATGGATACCATTGCCTTCTAAGGGGGGAGGATTGATCCAAGTGTATATTGGTGTCCACCCACCTATTCCAACTAGCTCCTCTTGTTCATTTTTGTTCAGCACATTCTTCTGTACTTCTTTTTAATTGTGGTTTCTACACTTATGGGGATATATAAATCCCCACACATCCTTCAGATGGATACTAGTCGCCACTTTCCTAATCCAAATGGCTTATTTTGTATGTTTTCATGTCAACACATCTTGTTGTACTTCCAAGACCGTTTTGGGGCCCTAAACGTTGTTTTTTGTCTCGCCAAAATCAAATTGTAGATAGATTCAGATTTTGACATCAGAATGTGTAGTTCTCTGAAAGACCTTTCCAACAGGCTATCGCGTGAGGTCGTATGCAAAAGTTATGACCCTGGAAATTTGAGGTACCAACTTACACCAACTTACCCATAGGGGCCCACATGACTTTTGGCATTTCACCTTCTAGGGTTAGGTTTTGGATGTCTATGGTTTTGGAATTCATGATTAATATCAAAAATGCCTCTAGAGCCTCATTGTATTCCATTCTTCTCATACGAATGTGTGTAGCAATCATATCTCTTCAAAGAGATAGATACAACCCTTCGAGAAAGTGTTTCGGTTCTGCAGTTTTACAGTTTCAGCCTATTTCACTATTCCATAGAAGATATTATTCACTAGATATTTGTGTTATTATTCATATCTCTGTGTTTATTGTATTCATTCTATTAATTAGTTTGTTCCTCTCCTAAATCTGGATCAACTTTATTCTATTCCATCGTAATTTGGACATATGCTCCAAGGGTCCTCCTTTTAGAACAGACAAGGCACTCTTATTTATAGATGAACTTGCTTGAAACAAATAATAAATATAGATCCAAATACCCTCGAGTAGTTTCAACAATTTCGTTGTTAAGCCCTAATGTTGGCTCATTACCCCTTAATTGGGGCATATTAGATTAGTATTGCTATTTTATTTATGTCGGTTTTAGGCCATTAGTTGTAATTTAGATTAGTAATGTTATTTTAATTATGTCGACTTTAGGCCATTATTTGTAATTATACCTCCTAGTCTCCTA
Organism: Picea engelmannii; assembly: GCA_009831015.1. Taxonomy (NCBI): domain Eukaryota; kingdom Viridiplantae; phylum Streptophyta; class Pinopsida; order Pinales; family Pinaceae; genus Picea; species Picea engelmannii. The sequence continues at coordinate 1,011,828 of ML779769.1, read as the reverse complement.
TATATACCAAGGAGACATTTTCATTTTGAA
>ML779769.1:978398-993615 GCA_009831015.1 Picea engelmannii | reverse complement strand
GTCAAAGTCTATGTTACCAGTGGTTTGGTCCTCATCATGAAGGTTTTCAAACTTATGTTATCCTAATTTTTTTTTTTAAATTGAAGTTTTCTTCATTGATTTGGAATTGCATCTTGGAATTTTGATTCTTTCTTCTCATTTTTCAACGTTTTCAAACAGTGATTTCATTTCTCTTTTACAATTTTGAGTCCTTTATTGAACAAGTTTTCTCACACTTGGATTCTTTCGGTTGTCATAAAATTTTTGAATGCATTGTTGTTTGGATTATTTTTTTCTTCATGTTCCTTTGCATTAGCATTGATTTATTTCATTATAGTTGAAACGAAGTAGAAAATCTTTTCATTTGAAGATATTTCATTGCATATACAATAAAACAAAGAGAATTGTTTACATTCTTTGAATTTTTGTTTTGGTACATGTTTTGAAAAGAGCTAGTCTTGTATTTTCTTTAGGATTTTAGAAACATTTATTCGATAGTTTGGCATCATTCTTCTCTTCATTTAAGAGAAAAATTGAAAAATTGCATGATATTGAGTGCTTGTTTATATTAAGAAGAAAATAAATCTTCTCCTTCTCATAGATAAATTCATCGAAAAGAAATGTTTCCATTTCATTCTTTTTGCATTCTATTGGAGTCGAGTCTCACAGATCATTAGTTTCATATCCAAGGACCTTTCTGAGTAATGAAATCCATTAAAATAAACTAACGTGATAATAAAATCAACTAGACATTTTGTGGTTTATAACACACTAATAGCGGCACAGGGTTAGAGTCTTTGGACTAGGAAAAGTGAGTAAATTGTCCAAGATTACTAAACAAGACTGTAGAACACTAAAGAGTGACAAAATCCAATTGTTGTATAGGCATAGCTGGGAACCCCCTCTAACACAGGGGATAAATATGAGGTTGTGTGTGGAAGAGAAATAGAGATTACCCATCCAAAGCTTGACTAACCTTAGTGGAAAGAGCATATATTGGGGGTTTTTCTTGAGTGTTATTGGTTCATTTGGTCTCGGTGCTTCGTGAATATCAAATCTATTTGAGGTCCTCATGAATATTACTAGTCCACTTGTCTGTAGTCCTCTGTAAGAGCTTCATAATTTGTTATCCTTCCCATACGTTCATTCTCGATTGTCAACTATACCCCCCCCCCCTAAGGCTGACTGCGAGTTGGTAACCTTAGTGGCCTTTCCTAGGTATCTATAGAGGTGATTGTGGGAGGATTCCCAAGGTACCTAGGGAATAAGACACATGACACTTTCATTACCCTTGGAGGGTGATCCAACGAAGTGATGGTTTCTTGCACTGAGAAGGGATGTTACATGGAGGGGGTAGATACTTCGCATATCTTCATTGATAGCTTGATATCCTGTCTTAGGAAGATCATTTTACATATTTTTTATTTGGTTGATTACCTGTAGATTTTTTTTAGTGGGTGTGCTTTCAAATTTTGTAGTTGGCCTTAAGGACTTCCACCAAGGTCGATCAAGGGAATCAAATATCTCACAAAATGAAAGGTTTGGATCCTGAAGTTCAAGAACCTCAAAATGACTCTTCTAATGAAGGAATGGTTGAATCACAAACTTATAAAATCGATAGTGTAGCTCCTAGAAGTGGATAACACGTAGAAGAATCAGTCATAACTTTCATAGAAGGTGGTGCACCTTACACAAATCCCCCTTTAATTAATCTTCTTGGCCCACTACTTGTTGAAAAATGGTCCATGATATTTCTTGATGCTTATTTTTCTTATCTTTTATCGACCAATTCATCCAATAGGTTATCTTCTAATTACAAAGATGGAATATATATTCCCCCAATGGATCTAGAGATAGTCACACTGGTACATATCACTATTGTTGGTGCTTCTTTTTTATTGGGAACATCCATGACCTCGGTTACTCTGACACAACCACTTGCAAGTACATATGTCTCTACTCATAGGTGGGGTAATATTCCTGCTTCACTAATCCCACATATGCACACACCAGGTGATTTACTTTCTCATCCCATCCTTCATATGGACACCAGTAAAATTGTTCATACAACCACAATTACACATGATACCCAACCTACATATCTAACTTTACAAATGGGGAGTTCTTTTATACCCTTCACTGGAGGTAAATATTTATCTATAGGAAAACCTTTTGCTGGGAGGAGAGCCTCAAATATGAGGCAAGCTCCTATCTGGGGGAAACAACAACAAACCTAGGGGAAAGACACTCATGCAAGTCCTTCCATTCTCACTACTACTGGCATGTATCTTGGAAAATGATATCCAGGAGTTGCAAATATTTTATGGGGTCATCCTAATCCAGTGGGCATTCCTCAAAAAGGAAATTTTCCCAATCAATCTATGAACCCCATGATTCCAACAAAACAACCCCCTGAAACATAGTATATGGTAGGTCCATCAGGACAACTTAAATACATAGGGGGACCATCAGGTCAACCGTAGTACATGGGGGGACCCTCAGGTCAACCAAAATACATAGAGGGACCATCCAATTAGCCACAATACATGGGAGGACCATATGGTTTTTCCATCTAGTCACAACCCATATATGGTCTTACTAGTGTTCCTATGTCACATGATTACTACTAGTATACATAGGTTAACTGATAGCTTGCATTCTTAACTACATTAGATCTACCTGATCTATTGCACTTGACCAATGATCCCATATTGCATGCTCCTTTTTGGCCTCCAATCCCTACCAAACTACCTTCTGATATCCTAAAATTTGATGAGAGACCTGGCGAAGACCCTAACAACCATGTAATGACCTTACATATCTAGTGTTCTTCAAAATATTTGATGGATAATTCCATTCATTTACGACTTTTCCATTGAAACCGCACAAGAGAGGTAGTGAAATGGTATATTGAACTGCCACTACATTCCTTTAACAACTTCAACTCTTTAGATATGGATTTTTTGACACATTTCCAAGTGTCGATTTGGTATGAAACTGGTACATATCTTTTAACTTCACTTAAGAAATCCACTTCCACTCACATATTTGATAATATTCATGAATGGAGGAAATGATGACAGTTTATTAAAGACTCTATTCTAGACCAACTCTTGGCATATTTGTTTACCAAGTCGCTTCTTCACCCATCTCTATAGATGTCGCCATGGGAGGTGTTCACTGAGGAGAAAGAAATTAGTCATGCTCAATATTTGGGCTTGGTATATTCCCAGTCCAATACACTTTACGATTTGATCCCTCATGTTCCTCTCCCATAGAATGATCCATCAATACCTGCTCCAAAAGCCTATGTCAATGGAGTGGTGGGTTATGTTAACAACAACAAAACTTCTTCCTCTCTTGTTCAAACCTTCGAGGTAAATGCGGTCCATTCCACTTCATATCAACAACTTGGAAGTAAGAAGAAAAGCAAGGGTAAATCCAAGAAATATTCTAACCAGCAGGAGAATCCAAAAATTGTTGATACCCAACCGAAAAGGAAATATAACCTTCCCTACATGATTTGTACGGAGGACCACTATATGAAAGATTTGCCTTATCATGAGGAAGTCCCTAAATTTTTTAAGGGTACCTACCAATGCGCAATGTTAACTAACCCTTTTCCAACTCAATAGAAACAAATGGTTGCACAAAATCATACCCCTACACAAGGGGGAAACGCAGGTCATTCCTGCCATGGGTATGATTCCTCAAGAACCTCTTAGGTTTTTAAGTGTAAGGAGATAGTTAGTCAAATGACCAGAGCTAAAACTTATGACACTCCTCCATAAAATCATGCCAATGGAGGTGCTACCAATAATCCCTCCACTTCCACTCTTCCTCCATATTTCTCCCCTCTTCAGATCGATAGGCATGTTTCTGACTTGGTGTTGCACCCACCCAAGGGAAAAATTCTAAAGTTGATTTTTAATCCCAGTGCCTACACTACTCAAAACTATAACATTGTTGAATATTTGGCACAAGCACCTTGTGTTATGCCTTTTATAGCAGATTTTTCCACACTCCATGCATAATTATTTTATGGACTTCCATTTCCCTCTGCAAACTTCATTTCCAAGTTTTTGTCCACTCCAGAGATAAAAATACACAATTGTATCCATGTACGCGACCTACCAATTAGACATCTCGCATATGTACACAGGTTGCTCCTTACAACCTATGTACATCGGGTTTGGTGCTCAAAAAAAAAATGTGTCGAGTTTCCATGCCATGTCACGAGATCCAATATCCTTTACCATCCATATACTGGAAACGCTCCAACTCGACCTTTCAATTCCATTTGGAGACTATAAATTGAGCCATATCCAAGCCTTGAGACATTCATCATCATATTGAGAGCAAAGATACTCTAGAGAAATTTCACCTCAATTGAGTCTGTGATCCAGATTATTTTTGGCATGAAATGAGAGCGGAGATATAATAAGGAAATGCACAGACATATCACAGATATTCAATAATATAACAAAAATGTATCAGAGATGCAACCATAAACACAGATATATAGTAATACACGATTTCTATTAATGAAAGTAATGTATAGAGACTGTAAAAATACAGAGTGAAAGACTCACTAGAATGGTGGCAGCTTATCTCAGAGAAGAGATGTGACGGCTACTCGCATTCGCAAGAATATGATTACAATGAGGATCTAAAGGAATTTTTACAATAAAAAGGAATGCCAAAAGTCCTAGAAATCCAAAAACCTAACCCTAGGAGATGAAGCGCAAAAAGTCATGTGGGTCCCATTTGGGTAAGTTAGTACATCAACTTCCCGGGGTCGTAACTTTTGCATACGATCTCCATTTTAGGCATATGATAGCTCTTTGGAAAGGTATCGTTGAGGAGAATCATTTTGGGGGATCAATCATTCCTTAGGCTATGATTGAGAACCTCGATATTGAAAAACCTTCGTTTAGGCCCTCAAAATGGCCCTGGAAGTTAAAACCTGCTAAAAATAGTAAATTGCCAAAATTGCCAGAAAACTGTTTTGAGCTAGTTGAAAAAAGTGGGTGGCCACCGATATCCACCTGGATCAATCCTCCCTCCTTAGAATTTAATGGTCTCCATTGCATTGAGTTCTCAGAGGAGAGGGAAAATCGTTTGCTGGATCTGCATCTAGGTGAGTTGCTTGTATTGTTGGAACCGTCGCGCTGCTTGGTTTGTTGAAGGTCGTCACGAACCTGTCGCTGGAAGGGTTGGATCTTTTTAACCAGTCTGGCTACATGAGATGACTGTGTGCAGAAGGAATATTTTTTCTTTTTTGCAACCTTCTCGACCTTCTTCTGGTGGATAGAAGGTGCTTGGGCCAAGGCTGTAGTGGTTGTAGTATCCTTTTGTTCCCCTTGTGAACAGATTGTGGAGAAAATGATTTTTTTAGTATGAGATACTACCTTGCAGCACTGTTTAGGTGGGGCAGTAGTTGGAACTACCTCTGGTATCCTGTAGAGATGACTTTCCAGAGTAATAATGACACTACGAGGTCGAGACTCATAGATAGCATGGTATTTCCACATATATGGTTGGCCCAAGAGAACATCACAAACATCTAGTGGGGCAACATCACATAATACCTCATCCTTGAATGGTTGGATGTTGTATGAAAATTGACACTGCTGGCTAACACGAAGATCTTGTCCTTGGTGAAGCCACCCGATGTTGTATGGTTGTGGGTGTGGTGTTGTCGACAATCCCAACTATTTGACAACCGCTGCTGAGATGAGGTTCTTCTGGCTTCTGCTATCAACAATAAAATGCAGCGGGGTCCCCTTCACCCACATCTGTGAATGAAAAAGGTGCTCCCCCTCTTCTAGATCTATTGGTTCTTCTGGTTGAATTGTTGCGGTCGCGACAATACCAGTGGGATCTGCGTCGATGATCTGTCTTTTACCAGTATTTTCAGAATCAGATTCTCAATCAAGGTTCGACTCCTTATCTTTGATCTCGGCCACCAATGACTGTTTTGAGCGACATTCATCGATGTTTTGCCAGGGGCTTTTGTGGAAATCGCACCATTTTTTGGTGTCCTTCTTTGTCTTCCCGTGACCCTTCTTTTGCTATGGCTTGGATTGGTTTTTGGGAGACTATTTGTTAGGGCTATCTTTGTCATACTTTTGTTGTTGTGGATTTGTAGACCCGAACTCCCATTTTTTCTGGTGCTTAAATTTTTGCTCGATTTTAACAGCATATCGATAGGCATCACTGAGTGATGAGATGTCCAGGAAATCCATTTCAGTTTGGATGTATCTATGTAGAGCCCCATGGTATTTCAGAACCAAATGTCGTTCGGAGTCTTTGATACCCATCTTGGTCCGCAAGGTATGGAAGCTATTGGTGAACTCTGGAACTGATTGGCCCCTCTCTTGCCACAGTGTGGTCCATCTCATGTACTAGTCTTCATAGTTGCCAATAGGGTAATACTATTCCTTTACCACATCCATAAACAAATCCCAAGTGGGATCGGCCCATATATTCCAGAATCCTCTGTGGAACTTTGCTCCCAGTAAGTTTCCCACCAATGCTTGACATGAACGAGAGCTTTAAGGAGTTCGAAGGTGATCTTTTCTTTGTCGGAAAAATTGTGAATAGAGAAATAACCTTCTAGCAGAGTTAACCATTTTTCTAGGGCTTCTGCATCTATTTGTCCTTCAAATATAGGAATATCAAAATTAACTTGTACCTTGAAAGGTGAGGTGCCTCCAAAGTGGTCGCTTGATGAAGATGTGTCTAATTCTATCGGCAGGCATTTAAGGATGTGGGCAAAATTCTCCATCATTTCGTCCCTTTGTCACGTGAGAGCTTTCTCAAGCAACAGATTGATAGGATCGTCTGCTCCGTCAATTTTATTTTATTCCGCCATTGAGGTTTTCTTGGGTGTGCGAGAGAGATTGTCTTCAAGAGAGACAAGCTCAAGTCCCAAATTTCTATACTCAAACCTCGTCGGGGACATGCACTGAAAAAATGATCAAGAGCATCCTGCTCTGATACCATTGACCCGGATTATTTTCGGCACGAAATGAGAGTGGAGATATAATAAGGAAATGCACAGAGATATCACAGATATTCAATAATATAACAAAAATGTATCAGAGATGCAACCATAAACAAAGATATACAGTAATACATGATTTCTATTAATGAAATAAATGTACAGAGACTGTAAAAATACAGAGTGAAAGACTCGCTAGAATGGTGGCAACTTATCTCTGAGAAGAGATGTGAAGGCTACTCGCATTCGCAAGAAGATGATTACAATGAGGCTCTGAAGGCCTTTTTACAATAAACAGGAATGCCAAAAGTCCTGGACATCCAAAATCCTAACCCTAGGAGATGAAGCGCCAAAAGTCATATGGGCCCCGTTTGGGTAAGTTAGTACATCAACTTCCCGGGGTCGTAACTTTTGCATACGATCTCCGTTTTAGGAATATGATAGCTTGTTGGAAAGGTATCATTGAGGAGATTCATTTTGGGGGCTCAATCATACCTTTGGCTATCATTGAGAACCTTGATATTGAAAAACCTTCATTTAGGCCCTCAAAATGGCCCCAGAAGTTAAAACCTACTAAAATAGTAAATTGCCAAAATTGCCAGAAAACTATTTTGAGCCAGTCAAAAAAGGTGGGTGGCCACCAATATCCACCTGGATCAGTTTGCATCCCTTTGTCCTTGAAATTATGAAATTTTTTTGTTCATCCCCCAAGCTCTTCCTATCTTGTGATGGAGAACTTCATTGACTCCTACTTGCGAGCTTGCCTTTGTGGAGGATTGAAGTGGTGGAGGCCTAGCTGGAGGGACTTAGTTTCTCGGTTCTGATATGTGTCATTACAGAATTTTGTAGTTACTTCTTACACATTGGTCTGGGTAGTTACTTCTTGGTATCCTACTTGGCTTGTCTCCTTTTGCTTGCAGTAGGATCTGCCTGTGAGTTTGTTATTCAGTCCTTGCATTTTCTTTTCATTGTATCGAAAATACAAAAACAAAAATTGCTTTCTTGCATTTTACTTATGGAATTTTCAATTTTGGATACTTTAACATTAGTTTTGGAATATTAGGAAATATTTCACTTCATTGAAATTGTAGATTTTGCATCTTAGAAACAACATTTAGAAACACCATCTCATTGAAAATCAAGACTAGTACTTAGTAGTGTTTTTACATTTGCTTATTTTTATATATGTTGAGTCACAATACCATCATTTTCATGATCTCCCCTCTTGAGTAAGAAAAAGCCATTAAAATTAACGTTGAACAATTAAAATTGATTAGAAACTATTTTTTTTAGGGTACACAAACAAGTATAGGACCTAGGGCCTTGGAACAGGATTTGGTGAGTAAAATTCTCCAAGGATATAAAACTAAATGTATCTATCTGACCAGGGAGTGGTGAAACACATTATATAGTTGGTGTCCTTAGGAGGCTCCGCTCACACCGAATTTAAGCACAAGGTCATGTGAAGTTGGTTGCAGAGATATCCCTCTAATACCTTCCTAGCGTTAGAGATATTTCTAGGGTTCTATTCGTATTTGGGGGTCTCGCTAGTGCCATTACCTCCTTGAGAGGTGGTGCTTTCGAGATTTTGGGCTTTTCTACCCTTCCCATATGATGGACCGTACTTTTGAATACTTGCCTAAGCATTTTTTATATCGTGGTGAATTTAGTTTCTTGACATAGGTAGCGGCATAGGTTTCTTGCAGGGGTTATTCTATAGGTACCCTGGGTCAAATAGGGATCGAATAGCACATAGACTTTATGGATGATTTCCTCTCTAGAGGGATCTAACCTACTGTGTTGTGAAGCCTACGAGGGACCTTATAATTGATTCTAACACATCCACTCTATCATTGCAGAGTCTCATGCCCCTCCTAGGAAAGGTATACCTACTTTAGTTAGGGAGGTCCCTTTCATCCATCATATCATGTTTGTGTGCATTGGCCTTTTTCTTTATTTAGGAGTGTTCTCTTTGCTTATTAGTTGGGCTTAGTATTTTTTATTGTATCTTGAGTTTTGATTCATTGTGGAGAAAGACCAGCCTCATCACCAGTATCTTCATCTTTTAAAGTTATCACCATGTCTTGATCCTTTTCGGAAACCACCATCTAAAGGGCATAGAGTTAATAAGCATGACGCATATATCTCCACCTCCTAGGATTGTGATCATCCTACCATGAGTAATGAGCCAGATATGAACGTCTCGAGAATCCATTCGACTCCCATATCCTCAATGACTAGTGGGGTCCCATCTACTCTTTTGTCATAGGAGGTTTGGATGCCAAAGGCTCCCTCATCTAATGCTATCAAACCCATGAGCTCTGCTCAATCCATGGGAAAAAATCATTTTGTATTCCCATATGGTATGTTCAATCATAATACGTAGACAATACCTTTAGCCTATAATCCTTTTTCTTTTGGTATGCCTTACATAACGCCACACTTCTCATAGTCTATTTCGACTGATAATATGAATCCTGGTTTTGGGTCTGGGGGAACAATGCCTCCTTATGTTTCTTTCTCGTTTGGTGGGGTTCATATCCTTCAAAAGAATCTTATGGTAGGAGGTTGGAATCCTCCTTTCCCCAGGCCTCATCCTAGCTTCAATGCTCCAAGATGGAGTGCTCAAATGGGAAGTTAGTTTACTTCTTATATTCCATTTGTCATTCCCTCTTCATCCACACCAATTCCTACGAACTCTTTTATTATGACGAACCCCCCTCTATCCTCTGGCATTCCATCCAGAGGGAGTCATTTTTATGGTATGGGAAACCCCCGGCATGAATTTCCTTCATTTGAGGGGAACATATAGAATCTTTCTCATGCCACTTTATCTTCACAAGAGGCTTATGCAGGTATTGTGACCTTACAACCTTTGATGAATCAGTTGGGAGGAGGATATTATCGTACTGGTTAGCGCCATGGTGTATACCAAACCCTAGTTGGCTCGCAATATCTCAAACCCAATATTTCTTGGGAGCATGGGCTGAGACGTCATAACCCTGACTCCCTTTTCTAGCCATGTTAATGTTGGACTACTGAGAGGGGGGGTGAATTAGTAATAGAGCAATGTAATCATTTTTAACCATATAATGCAAGTGGTATATCAATGTAGCATTATCATCCAATATTTTCATAGTAAATAAACAATGAACAAATGAAAAATCATATAGATACACAGTACACTAGTGTTTTTACATGGAAACCCAAAGTAGTAGAAAACCACAGAATGCTTTTTCTTATATTTCTTGAAGAATTACATTCATTGGAATCACCAACTTCCTTTGTTTTCTAGTTGCAACTGGAAGGAGGCTCCAACCCCCTAGTTTCTCAGGCTACAACCTTAGGGAAGTTCCAACTCCCCAATTCTCTGGCTACAACCATAAGGAGACTACAACCCCCTATGTTCTTAGGCTACAACCGGAAGGTGGCTACAACCACCTATCCTTGCCCTGTCCTTGCCCTGTCCAACTGCCCTGATGTATAAGTAGAATGATGGAACCACTATCACACTATCACTGTGAGATACAATTTTTTAAACCTATACCAATAACCTGAACCATGTATCAACCATGCATCACCTGTACCTCAACCTGTAATCAACCTATACCATAAACAAGTGCATCAACCATGCACAAACCTGTACCAAACAACCTGTAATCAACTTGTACCATAAACAAGTGCATCAACCATGCACCAACCTGTACCTCAACCTACAAACCTTCCTTAAATTTAACAACAAGAGACTAGCGTTTTCATCAAACTTTACTTTAGTCTCACATGACTAGTTTTGGATTAGTCAACAACCCTAACTTGAAATAATAATAAATATGTACCTATAATGAATAAATATCTGAAAATAGCAGACAATGTTTTTCAGTGTGTTTTATGCAATTACTCCAGGTGTCACTACTTGGAACCTCTCAGAAAAGGATTTATAGTAAAAATGGCATAGCTTGTTGAATTATGGCTTATTCTAGAGAGTGAACTTGTAGAGCGTGCCCCACATGGAATATGTTTTGTATGGGTCTGAAAGTTTTGCATAGAATACTAAAGACATTAATATAACCAACACATTTGGTCTTACAGAATTTGGATCTGTTATGAATAATTTATGACATTTTTACATGAAACACTTTTTTTAGACTAGTTTCAGGACTAGCCCCAAACCCTATTTTCCATGGAGTGTAACTCCAAAAAATAAAATGACCCACAAGCTGAAATTTGTACCACAGCTATTTGGATATGTTTACTCAATGGCCTCCCAATTTCACGGTCTGAATAATTCTAGAAAAACAATTATTGTGAAAATGGTGAGATGACCTGTAAATAACATACCTTAGAAAGCATCATCAAAAGAATTTATCCTCCCTTGAATTTCAGCCTTATTTACTTCACCTTCCCTCTAAAATTAGGCTTAGATATCCTTTGGTTACCTCACTCACCTATATATATTCAATATTCTCAAGTGTGATTAAAATGAGAGAGTCTTGCCTCTTATTTATACTTTCATGTAGCTTTCTCAAAGGGTTACCTTTTAACCATCTTAACCCAATTTCCTTGTTTTAGGGCTAACCCACTTCTAACCACTTTCCATAATTAGAAAGTTCTCCATTTACTTTATTCTTTAAATAATCCTCCTTGACTTTCTCACTTCACTTTATTATTTAAATAATCCTCTTTGACTTTGTCACTTCACTTTATTATTTATATAATCCTCTTTGACTTTGTCACTTCACTTTATTATTTAAATAATCCTCTTTGACTTTGTCACTTGACTTTATTATTTAAATAATATTTTTTTACTTTTTCACTTCACTTTATTATTTAAATAATTTCTTCTTTGCAAGCACTTTGACTTCTTTGACCTATTGGGGCTTCAAGCCAACATATGAGGGTCCTCCAAATACCATGAGGAGTTATGTGGTGTTCCACATACCACCAAAAATTGCATGACATGTACTATCCATATAGAATAGTCTTACCTGAAAATATATCAAAAATCATACCATTATACATCAAGCAAACTTGGGTCCATTACCCAAACCTTTGTGCTACCAGAATTCACTACTGGACTTTCTTCAAGGGTTGACATCAATGAAAACCAACCCAATTAATCAACAATATCCCCCTTTGGCATTGATGGAAACACTCTGATGCAATACTAAAATCATATCACTCATGCTCCCCCTGGAACCATGTCTACATCTCTATGACCAATGCTCCCTCTAGAACCATGCCTCTGTCCTCTACATATAATAAATCTCCCCCCCTTTTTCATCAATGGAAAATGTATATTTTCATTCGAGTCTTCTCCCCCTAACTGACTCGTCTGGTCTCCCAACCTGAACTGTCCTCTTTATGGTGCTTCCTCATGTACATGTAAGACATATAAGATAAGCATTCAAAAGCATTCATTTTGGAGTAGAAATAACTACGAGTCTCTAGCAAAGATACTCAAAGGCTTCCCATGGAAGTGGTTTTGTAAAGATGTCTGCCACTTGTTCTTTTGTGCCCACATATTCAACTCTGATGTTATTTTATGTAACTTGTTCTCATAGAAAGTGATACTTGATTGGAATGTGATTCTTCTTGGAGTGCATCACCGGGTTCTTTGAGATACTGAAGGTGCTTGTATTATCACAATATATTGGAATGGGCTCATCATACTCAACATGTATATCTATCAGAGTTTGTTTCATCCATAGAACCTGTGTACAACATGTTGTTGTTGCAATATACTCTGCCTCTAATGTAGATAAAGATACTAATGATTGTTTCTTGCTTAGCCATGATACTAAACACTCACCCAAGTAGAACATTGCTCCACTAGTGCTTTGTCTTTCATCAATGCAACCTGCCCAATCTACATCTGTGTAAGCAATAAGTGATAGATCCTTTCCTTTTGGATACCATGATCCAAACTCTTATGTTCCTTTGAGATTTTTGAAAATCCTCTTCACTGCTAATACATGTTATTCCTTTGGTGTTTCTTGAAATCATGCCACTTTCCCAACTACATCCATTACATCTGGTCCGGATGTTGTCACATATAGTAGGGTACCAATCATTGACCTGTATTGTCTCTGTTCTGTAGACTTTGAATCATCATATTTTCTCAACTTGCAACTGGTTTGCATAGGAGTGATAACTGGTTTGAAATCTTCCATTCTGAAACTCTTTAGCATTTCTCTGATATACTTGGCTTGAGAAATAAAAATTTCTTGGTTTCTTTGACGTATCTAAAGACCAAGAAAGAAGGATAGTTCTCCAAGTAATGGCATTTCAAATTCATTCTTCATGTCCTTTGTGAATTTATGGATTAACCTATCATTAGTACTTCCAAAAATAATATCATCAACATAAACTTCAATTAATAAAATACTATCTTGAGTTACCTTGATGTAGAGGTTGTTGTCTGCACTTCATTTTATGAACCCTTCCTAATGTAGATATTTATCCAGTCTAGAGTACCATGCTCTAGGAGTTTGTTTTAGGCCATACACGGCCTTCTTTAATTTACACACATAATCTATGTTCTCTGACAACTAAAATCCTTCTGGTTGTTCAATGTATACTTCTTTTTCAAGCTCCCCATTCAGAAAAGTTGATTTTACGTCCATCTGATACACTTTAATATTTTTGGAGCATGCATAAGATAAAAGCAATTGGATTGATTCCATTCTGGCAACTAGGGAAAATGTCTCTTCAAAGTCGATTCATTCAACCTTTGCATATCATTTACATATCAATATATCTTTGTTCCTTGTAACATGTCCATCTTCATTCAATTTATTCTTGTATACCCACTTTGTTCCAATCACATTCTTATCCTTTGGTCTTGGAACCAATTCCCAAGTGTCATTTTTCTCTATTTTATCCAATTCTTCATCCATGGACTTATTCCAAAATTCATCCTTGGTGTCCTCTTCAAAACAAGTTGGTTCAATTGTATATGAGAGTGTTAGGTGCATTTGTTCTAGTGAACGTATTCTTCTTCTAGTCTCAACTTCTGCATCTTTTTTTATGATAATCTGATCTGAAGGATGATTCTTCTATACCCATCTTCTAGTTTTCTTTGGATGCACATTTTGAACTTGCTCTTCTTCTTCTGTCGGATCCTCTTCATCTTCCCCTTCTACTTATTTTTCAACTACTGCTTCTTCTTCGTAAAGTTGTTCCATTGATTCATTTTCTTCTTCCTTTAATTCTTGTCTACATGTTTCATCAATTGTTATGTTGATTCTTTCCACAAATTTGTCCAATCTCAGGTTGTAACACATATATGATTTCCTTGTACTTGAGTAACCAACAAGTACTCTTTTTTCCACATGAGAGTCAAACTTTCTCATTTTGGCATCTTCTCTTTTGATGTAGTATTTGCTTCCAAAAACTTTGAAGTTCTTCACATTTGTTGGTCTTCCTTTCCAAATCTTGTAGGGATTTTTTTCAGTGTTGTTTCTGAGCATTACTATGTTTTGAATGTGAAATTTTGTATGAATTTCCTATGTCCAAAAGATAACTGTCAATTTAGAATCCATTAGCACTGTTCACGCCATTTCATGTACTATCATTATGCAATCTTTGGCTAAGTGTCCAAAGTTGTTACATTTGTAGCATTCCACTTCACTGCTCAAAGACTCAAACATGTTGTAACTTCTTGTTTGTGTTTCACTAGGACTTCTTGGATAACCCTTTTGTGTATGACTTTCAAAGTTGTTTATGTTCATGTTTTTAGCTCTGCAATTCACAGCTTTATGTCCAAAATTGTTACATGCATAACATAAACCAAAAAAGATAGTTTGATACATGGGAGTTGAATATCTTCTGAAAGGAGGTACTCTTATGAATCCTTATTCTTCCTTATGCCTATCTGTTTCTATTGGTTATTGATTCTAAAATATGAATTTTCTCGGTGGAGGAGCGTCCCTATAATTTTCTTTGTATACCTTCCTATCCCCTTTGATTGTTTTTGCATAGATTTTTGGATATGTTTCGTGTTCTGTTTTTTTGTAGCTTGATCCCTTTTTTGTTTGATTGTATCCAAGTGTAGACTTGTCATGATGAGGTTTTTTATTGTTGATAATGCCAATCAAAACTTTTGAGTTGTTCTGCATATTTTGTTTTTGAAGATCCTTTCCTAATGTGACAATTTATTCTTCCAAATTTCCAATGATCCTGTCTCTTCCTTCTAGTTGTTCTTTGAGTGATTATTCAATTCTTTTATCTTAT
>ML779769.1:930414-971958 GCA_009831015.1 Picea engelmannii | reverse complement strand
ATGGTGTATTGTGGTGTATTGGTGTAACTCTTATACTATTGCTCATTTCTCATTGGATATAATTGAATGGTTTAAGTATAAGTTGAAAAAGGTTTTTAAATTGTACTTGATACTGATTCACCCCCCTCTTAGTATCAACAATTTAAACCTTCAAATTTGTGATCATTTGTTCTAGTTCCTAAGTGTCTTCTTTCTTGTCTAGTTCTGCTTGTAGTTTATTGCTTTTCTTCTTTTCTCTTCTCATAAATTCTATGGAGCACAACAATTATTCTCAGTATTCAACTTCTGCCTCTTCATATTCTTCTTCTTCATATTCATATTCTTCTTTGTAGCCTTGTTTATTAGAGTCTTCTACTACCATGAATAGAAATCTTCATGTATCACTGTCACTGACTTCTCTTCATCTGATGATAAGATGTCTTCTTTGGTGCATAAGATTTTCTTGAAAACTTTCTTTGTGGTTCTTTTTCCTCTATATGTTTGTTTTCTATTTTAGTAACCTTCATCATTTATTTTTTTCTTATGAGGACATTTGTTAGAAAAATGACCAATACCATCACAATTAAAACAAATCAAAGGAATATTACCTCTATACCTTCCATTGGTTCCCTTGTTCAATATTATGACAAAGATGGCCACTTCTTCATCATATTTTGAGACATCACTGTTGTTGTTATGTTCTTTTTCTTTTTGCTTTCCCTTTTCCTTTGACCTTTTGGATGCTTTGAACGTTGCTTCTTTTATATCTTGATTTTCCTGTTCAGTTCTCATTTCATATGCTATGAAGATTCCATGTAGTTCATCCATGATTATTGAGTTTAGATCTGCTCTTTCTTCTACTGCTGATATCTTAGGGTCAAATCTCATAGGAAGAGATATTAGTACCTTTTGAAAAATTACAGATGTTTTGATTTCTTCTCCCAGTCCCTATATTTCATTTATTGTTTCATCAACTCGTAAAAAGTAAGATGCAATGTTCTCATCTTCCTTCATATTTAGTTGTTCAAAGTGACCTCTGTAAGTTTGAAGCTTTGTTGCTTGACTTTTGAATCTCCTTCATAAATATTTTGAAGTTTGTCCCAAATATCTTTAGTGGATTTACAATGTGTAACTTTGGTGAATACCAATTCTCCAAGACCATTCATAAGTGCATTTGTGTCTTTGGAATTATTCTGACTGAGTTTCATAGCTTTGTCATTTGTCGGCAGAACTGTTGGGGTTGTGTATCCATCTACAATTGATTGCCAAATTTCAAATCCATGTGCCTGTATAAATGTCTTCATCCTTATGCTCCAAAAGCATACTTTTTTCCATCAAACTATGGTATTCCATTTTTATACATGTTGTTACTCTCCATGATCTACCTTTTAGTGGTTAAACTGATTTTTGAAGGAACCTTCTCTAATACCAATTGTTAGATTACTGAGAAGGGGGGTGAATCAGTAATAGACTAATGTAATCCTTTTTAACCATATAATGCAAGTGTTATATCAATGTAGCATTATGATCCAATATTTTCGAAGTAAATAAACAATCATACACATACATAGTACACCAATGTTTTTACGTGGAAACCCAAAGCAGGAGAAAAATACAGAATATTTTTTCTTATATGTCTTGAATAATTACATTCATTGGAAGCACAAAATTCCTTTGTTTTCCAGTTGTAACTAGAAGGAGGCTCCAACCCCCTATTTTCTCAAGCTACAACCTTAGGGAAGCTCCAACTCCCCAATTCTCTGGCTACAACCAGAAGGAGGCTACAACCCCCAATGTTCTTCGGCTACAACCGAAAGGTGGATACAACCACTTGTCCTTGCCCCATCCAACCACCCTGACATATAATTAGAATTATGGAACCACTGTCACACTATCACTGTGAGATATACTGTTGTAAAATTGTACCAATAAATCTACATCAAAAAACATGTACCAATAACCTGAACCATGTATCAACCATGCATCAACCTGTACCATAAACAAGTGCATCAATCATGCACCAACCTATACCAAACAACCTGTAATCAAATTGTACCATAAACAAGTGCATAAACCATGCACCAACCTATACCTCAACCTGCAAACCTTCCTTAACTTTAACAACAAGAGACTAGCATTTTCATCAAACTTTACTTTAGTCTCACATGACTAGTTTTGGATTAGTCAACAACTCTAACTTGAAATAATCATAAATATGTATATGTAATGAATAAAGATCTAAAAATAGTACACAATGTTCTTCAATATTTTTTATGCAATTCATCTAGGTGTCACTACTTGGAACCTCTCAGAAAATGAGTTATAGAAAAAATGGCATACCTTGTTGAATTTTGACTTATTCTAGAGAGCGAACTTGTAGAGCATGCCCCACATGGAATATTTGGTGAATGGGTCTGAAAATTTTACACATACTACTAGATAATGAACTCTAACAAACACATTTGGTCTTACTGAATTTGGATCTGTTATGAAGAAGTTATGGCGTTTTTACCAAAAACACTTGTTTTAGACTAGTTTTAGGACTAGCCACAAACCTTATTTTCCACGGAGTGTAACTCCAAAAATACAATGACCCACAAGATTAAATTGTACCACATCTACTTGGATATGTTTCCTCAATGGCCTCCCAATTTCACGACTTGAATAATTATAGAAAACAAGTTATTGTGAAAATGGTGAGATGACCTGTAAATAACATACCTTAGAAAACATCATCAAAAGAATTTATCCTCCCTTGAATTTTGGCCTTCTTTACTTCATATTCCCTCTAAAACTCTCCTTAGATATCCTTTTGTTACCTTAGTCACCTATAAATATTCAATATGCTCAAGTGTGATTAAAATGAGAGAGCCTTGCCTCTTATTTATACTTTCATGTAGCTTCCTCAAGGGTTACCTTTTAACCATCTTAACCCAATTTCCTTATTTTAGGGCTAACCCACTTCTAACCACTTTCCATAATTATAAATTTCTCCATTTACTTTATTATTCAAATAATCCTCCTTGACTTTTTCACTTCACTTTATTATTTAAATAATCCTCTTTGACTTTGTCACTTCACTTTATTATTTAAATAACCCTTTTTGACTTTGTCACTTCACTTCATTATTTAAATAATTTATTGTTTGCAAGCACTTTGACTTCTTTGACCTTTTGGGGATTCAAGCCAACATATGAGGGTCCTCCAAATTCGTAAGGCCATAAATCTCAAACCGTGAGGAGTTATGTGACGTTCCACAAACCACCAGAAATGGAATGACATCTACTATACATCTAGAATAGTCTTACCTACAAATATATCAAAACTCATACAATTATACATCAACCAAACTTGGGTCCATTACCCAAACCTTTGTGCTACCGAAATTTCTTCAAGGGTCGACATCAATGAAAACCAACCCAATTAATCAACATCTAAATCTTCCATACTTGTCAAAATTGATTAATGACTCTATGCATCATGGTTCATTATGGCCCCCCGTCCCCACCAAGCTTCCTTCTGACATTCCAAAGTTTGAAGGAAATAATCATGAAGACCCGGGTGATCATATAACCACCTTTCACCTATGATGCTCATCTATCTCCCTTAATGATGATTTTATTCCTTTGAGGCTATTTCAATGCACCCTCATCAGGGTCACTACGAAGTGGTACATCAATCTACTTGGGGAAACCTACGGAAATTTTAGTCAGATGGTCCTTGTTTTTCTCAATCACTTCCAGTTACCAATTCATTACAATTTCATCCTAGAACTCTTGTTGACTCTTCATAAAGATAAATCCACCCATATTTTTTATGATATTCAAGAGTGGCGAAGAGAGAAGAAATTAAATTCTACATTCCTCCAGAGTTTCTGTTGGAATGGTTCCTCAAGTATTTGTTTCCTTAAATTTTGAAGGATGTTTCTATATCTGGAGTGACAACCGAGGAAGAATCCATCTTCAAATCCCATCAGTTGGACCTTATATATGCTCAATATGGGATGCTTTACGAAATTCTCCCTAATGCATGCTAGTCAAATTATGATCCTAGACAAAGGCTTGGGCCTCATGTTGATGGAATCGTAGGCTCCGAAAATCATAAAACTACAGACCAAGTGAAGAACTAGCTAAAAGATTTGTATCTTAACCATTCTATAATAGGACAAGCTAAGGCTTCGTCCTCCACCACCCCATCGATGGATGTGCATTATGTATAATCGTTGTCAAACCCAAATGGTAACTAGTAATCGGGAGGGGAAAAGAGGAAAGGATGTGGTAATAATCATAAGGGTGGAAAGAATAATAATAATAAAGCCAAGGATGACAATAATAATGATAAATAGAATAATAATGTTGGTGAGGGAAAGAAAAAAAGATGAAGATGAAGCTTCCCTGTAAACTTTGTAAAGATGATCACCTTACCCACTTGTGCCCCAAAATTGAGGAATCCTCTAGGCTCATAATGCAGCCTCTTGCCGTGTCGACGAACTTGTTTCCATATAACCAAAATATTTCCTCGAGGACCTATAACACCAGAAATGCATCAAGTGGGAGACAAAACCCTTCGACACATGACAGTGGCAATATTTTTGTCAATATGGTTAAGTCTCAGATTGATGTATCCACTCGATCTCATGATTATGGTTCTTCACAAGATGCTTTAGGTCTAGAGCCTCCTCTTCCTCCCCCAAAATTACCTTTACAGATTGATAAGATAGAACCTCTGCCTCATATTTTGAAAGGAGTACTTAAGCTCTCTACCCACAATCCTGATGCCAGAGTTGCCAAAAATTACTCGGTTGTCGATGATTTGGGCCAAACCCCATGCACGATGTTGGATTTGAAGGTGCTCCATATGTGTCCTTCACAGAGAAATGCCTTTCTATCGACATTAGGAGCTCCAGACCCGTGTGGCTCAAAGGTTATCAAGTTTGATGTCACAGAAATTAATCCTTGCTTACCTTACCATGTGGCCTTTCAAATCCATGTGGAGTACACAAAGGTTACCATCAAGCATATTGTAATTGATGAAGGTCCTTTGACATCCATGATGTCTCTATCTTGTTGGAAATTCATTGGCTCTCCACCCCTATCTTAATCCATGACTATGTTGACTTATTTTTGTGGGAGTTATTTTATAACCCACAATATCCTTCCCTCTTTACCAGTCCAGTTAGGTAGAAATAATTTGGAGGTCAAGTTCAAGATGGTTGATGCACCTATCGACTACAATCTACTACTAGGGAGTAATTGGACTTATGCTATGGAATTCATTGTGTTGTCAGTTTTCCACATTCTATGCTTTCCTCGTGAAGGAAAGAGTGTGACTATCGACCAATTTTCCTTTGCGCATCCTGGTCCTAATGCATTGGTGGGGACCTTCATTCCCCGTTATTGATAATTCTCATCAAGCAATTGAGAATGTTGGTTTCGTGATGTATTCCTCCTTGATGGATACTTTTGATTTCATGGCACCAATTGCATATATTAATACCATCTCCAGTTATTCTTCATCATCGATGAGGTCTATTCCTTTCTATACTTTGTATTCCAATGACCCTTGGACCCTACCTTCCTCGACTATGTCGTATGAAGGTCATTCACACATCCGAATGGAAATGCCATTATCTGCTGTAGAAGTTGTGTATTAGGCTATTCAAGAAGCTATTGTTGACCTGGATCCTTCCTCCTTGTGGGAAAATGAGGTGGATCTTGTCTTAGAACCCATATGGGTCATCCAATAATCTTTTTCACATGATTTCCTTGATGATACTTTACCCTTAGATGAAACCATATTAGAGGCCATGTCTGGTCTTGATAGGCCTCGGGACGATATGCATCATCGATCCTATTTTCTCCTAGAGATTTTTAGAATTGAACAGGATGAGTTTAGGTCCACCCTAAGTGATATGGCCAGTCATGTCATGGTTCTGTTAGATACGCATGGTATTTATGCCGAAGGAAACATGGAAAACATATATCCTACCATCATGATCAACATCTCTTGAATCCCTGGTAAAATTGAGAATGTATATATCAGTGCAGATTGTGCCCCTAAGGAAATTAAGATCTTCATTGATCTCTTCAAATAATTTTGAGATGTATTTGCTTGGTCATACAAAGAGATGCCAGGGATCAATGCTAGCATTTTTAAACATGAAATTAAAATTTATCTGAATGTTAAACATGTTCGAAAATGTCTTAGATATGTTAATCCTAGAAATTCCCCCACTATTAAGGAAGAGGTGGAGAATCTACTCAATGTTGGCTTCATCTACCTGGTTCCCTTGACCGAATGGGTGTCCAACCTCATTCACGTAGATAAAAAGTAAGGAATTGTCCACGTATGTATGGATTTTAGGGACATGAACAAATATTTTCCTAAAGATAACTTCTTTGCTTCTTTTATTCTCTATATTATCAACAAGTATGCGAGAAGTGAAGTATTTTCCTTTATGGACAAATTTTCAAGTTATAATCAAATTCAGATCAAACCCAGGGATCAGTGCCTCTACTAAAGCCCCCAGAATACAGTAGATACTTTCTACTTTATATCATCATGTCCAAAGGGACAGTTGGTATGGTACTTGTTCAGAAGGATGATGAGCTCCATGAGCACATTGTCTACTACCTTATCCAAAATCTAGCTAGTCCTGAACTCAAATACTCCCACGTAGAGAAACTAGCCTTAGCCATTGTACATGTGGTACATAGATTATGACATTATATCTTACTCTGCAAAAATACTGTGTTTGTGGATATCAATCCATTTCAATACATCCTTACTAGGAATATCATTAGGGGGGAATACAATAAGTGGATTGTTATTTTGCAAGAATTTGATCTCAATTTTTCCTCTACGAAATCCAAGAAATCGCTACTTTTTGCAGAACTGATGTTAGAATCACATATACTGGATGAGGATATCTTTCACAACAATTCATTCAGGGATGAACACATCTTCCTTATATCATCTTTGGACCCCTGGTACAGAGATATTTTAATATACCTTCAAACCCTAAAGCTCCCCCAACATCTGTCCAGAGACGGTTGATGACATATACATCATCACACTAAAAAATACCTTATTATCGGTGACACTTTGTATTGTCGAGGGTTGGATCATATTTTGCATCATTGTTTGAATCACGAGGAGGTTGAGGTCATCCTCAATGAATTTTATATTGGGGTGTGTGGTGGTCATTTATTTGATCTTGTGACAGCCCAAAAGATATTGTGAGTCAGTTAATTTTTACCGTCAATTTTTAAAGATTGCATTGAAGTGGTTAAGAAGTGTCACCCTTGCCATGGGTTCGCTCAGAGAATGTTCTCGCACCCAACCCCTCTTCACTGAGTATTCACACTCGGTCCCTTTACCAAGTGGGGTGTGGATTTCATGGACTGCAACCCTGTCTCAGTGTGGGGGAACCATTATATTATTGTGGCCGTGAATTATTTTACTAAATGGGTTGAGGCCATGCCTACCATTAAATTCGATGGTAAAAAAAAATTCGTATTCAATCATATTATAGCATGGTTCAGAATCCCAAAAGATATTTTCATTGATCATGGTAGTCACCTCTAGAATGAGATGATGATAGAGTTGGCATTGAAAGTAGGGTTTACACATGATCATTCTTCCCATTATTATCCCCAGGAAAATGGAAAAGTAAGGGTCGTGAATACATCTCTAAAGACCATTTTGTGTGAAATTGTCAGTCAAAGTAAATCTAAGTAGCATGTGATGTTTTACCCTGCACTTTGGGAATGTTGAACCATGGTAAATACTTCCATTGTTTTCTCTCCATTTAAGTTAGTACACAATGTGGAGTCAACTCTTCCTATTTAATGTGAAATCTGTTACGATAACAATTTTCATATCAGGATCCAAATTTTGGAAATTTAGCGAAATGTTATATCACTATGGAAGTATGATAGTTTGGAGTGTAGGGATATATCCAGATGCATATAGACAAATATAGCGAGGGCACACAAGGTATAACTCGGCGGACCGTCGATCTTGAAGAATCCTGGATCAACGACTAAGGCACATATCAGAGAATGAAGCAGCGCGAAAGATAGTTATTCGAAGGAGGTTCAGGGAAACCATTATGGTTTCGTTCATGGATGCATGGTGACACCAGAGGTACGTCAGGGAGAAAATAATTCTAATCAAAACTGTTTTTTCCAACCCCTGATATTGGAAGTTGATGGTGTTGTCACCTGTTGATTTACATTTTATTTTTCCCAAAGCATCTTGTCCTTATGCTATTTTTCCACTCAAACTTTCAAACTTTTTCACCAGCTCCGTCAAGCTTCCATCACCTAAATTCTTCACTCAACGGATCATCCAAAATAGTCATGTACTCCATGAGTCAAAAATTGGCAAATATCCCAAGCCTATACCTAGCCTTAATTCCTATCTAAATCCCTTAGTTCCATAACTTCATTCATTTTTACTGTTATTTTCATTCTCCTATTGAAAATAAAAAATATGCCTTTTATTAAGCACCCTTATCCCATCCACAAAATCATGTGTTAAGCCTCATATGCCCAAAGTCCTTCGAAAATAGAAAAAAGGGGTTTTTTATTATTAAGATAAATATTTTTATATTTATATTAATATTTAATCCAATATTTAATTTATGAAATCACGTCAAATCATGGGCACAAATATCAATTTATAATATGGAAAAGTCAAAGATTGGATGGAGGGCGCACATACATATCGGGGATTAAAGTAACGAGGAAGTTAATTATGTGAAGGTGGATCAAGGAAAACTACCGTGGTTTATTTGGTGGACATGTGTTTTTACGTGGAGAACATCGGAGGTAAAAGTATTTTGGATTAAACCACTTTTAGCCCAAGCCCGATATAATAAATGCAAACATTTATCATATGTTTTATGTGCAGCATTTTTCCAAGAGTGAATTTCAATAATGATTATGGGATTTCCAATAAATGAGATTCCTCCTCACAATGAAAAGGTTTTACAGAGGTAAGATTTAAATTTTACAAATCAAGGAGACTACGTGGAAGAGGAAGGAGCTGGAGCATCAGAGGAATCTACAGATATCATGAAACATTTTTCTAAAAACTATCATTGGTAATCATTGTAGAAGCTGAAATGTTTCATTTCAGTTATTGTAACATATTGCACACTGAAGGAACTCGAATTGTATAAGTGTTATAGGTTCTGAGTGTATTAATGGGGAAGAAGTGCAAGAGCACAGTTTTGGTGGTTCTGAACTTCATTGTAATTTTCTGGGGCTGAATTGAATACATATGCAACAGCTTTGAACTGTTTATGAAAAGGTTCTAATGGCTATGACATAAGTTTTGTCTTCCCTTATTGTATGTGTTTCCTGTGATATTTTGTGTCATATACATTTTTCTTTTGTTTAAATTAGAGAGTTAAAGGCCCAGAATTCATCATTTGATGCTCTTGGCTTAATAAATTTAAACTGTGTATGTTTCTTCTTAGCTAATTCAGAATTCATTTTTGTAATGCTCTAATGCGGTTATCTGTTTCTCTTTCCTCTTATCACTCTAATTAAATTCAAGTTATAACTTAAATGCATTGCCTCATTTAGCCTTTATCTTCTGGAGAGTTCTACAGGCCAGTCAATTTTTTCATTCAATTTCACAATTTTGACTCCATAGCCCAAAGTGTTCCTCCCCTTCTTTGCCGACAACTTTATTAAACCCCCAAAAAAACCAAATATAGCCATCGATTTCCATATACATATCAAGTGACCCAAGAGATCCCTCTCTCACTTGAGTAGGCTAGTGCCTCAGCTCTAAAGCTGGTTGAAACGGTTACCCCTGCCATGTTTTTTGGCAGCCAGACATATTTACAAGGTGCTAACATTTTGGCGTCGTTTCCGTGGATGAAATTGAAAATTGTTCCCTGGGAAGAACGACATGGTTGATTTCTAAGGCTTGAGAGCAGAAGACACTTAGGCACATATTGGTTGTATTCCTACTCTGGCAAATCCACACATCAAAACATCAGTTTGAAGGTGATTCCACTAGTAGAAGAATCCAGAAATTTGAACTTTCACTGGCAACTCCACTCTCAATGCAAAATCCAGCTTCCAAAACATCATTGGAAAATCCACTATCCGAAGATGAGTTCAAAATCTGTAAGGTATGCTCCAATGAATCACTCTCATATTCCTGGATTTCCAAATCATATTCCTCACATAAATTGGCAAAAATATTTGTCTAAATTCAAAGATGGGAAAGGAAATGATGTTGCCTTACACTTGATTAGATTTCACATAAACATATGTAATTTGGGGGTTGAATTTCATGAGGATTGTTTGATGAAAATGTTTATGGCTACTTTAGAGGGGAGAGAAATATTATGGTATGAAGGTTTAAAACCAAGCAGCTTATACTCTCTTAAATATTTCCATATAAAATTCTTTAAACATTATGGAGAATCTAATTCTTCATCCTTGGCATTTGAAGATTGTTGTGAATTTTGTGAACATTTCATTAAGTACCTTGAAAATGTTTTTGGAAATGAAGAGTGTATGAATGATGAAATCATATAAGCCCTTTATGAATATTCAGCCCAACAACAAATAGTAGCCCCTCCTTTGGTTGAAGGTGAAGCTGATCAAGAAATTGTTGTTGAAGGTCGTTTTCCTTCCCCTGAACTTGATGAAGATATTCAACAATATTTTCAGCAAGACAAAGTGTTTCAAGGTTGTCTTTCTCCTCCTATGAATGATATGGTTGTTCAAATTCTAGGTGGCCTAGACATGGATGAGGGTTATGAAAATGCATCTATGGAAACTTCCAACAATGAACAAACAAATGACATAGAGATTCAAGAAAGCAACAAAACAACATATGCCATTTTTCAATTAGAAATACAGAAAGATAATGAAGAGGCAGTGGTTTTATTTGATTCATTTGAAAGTCATGGTTTTGAAAATGCATCCATGGGAACTCTAAACTGTGAAATAGTGCATGTTGTTATATTATGAAATTTGCAAGAAGATTATGAGCAAGAACTTATTTCTATTAATTCATTTCAAAGTCAAAATGGCAATCCTCAAGCAAATTTCCAGAAGTTTAATGAAACCAAATCAGAATTGTTTGATGAACAAGAGGATGCACATAATATGGTTGTCATATTTGAAGATGTTCAAGAATGTATGAATATTTTGGTTGAGATTTATGGAGAAGTAGACAAACCTATTGTTTCAATTTCATTAGAAAATATTCTCAGAACTGAAGAAATAGAACAAGAACAACAAAAACTTATCAAAGAGGCTTGTCTTTCTATTTTTTCTCATCAAGAAGAAATGTTTTTTCATGGTTTTCAAGATCCTGTAGCCATCTTATCACAGTCTTCGGTGAAGGAGGAGTTTGTTTCATTCATAATTTCAAGTTTTGGATTCAACTTTTGTTTTTAGCTACCATTATTTACATTTGTCTACGTGCTTAAGAAAGATGTGAGCAGAGAAAAATCAGGAAGCCAATTGCTTGATTGGTTGCATTGGCACTTTAGCATCACTTGATTGAGTATTCATTTCAGCAGTTTTAGAGTAGATAGGAGTGTGCGAATAACTTTTCAGTTTGGATTTCCATTAGTATGTACAATCTGATTTTAGCAGTATATTTAGTGTTCAGTATCCAGTTGAGAGCAGTGTGCAAAGTTTGGTTTTCAGCAGACATGGGTGACATGACGGAACAGGGTAAACACAGATGTTTTGGGAGTAGCCCAATGGATCAGGCATTGGGTCTACGAGTTCTTTGCTACCTCGCATGGAGGATAGCATTCCCAGTTGGAGCCAATGTTATCACCATAACAATTTTCATATCAGGATCCAAATTTCAGAAATATAGCAAAATGCTATTTCACTGTGGAAGTATGATAGTTTGGGGGGTCGGGCTATATCTAGCAGCATATAGAAAAATATAGCGGAGGCTCAAAAGGTATAACTCGGCAAACCGTCGATCTTGAAGAAGCCCGGATCAATGGCTAAGGCAGATATTGGAGAATGAAGCAGCGCGAAAGATAATTATTCAAAGGCAGGCTGGGGAAACCATTATGGTTTCCTTCATGGACACATGGCAACACCAAAGGTACATCGGGGAGAAAAGTGTTCTACTCAAAAAAAAAATTCCAACCCCCAATATCGAAAGTTGATGGTGTTATCATCTACTAATTTACATTTTATTTTTCCCAAAGCATCTTGTCCTTATGCTATTTTTCCACTCAGACTTTCAAACTTTTTCACCAAATCCATCAAGCTCCAATCACCTAAATCCTTCACTCAACTGATCATCCAAAATAGTCATGTACTCCATGAGTCAAAAATTGGCTAATATCCCAAGCCTATACCTAGCCTTAATTCCTATCTAAATCCCTTAGTTCCATAACTTCATTCATTTTTACTGTTATTTTCATATTCCTGTTGAAAATAAAAAATATGTATTTTATTAAGCACCCTTATCCCATCCACAAAATCATGTGTTAAGCCTCATATGCCCAAAGTCCCTCGAAAATAGAAAAAAAAGGGTTTTTTATTATTAATATAAATATTTGTATATTTGTATTAATATTTAATCCAATATTTAATTTATGAAATCATGTCAAATCATGGGCACGAATCTCAATTTATAATATGGAAAATTCAAAGGTTGGATGGAGGGCACACACACATATTAGGGATTAAAGTAATGAGGAGGTTAATTAGGTGAAGGCGGATCGGGGAAAAATACAATGGTTTATTTGGTGGACAAGTGTTTTTACATGGATCACATCGAAGGTAAAAGTAGTTTAGATTAAACCACTTTTAGCCCAAGCCCGATATAATAAATGCAAACGTTTATCATATTTTTTATGTGTGGCATTTTTCCAAGAGTGAATTTCAATAATGATTATGGGATTTCCAATAAATGAGAGTCCTCCTTGTTAGCATCAAAAGTCACTCCTGGATTGCTTGCAGGAGCAGAGCCCAACGCCCATCAGTTTTATGTCATGATATTTTTTAATGGGTGATCAAATGGGTAGAGACTCGGGAAGATATCACTCTAACTCAAGGACTGGGTCTGGTGTTTAAGGAACAAAGGAGGTCTTGATCTAACTTCCGTCAGTAAATTGATTAAAGGGTGGTAGATGGAAGACTTGTGAGAAGGGTGAGAAAGACTGCCTCAGGAAACAAGCCTTTCGGTAGTTTTGAGGATGAAAAACTCAAAATCCAAGATCCTCTTGGTCCAGAGCCTCAAGGAGCTGAAGGGTGACTCTACTAGATCCTCCAATTCCAAGTCGTTCAGCGTTAAGAAAATCACAGGAACCGATTAGAAACAATGCAACTGTTACAGTGATCCAACCTATATCATCCTATAACAGCTACAACTCAACTGGATCCTCCAATTCTAAGTTGTTCTAACACAGTAAACAAAGACATAAAAGAAACTGACATTCATAAGGCAAGAAGTCTCAAGAGTCCACACATAACCAGGAATAACAATGCTTCATTAAAACTTTACAACTCGGAGCCTCACTCAACCATTGATGCTTACAAAATACAAAAATTGAGTCTATATACTCAGGAAAATTTGCCTAACAGAGGTGTGCTTAGTCGCCCAAGGCTTGGTGTCCCTTCAGTCCAACTCATACTGATATCCTTCTTCAGGCGCTACCTTAACTGTGCATGGCTCCTGCAAGGGGAGTAGCTGAGCCATTAAGTGTCGAGTTTGTATGCGCAAACTTCTCTGGCTAGAAGAGGACTTCGGCATGGATTCTTTGGAAAAATCGGTACACATGACCCTCTCGAGTAGACATCTTGCCAGATCTTCCATACCTTACACTTAATGAGTGAGGAGAGGTTTCAACCACCCCCTCTCACCTTCATTTACTCCCAGCAAAAAACGGGATTGAGATCGGATCCGACGGCACCTGGAGATCACAATGATCCTCTCTATGAATGAACTTGATGCCTTTTACCCCTCTTGTTCATGATCTTTTTATTTTCCTCGTGACCATGGGCTGTGACCCTACGTTTATTCTCAAAAACGCTTTCGGTGTTCGGAAATAGGAAGCATTTTATCCTTGCCTCTTACAGTCGTGATGAGAAAAACGCCGAGATGGCTTGATTTGGCGCCATGCATCCCTCTCATATATGACAGTCCTGAGCTCACTCGGCAATATTGTGGGCCCGACTTTGGGCGCATTCGGTGCTTTCAAGGTTCGGGGTTTCAATATGTAGAATGACATAGAACTTTCACCCTTCGAACTCCCGAATGTCGAAAAACCAACGTGACTAGATCTCACGCCACGTGTCCCTTGGATGGACGGCTTCTATCCTTTCCTACATACAATATGGGCGCTATACATCGTGCTAATCTCAGCGCAGATCCGCTAACCACGATTTCCCGCCAGTTGTTGATCTTCCCCTATGGATGAATCCTGGCCGTCGACAATATAATCCCGCCCGCTTACTTGCTTGGAAGCCTAAAATGAGATTTTTCCATGCTGCGTTTGGGCGCTTCTCGCACCACTTGAAAACCTGAATGCTCTTGTGCCTTGGGCAAGAAATGTTACTAACATTAGGCTCCATGGGGGATAGAGTCGTCCATGTGATGCTCTAAGGACTCATTTTGTAGCTCTATTGCCTTGTTGTTGGGCTATGGAGTCATTTATTTAAAACTTAAAGATGGAAAGAAAAACAATATTTACAATCGTGAAAGAGCCATGTGCGGCTCAAGAGAAAAATATTTTTAGGAAATGCCCATTCACAGGGCCATTAAAAGATTATCTATCTTTCAAATCCCATAACCGGTAGGTATTATTCGAGAATACTTTGGAGACTTTGAAAGGCCCGATCCACAAGGCTTCAAATTTTTCATGCTTGACTTTATCTTGTTTAGGAGCATCCCACTTCAATACCAGGTCTCCTATCTGAAATTCTTCCTTCTTGGCCTTCTTATCAAAAACCTGCTTGATCCTTTGCTGATGGTCCCGAATTTTTCCCATTACCTACTCCCTGGCCTGTTGGAATTCCACTAGCTGATGAATTCTTCTGACCATGTCATCAGGCTCCTCTTGATGATCCTAGAGGAATTTCGCTACAGGAATGGCTAAATGAGAAGGGAAAATATCCTCTGCTCCATAGACTAATTGGAAAGGAGAGACACCTATAGATCTCTTCGTAGCTACTCGATTAGCCCATAGAGCAAATTTCAATTTTGAATGCCAGGCCTTCTTGTTGTCTTCCAACAATCTTTTGATGATCCTTATTAGGCTTTTGTTGGAGGACTCTGCTAAACCATTTCCCTGGGGATAATATGGAGTGGAGTGAATCAATTTGATCCTGAATTGCTCACAGAACTTGGCTAACGGCTCAGCCCTGAAAGAGGCTGCGTTATCAATGACAATCTTACTTGGGCAGTCGAATCTTGTGATGAGGTCTTCTAGGAATCCAATGATTACCTTGTGGGAAGCATTCCTGGTGGGAATATCTTCAATCCACTTGGTAAAGAAATCTATAGCAGTCAGGATCCATCTATGCTGCCCACTGGAAGTGGGGTGAATTTCTCGAATAAAATCTAGGCAACATAGTTGGAAAGGTTCTGAAACAACCACAGGATTTAATGGCAAGGACTTGAGTTGTTGTTTTCCTGCAAATATTTGAAATTTGGTGCAGGCTCTGACCCTTCTGCAGACGTCAGTGAACACGATGGGCCAGTAGTATCCATCCCTGAGGATTTTGTAGGCTGTGGTTTTCCATAAATGATGCCCTCCACATAGGCTATCATGAAATTCAACCATGATCCTGTTAGCCTCTTACAGATCTACACATTTCAAAAGAAATCCCAGGGGGTCTTTCCAATATAGAATTTGATTGATAAGGGAGTATCTGATTGCTTTAAGCTTCATATATTTTTCCTTGTTTCTTTGTAGGCCATTTGGAGGCCGCAACTCTTGCAGAAAAGATATGACATCCTTATACGAGAGACATCGAGCTAATGGGGGCTCCCTTTGAGGGCCTATTTTAGACATATGACCCTACTAAAATTCTGAGCATTCATTGATGAAACTTACCCCCAAATATTGGCAATTGGCTTTAGCCAACAGCTTAGCTAAACCTTGACCTTTGATCAATTTGGTAGGATTTATTTCCAAGTCAAATTCCAGAATCTTGGCTATCCACTTACTCCTTCTCCCATCTATGTCAGGCTGAATAAGAATGTCTTTAACAACAGCTGAGGGGACATAAGCGATGTTTTCTTACTGCAGGACATAGATTCTAAATGCCTTGGGGGCCTTTACCAGGGCATAGGCTTGCTTCTCCATAGTGTCATACCTAATTTCGGCATCCCTCAATGCTCGACTGAAATAGGCAATAGGCTACTCTATCCCAACCTTGTTTGTCTGTAATAAAACAACGGCCACCGTGTTAGGTGAGGAAAAGGAGAAAATAAGGAAATCCTTTGAGTAATCAGGACTGATAAGCACAGGGGCTTCAGTCAGGGCCTTCTTTATTTTCTCAAAGGAATGTCGTGATTCAGAAGTCCACCTCACTTCATTTCCTTTTCTTAACATGGTTGTTATAATTTTTACCTCCTCAACAAAGTTAGGCACAAACCTCCTCAGAAAATTAATCTTACCAAGAAAAGATTGAACCTCCTTCTTGGATCTCGGGACTGATAAGGCTTGTATTGCCTCAACTATGCTAGGATCGATCCTAACTCCTTCCACTGTTACTATGTGGCCTAGTAACTTTCCCTCCTGCAAGGCAAACAGAGATTTCTTGGGGTTTAATGAAATGCCAAAACTCCTACATTTCAGGAAAACCTTCCTGAGATGACAATAGTGTTCTTTATCAGGTTTTAAAAATATTGTGATGTCATCCAGATAGACGACCACAAATTTATCCTTTTCCCCAATGAAAGCTATGTCCATGACATGTTGAAAAGTTTCCCCTGCATTCATCAATCCAAAAGGAATATTGGCATACATGAATGTGCCCCATGGAGTGGTAAATGTTGCCTTTTCCTTGTCCTCAGGAAGAATAGAGACTTGATTGTAGCCAAATAAACCATCGATCATGGACATCCTTGCTACTCCTGTTACCCTCTGTAGTATATGTTCCATCTTTGGTAAGGGGTAGTTATCCTTTAGTGAGCTCCTGTTCGGGTTTTTGAAGTCTACACAGAGTCTTATTTCTCCATTATTTTTCCTCATTGGTACCAAGTTGGCCACCCACTCTGAATATCTCAGTGGTACAATGATCTAAGCTTGAATCAGCTTCTTCACTTCCCTCTCCATGATAGGCAGTAGCATAGGATTGATCTGTCTCAGCTTCTGCCTAAATGGATTTGCCTCCCCTTTCAACGAGATTTTATGCTCGATGACAGAAGTGTCATATGTTTTGAGGTCTTTGTAGGTCCAGGAAAACACATCAGCAAATTCCCTCAAAAGTCCAGCGTATTCAAACCTCTACTCCTTTGACAGATTTCTTGACAATTTGACAAACTTGGGCTCACTCTCAGTGCCAATGTTGCACTGAATAGTATCAACGTCATCCTATGAGATTTCCCCTTTTAATGACACATCATTTCTGTCAAAACTCCTTTCCAAAGGAACCAGACCCCTTGGAATATGGTTGTTGGGGAGCTACATAATGTTACGTTATGCTATTTTACTCAGAAACTTACCCCCATCAAGCTCTTCTTCAGAGACAGAGTCTTGGTCAATATGCATCTCTGAAAATTCTTCGATAGTCTCCAAGAATATTTTGATCTCAATATCATCCTCGAATACCTTCCAATGTTTGACGTTGTCAGGTATGGAGGGCCTGTATTTTACCTCTACATCGTATCTGAGTTTGGGTAGCAAGGGAACTTTGAAATTGCTTGCTAATGTAGCCAAGGAATCTTCCACTGCATTATGCTCTCTTGGGATGAAAGAAATGTTAAATGCTGAGAAGAAACTGTCAATTAGGTCCCATACCTCATTTCTGTAGCTTTTGAGTCGAGGATGCTTAGCCTGATAAGCGTTTCTGATCTGTTGGACCACCAACTTTGCTTCTCTGAACACTTCTACCTCCTGAATTCCCATTTCCCTTATGGCTCTCAATCCTAGGATAAGAGCTTCATACTCTGCCACATTGTTGGTAGTTTCAAATTCTAGTTTGTATAACAGAGATATGGTTTCCTGAGCAGGTGACACAAAAAACACCCCAGCACCAGCGCCTTCCCTGGAAGAGGCTCCATCAAAAGACATTTTCTAGACGGGGGAGATGGGGGAAGAAAATTTATGAGGAATGGTGGGTTGCTTTCTAAGTTTGAGAGGAGGCTCAAGAGCATTAGTGAATTTTAGTACACTAGAACATAAATCATTATCCAAGGCAAAAATGGGATGGTTGGTAGGGTTGGACTCATCACTGATTATATAGGCTAGTTGGGCTTCCTTGTATAGCCTCCTTTGTTCTCCGACAAACACTGGGATGGTAGCATATGTGAGGTCCATCTAAAAAGTTCCCCCTAGCCTTTTTATCCAAGATATTGATAACAACATACCAAAATTGGGGGGGACATCAGCCACTACAATATCCATGACCACACTTTTCATGGGCAACTGAAATAAGGTCACGACCAGGTCTTTGATAACTCCTAGACATTGAACTTTTCTAGAGTCAAAGGAATAGAGGTCATGATAGGCTCGGGTGACTTCTAGCCCTAATTATTCCACGACAGTTTTGGGCATGAGGTTGTGAGAAGCCCTTGAATCCATCAGGCAGTTGTGCAGTACCTTGTCATGTATTTTCAAGGAAGTGTAGAAGGGAGGGGATGAGTCATTCCTATCTTCTACCATAGGACCTAGAATAACTGCAGGCTTTTCATCTTGAAAATTGATGGAGTCTGTGGGAAGGCATGAGGTCTCAGACTGTAAAATCTCAGAGAAGCATTTCTTGAACCCTTCATGTTTAATCAATTCAGTCAGAGGCACAGGGATTCTGATCTTTTGAATTTCATGCTCGAAATTAAAAGAAGATGTGAGCTTCAGGATTTCTCTTATTTGGAGAACCTAACTCTGGACTATGGGAGAGAGGGGTCAAGGCTTCTTACCTCTGTGACTGTTCGCCACTTCATTAGCAGGTTTCTCTGTTCTAGTGTACTGCTTAGGAACATCAGATCCTACTGCCTTTTTCTTACACCTCAGATCATACCTGCCTTGGCTGCCACTAGACTTGTCTCCATTGCTCAGTTCATTTAGCCAACTGTCCATGAGAGACTCCTCATATGTTGATTGAGTGAGATGAGGAAAACGAGGAGTGTCCCTGAAGCAATGGATTTCAGGATCAAGCTCATCTGTTTCCCCTTCTTCCCCCTCGGCCACAAAATTGTTTTGAAACGGGGCCTGAATTTTCTGGTCTTCTCTGTCTCTTCCCCTCTCTCTTTGCACTGTCGGGGAAGTAATATTGCTCGGCCTCCTGAAACCTCCTTTGTTTTCATCGTTTTGAGGGCCCTTGTATGCTTTCCTTCCCTCCACCTTCATTCTCTCCATATTTGCATATAGATACTTCACCATCTTGGTTAGTTCATCCACTTTAGAGTGGGGCACCGATGGGCTAGAAGTTGAGGTTTTTGATCTTACCTTTCTTCTGTCTACGTCAGCCTTGTTCCTCAGTCTATCAGCTGCTAACACATTGGATTCCACTTCTATGGCCGCATATTTCATTTAATCTAAGGAGGTGGCTCTTATTTCTCTCAATAAAAGATAGAAAACAGGGCCAAACGCACTAGCATAAGAAATCTTGGCCGAGGCTTCTGAGGGTTTTATTTCAACAGGAATTTTATTATACATTTTCTTGAATCTTTTGGAGAAGTCAGAGATAGACCCTCCTTCCATCTTCCTCAGAGACCTGAACTTTGTCATATAATACATGAAATCCTTCCTATCTCCCCACTGCCTCAGGAAAGCACTATCCAGGGCTTCGATTCCAGCAATAGATCTAAGAGCCAGTCCCCTAAACCACTTCCTCACCTCACCATCCAGGCTCTGGATGAAGACTCTCATCCAGACATCTTCATTTTCTATGTTCAGGTTGTCTGCATAACTGTAGAAAGCAGCGAGGTGCTCTTCCGTAGTTATGTCTCCTTCTCCAATGAACTTGGGCATATACTTCAAGTAATCTCCAATAGGGAGAGGATTCATAGGATGGGGTAGGATTAAGGGAGCATATCCGGCAGCGACTATGGCATCCATTATATTTAGAGGGGGATTAGCACCAGCCATAGGAATATTAGGTGGAGGAGAATTTGGAGGAGAAGGAGTTCGTGAAGGGGTTACTGGGAATGAGTCTCGAAGTGGAACGAGAAACAAAAGGGGATTTAAGGAGAAGGCTAACGGGCTCAAGTCAGCAGATGCTCCTCTTTGTGCAGGAGTTGTAACAGTAACAAGAGGAGGAGTGGGGAAACCTTCAGTGGTCTTGGGTCCACACCAAAGTACAGCTTCAGAGGAAAGGAGAGTGAAAAGGATTTCTCCCTCCAATCCCAAACCAGGAGGGGGAAACTCAGCAGGAACACTCCCAAAATTCAGGAAATGAGAAACATCAGAAAAAGGTATATTAAGAAACTGAGGAGGAGAAAATGGAGTTCCTACAGAAGGAGATGGCGGATTACCTGGTTCGACGGTGGAAGTTTTTTCTTCAGGGGCCTTTCCTTTTCTAAGAACCACCTCTGGATTAGTTTCAGGTGTAGCTAGAGGCAGCTGTGGATGAGACCACATGTGTCTGCCTCTGAAATCCACAATTAACACGGCAGGTTCGCCACAGTGGAGTCATCGAAATGGAGTCGCCAGGTGCACAGTAGCAATATTTAAAGGCTCTAATACCTGATGCACCTTCAGAATCAGAGGATCAATGTTGTTCAATCCTAAGGAAAATTTTCAACTTCATCCCCGGCAACGACGCCAGAAATGTTAGCGTCATAAGTCACTCCTGGATTTCTTGCAGGAGCAGAGCCCAACGCCCATCAGTTTTATGTCACAATAAATTTTAATGGGTGATCAAATGGGTAGACACTCGGGAAGATATCACTCTAACTCAGGGGCTGGGTCTGGTGTGTAAGGAACAAAGGAGGTCTTGATCTAACTTCCGTCAGTAAATTGATTAAAGGGTGGTAGATGGAAGACTTGTGAGAAGGGTGAGCAAGACTGCCTCAAGCAACAGGACTTTCGGCAGTTTTGAGGATGAAAAACTCAGAAGCCAAGATCCTATTGGTCTAGAGCCTCAAGGAGCTGAAGGGTGACTCGACTGGATCCTCCAATTCCAAGTCGTTCAGCATTAAGAAAATCACAGGAACCGATTAGAAACAATGCAACTGTTACAATGATCCAACCTATATTATCCTATAATAGCTACAACTCGACTGGATCCTCCAATTCTGAGATGTTCTAACACAGTAAAAAAGACGTAAAATAAACTAACATTCATAAGGAAAGAAGTCCCAAGAGTCCACACATAACCAAGAATAACAGTGCTTCATTAAATCTTTACAACCCGGAGCCTCGCTCAACCATTGATGCTTACAAAATACAAAAAATGATTCTATATACTCAAGAAAATTTGCCTAACAGAGGCATGCTCAGTCGCCCAAGGCTTGGTGTCCCTTCAGTCAAACTCGTACTAATATCCTTCTTTAGGCACTACCTTAACTGCGCATGGCTCCTGCAAGGGGAGTAGCTGAGCCATTAAGTACCGAGTTTGTGTGCGCAGACTTCTCTGGCTAGTCGAGGACTTCGGCATGGCTTCTTTGGAAAAATCGATACATAGGACCCTCTCAGGAAGAAAGCTTGCCAGATCTTCCATACCTTACACTTAATGAGTGAGGAGAGGTTTCAACCACCCCCTCTCACCTTCATTTACTCCCAGCAAAAAACAGGATTGAGATCGGATCCGACGGCACCTGGAGATCGCGATGATCCTCTTTGTGACTGAACTTGATGCCTTTGGCCCCTCTTGTGCATGATATTTTTATTTTCCATGTGACCATGGGTTGTGACCCTGCGTTTATTCTCAAAAATTCTTTCAGTGTTCGAAAATAGGAAGGGGCTAATCCTTGCTTCTTATAATCGCGATGAGAAAAACGTCGAGATGGCTTGATTTGGCGCCACGTATCCCTCTAAGATCTGACGGTCCTGAGCTCACTCAGTGATATTTTGGGCCCAACTTTGGGTTCTTTCGAAGCTTTCAAGGTTCGAGGTTTCGAGATGTAGAATGACATAGAACTTTCTCCCTTCGAACTCCCGAATGAGATCTCACGCCACGTGTCCCTTGGATGGACGGTTGCTATCCTTTCCTGCATACAATATGGGCGCTATCCATCGCACTAATCTCAGCACAGCTCCACTAACTATGATTTCCCGCCAACCTTTGATCTTCCCCTATGGATGAATCCTGACCATCGACAATATAATCTTGCCCACTTACTTTCTTGGAAGCCTAAAACAAGATTTTTTCGTGTTGCGTTCGGGCACTTCTCGCGCCACTTGTAGACCTGAATGCTCTTGTGCCTTGGGAAAGAAATGTTACTAACACTCCTCACAGTGAAAAGGTTTTACAGAGGTAAGATTTAAATTTTACAAATCAAGGAGACTACGTGGCAGAGGAAGGAGCTGGAGAGTCAGAGGAATCTGCAGAGATCATGAAACGTTTTTTTCTGAAAACTATCATTTGTAATCATTGTAGAAGCTGAAATGTTTCATTTCAGTTATTGTAATCGGTTGCACACTGAAGGAACTCGAATTGTATAAGTGTTAGAGGTTCTGAGTGTATTAAGGGGGAAGAAGTGAAAGAGCACAGTTCTGGTGGTTCTGAACTTCATTGTAATTTTTTGGGGCTAGATTGAATACATATGCAGCAACTTTGAACTGTTTATGAAAAGATTCTAATGGCTATGACATGAGTTTTCTCTTCCCTCATTGTATGTGTTTCCTGTGATCTTTTATGTCATATACATTTTTCTTCTATTTAAATTGGAGAGTTAAAGGCCCAGAATTCATCATTTGATGCTCTTGGCTTAAGCAATTTAAATTGTGTATGTTTCTTCTTAGCTATTTCAGAATTCATTTTCGTAATTCTTTGATGTGGTTATCTGTTTCTCTTTCCTCTTACCACTCTAATTAAATTCAAGTTATAAATCAGATTCATTGCCTCATTTATCCTTTATCCTCTGGAGATTTCTACAGGCCAGTCAATGTTTTCATTCAATTTCAGAATTTTGACTCCATAGCCCAAAGTGTTCCTCCCCTTCTTTGCTAGAAACTTTATTAAACCCCCAAAACAAACCAAATCTAGCCGTCGATTTCCATATATATATCAAGTGACATGAGAGATCCCTCTTTGAGTTG
Source organism: Picea engelmannii (assembly GCA_009831015.1). Taxonomy (NCBI): domain Eukaryota; kingdom Viridiplantae; phylum Streptophyta; class Pinopsida; order Pinales; family Pinaceae; genus Picea; species Picea engelmannii. The sequence continues at coordinate 948,593 of ML779769.1, read as the reverse complement.
AGCAGGCTAGTGCCTCAGCTCTAAAGCTGGTTGAAATAGTTACCCCTGTTGTTTGTTTTGGTAGCCGGATAGATTTACAGGGTCCTAACAAAATCCATTACCTTAAGTTGGCAATCGAACTCCTACCTAACACGACCCATCTCAAAGAACATCACGTACACCTAGAGCACCTCGATGAGTAGCGTCAATATGCCTCTAAGACTATCGAAGTGAATAAATGGTGTGTTGAGGTCCAATACGATAAGTTTGTCTATCCCTGACAGTACGTTGAGGGTGACTTGGTTCTCCTTTATGACCAAGCCAAGGAACCACTGGTGGCAAGAAATCTCAACCCCATGTGGCATGGTCCTTATATCGTGCAATGTGTCCTAGAGAAAGGATCCTATGAACTAGAATGTTATGAGGGGAATGCATTAGATGAGCCCAAAAATGGGCTCTACCTTAAAAGGTATTACGCTTGAGCCCTCAAAATTGAGCATGACCTTTGTATATTAGTGTATATACTTCTTTTTTATTTTCTCATTTGCATCATCATCTTGATTATTGAGTGTTCCTTTAGTTGGAAGATGTAAATGGAGTCTTCAGTATACTTAGGATTCACAGACGGTTTCAGTCATCATATGCAGAAATTGGCTTCCATGGCTTGTGATATCTATTCACCTGAGGGAAAATGGGTGTCTTCAGGTGTCGTTTGTCTAGAGCCATCAACGAATAATGTGGTTGAGTATAGTGCCACTATAGAGTTATTTCACGACGCCATTTCATGTGGTGTTCGATATTTAAAATTTCACATAGAATCCCCATTAGTTGTATGACAGTTGAATAGAAGTTACCTTGTGCAAGATACGACTTTAATCCAATAGTTCCTACGGGTATGAATTTTGGAACGATACTTTAATTTTCTTACTTATAATCACATCCCTAGAAGTTCTAATCAAGTATCCGATGCATATGCCAATTACATTTTAGATTGGAATTTGTCACATAATTAAGTAAATAAAACACATTCATACATTCATCCATTCTACCATATATAAGTAAAGTCGAATACCAAATTTTTTTAATGGAGTTCCATCGTCATATCATCCATTTGTGCCTTCAATAGGTATATTTCATCACTAGCATATAGGATAGTTTCTCACTTTCATTTATGCATCATCCTATAACCGTGATTCATATTCTCTAGGTATGAACCCATTTCTTAGAGACACTGAACCTTCTCATTGCTACTAAAGTGTTGTTATTAAGTGGTAGAGACTTGCCAAACTTGGGTACCCTAGTTAGAACACTTTTTCCATTTGGTGCCCATTCAAAATTTACTCCATAGGATCGGGAGTTCCTTATAGTCCCAATATTAATTTGTGTTAAAACCCCATTTTTATTACTCAATACAATTCTGAATACTACCTATGGGACTCCCCCTGAGTCTTGGTTAATCTCTTTTCCGACTTCTGAAAAATGAAAATATTGTCGAGTGAACTTGTCTCTTTCACACTCATTAAATGGTTTTGAAAGGACGTTTATTTGGTATAATTTTAACCCTTTTCTAGAACAAGTAGACTATTTATGAAAAAGGAATACTCTAGTCTTCATTGCCTAGTAGAGTTCCCATGGGTATTATTTTTTAACTTTTAGTTAATTTTTAATTGCATCCCATTATCCTGCTTGCATTGTTGAGCCTAATGTTGGATCCATCTGTCTCGTTATAAGCCTCTTTCCCCAACAATTCTCATCACTAACCAAGAAATTCCTTTAATATATCATTTTCATATTGACACCCCTTACCCATAGAGGAAACATCCCTCTGCATGTCCATGCCCCTCATTCATTCCCTTACATTGAGCATAGGTGTGTTCCATTGCTTGGAACTAGTTTCTTATTCGCGACACTTGTTTCCTCTCCTATATCATAGCATTTATTTTACTATGAAAAAAAAAAATGGGCGGGAAAAGAATATTATCTCTTATCAGCAACAGTCATGTCTCCTTTGAACAAAGCACAAACTCTTGATTCCATTTTATCCAAGGTTTGGGTTCAGCATGATATTAGGAAGTTGAGATCATTACTTAGAATCTACTCCTTGGACTGGTTATTCTTTCAGTCCCTATGGAGAGCTTGTTGATTCCTCCTACGTCGCAAAATTTTGCCAATGATCGGTGTTAAATCTATGTTTCCTTATTTATCTATATGTCCCATGCTCTTGTTCAAAGGAGGTATAAATTATGTGTTGGCCACTCCTCATAACTCTTGACTTTGCATGTTGGCTATACCCTTAGTGTATCTCAGAATCACATGAAGTTGTTTCCCTACATTGCACCCTAGGCCTACTTTCATCATTTTTAGGTAACCTTGAACCCAACAAATGACATCTGCTCATTGGTCATTGACTGGGGGGTTTCCCTTATGTTTGACGAAAAGAAATCTATTCACACATTTGGATTTGTGCAGTGTCTTGGATTCCATTATCCCTATTGGTGGATTCCTCTCCTTTTTCAGCAGTGTTACTCATTGGATTCTTTTTAGAGGGACTCTTTTGTGCACTACTTGCATCTAGTACATGCAAGAGATGCACATGGTTGTTGGTTCGTGAACATCCTATTCATCCAATATCCTCCTAATTATAAATATATTTCTTTGTACCTCGCATTGGATGATGAGATATTCCTTAATGCTCTCCTTTCAATGGGTGTCCTTCCATGGACTTCATCTCATCTATTCCAGAATAGAAATCTAGAGTCCTATGAGTACCTAGAGGCTTGTAGTCATCAATGGTAGGTTATCCCACCATTGATAGTTGGGAATACATCAATGTCTCTTGATGGATGGATTCTTCAAGTGTTATACCTCAACACCCTTATTCACACTTCTTGAATGTACTCATTTCCTTGACACCTACTTTTATTATCGATAGGTTCTCTTGTGTTTTTTAATCGTATACCTTAATGACCAGTAATCAAACAGAGTCTCATTGTCTTCGACTTCAACTCCTCTATTCACATAATGTAGACTTGCACCTTCATAGGATAGTGTAAAAGACCTCAAGTTTACAGTATCAACACCCCATATATGCTTTTGTCTTTCATTAGACCAATACCTATATGACTTTGGTTATCATGGAAGATCATATTGTACTCCATTGTATACATATATCTTCGGTTGATTTTAAGACTAGACTCTACTGTGTCTTGTTCGTGACTATGACAACCTATGGCATATGTCCACTTTGTATTTCCTATTCATGGCCATGAAAAACTATTTGATATATATCCACATGGATCTACAGTGTAATTTAGATTGGAATCCATGTGTATAGAGTCATTATGGATTGTAATATTCTCATGAGTAACTAGTACTTCCAGTTGAGTCTTCATTAATTCACTTCTTCTTGGAATTATAATATAATTTAGCAATCGCAAATACTCCTCTTACCTCACACATTAGGGGGCATATGTTATAGAATATTTTTCCACACTCCATGCATATTTCTTTGATCTCCTTCCATTTCCCTATGAAGACTTCATTTTTCCTTTTTTATCCACTCCAGAGATAAAAATACACACTTTTATCCATGTACACGACATACCAATTCCACAGATCGCATATGTACATTGGGTTTGGTGTTCAAAAAATAAAATAAAAAATCGGGTTTCCATGTCATGTCACGAGATCCATGATATTTGACCTTCCATATACAAGAAACGCTTTGACTCAACCCTTCAATTCCATTTGGAGGCTATAAATTGAGCCATATCCAAGCTTTGAGACATTCATCATCATATTGAGAGTAAAGACACTCTAGAGAAATTTCACTTAAATTGAGTATGCATCCCTTTGTCCTTGAAAGTCTAAAATTTTTGTGTTCAGCCCCCAAGCTCTTCATATATTGTGATGGAGAAATTCATTGACTCCTACTTGTCATCTTGCCTTTGTGGAGGATTGAAGTGGTGGAGGCCTCAGTGGTGGGACTTAGTTTCTTAGTTTTGATATGTGTCGTTATATAATTTTGTCACCTATATACTTCTATTGATTACATTAATAGAAATACTTTTTTCTCATCCAATTGATATATTGCAAATATTTGTATTGATTTCCATGGGAGTATTTGTTATGTATGTTAATGGATTATGCTAATTTATATGCTAGCATTATACATTATTACCACATGCTTCTGTATATTGGTTGTTGAGGACAAGTTGCAACCATAAATCTTTGTGTTGCCTGCTCAATGGTGATCTTCTTCGGATGTTTGGACAAGGTAGGATTCTAGCCTTCTCTTGTTATCATTTCATTTATATAGCATACTTGATATTAGAGTTTATTTATAGGTGTCTTTACATCTTTTGTGGTTTACCCCTATCCATAGAGAGATTTTCCTCATAACAATTTCAATGCTTGAAGTTCTACAAAACTATCCAAATCAATGTAGAACTATGTTGTTAGCCATTGGAGTTGTGGATCCAAATGCATCAAATATAATTATGTTTAATCTAGAATATTTTAAGATGAGGCTCTCCCATCACCTGGAATTCAAAATTCACACTACGGTTCATGGGAAGAATATCCATCCCATTGTTTTAAATGAAGGAGTCTCCACTTGTGTTATTTATTTATTATGTTGGAGAGACATTGGTTCTCCTGAACTTAATCGGTCTCCCACTACCCTTAAAGTGTTTGATGGAAAGGGTTTCCATCCTTACAGACTCTTTCAATATTTCATCGTGTAATTAAAGGGAGAAATCATTTATATCGAGATTGAAGTGGTTGATGCACCCATAGATTATAATTTATTTCTTGGTCACAGTTGGTTCTATGCGATGACTATAGTCACTTCTTTAGTATTTCGCATTTTGCAATTTCCCCATCAAGGGAAAATTGTGATTGTTGACCAACTTGATTATTGCACACCAGATCTCAATAATTTTGTAATGAAAACTATTTGTTTCCTGGGACAATCTAATCTTAATTATGAAAGTGTGGGGGGAGGTCTCCTCAAGGATCCTCACTCATGGGATTTTTTCCATTACCTCCCCCTAATCCCCCACATGAGGTTTCCATGTTAAATATGATTATGGCTATGGTGCAACGATCCTCTGAATCATTTGATCCTTGGGTAGTGCCTAGCCCATATGCCACTAAAACGCTAGGTGACATCATGTCACTTAGTCTAGTAGAGTCTCATATTCCATGAGATCTACTACCTAAACCTTCCCTTCCTATGCCTATATCAATTGATACTCTTTCTTCCTCCCTCTCTAGTGAACCTATCCCTATTAGTAACCAGGAGTCTACGCGAGTGTAGAAGAAGACAATAAACAAACCGAAGCTTGGGGGGCATGTATCTAGCCTCTAAACATCATATTGAAGTTAAACCACCAACTTCTTATGATGATGTTGGGGTAAAAGTACCAACCTATGAACACCATGTTGGGAAAAAACTAGCCAATAGGTATCAATCAATGTACCAAACTTTGGGCATCATGTTGGGAAGAGGCCCATTCATGGGTATTACACCGAGCATAGTTTATTCTCGTTTTCAAGCTCGTTAAAAATGAAACCAACTGTGAGAAAAATTTATTCTATATTTCAATCTCGTTAAAAAATGAAGTAGACTACGAGCATACTTCATCGTCCTTTGAGCTCGTTAAACCATGAAGAGTCATCTTTCAAGTGGTAGTTTACCCTTTTTTCGGCCTCGTAATACTAACTATGAAAAAGATATACTCTAGTTAATCATGACTAGAATAGTTCTCCCTTGTATTGTTTTACACTTTTTCGGGATTGGGGGACAAAATTTATGAAAAAGAACATTCATGGAGTCATCTTTAAGATATTTGTAGAATATCTAAAGATGAAAATACCTTCGATTTTTCCTTCTTTGGACTCATACAACATGCATTGAAGGACCCATACGGGGCCGAACCACTCCTTCTTCAGGTCTGTTAAACATATGATGAGGGACTCATCGAATATGAGATATATCAAGCATATTTTGTCCTCCTCAATCTCGTTAAAAAACAAAGAGGTACTCTCCAATCATGGTGGGGAGGGGGAATTGAAGGAAGTGGGTCAATGTTCTGGAAAGCATCATGGAAATTGTTTGTTGTCACCCTTGAACATGGCATATGTTTGCGTCTCATAATACAGTTGAGTAATATGCTTGTCTATGAGTCATACCAATCCTGTGAGTCCTCCTACTCCTTCATCTCACCCAAAGAGTTACTCTGTGATAGACACACTATGTTTTGGTCTATCTCTCAGTCAATTCAATGCTTCCAAGTCATTTTTCGTGCCTCATAATGTTTAAGGGAAGTTTCACCTCAAACCAACCATTCTGCAATATTATCGGCTTTCATCCTCATGTCAGTCCATACTCATTTAATCCACTAACTTACATCACTTTCTGGTGTCAGTCTCATTTCGATGATGGGGGATACATCATGGCCCTCCTTTGATGATTCTATTCCTGTTGACTTCAATACATTATCTGGGAATTAGAATTGGAAACCAATTAGTACCTTGGAGCCTGCATGCCTCAATGGCAGGTTTCCTCACCTTTGACAATAGGTTTACACCATTGGCCTTTGTTCAAATGATTCCACAGATGTTCAACTTGAAATCATTCATTCACATATGTTGGAATGTACTAGGGTACCTTGGGAGTCATTATCATCATTAGTGATTTCCTTTGCACTTATTAACGGTATACATTAATGATCGGTAATCAAGTGGTTTCTACCATGTTCAAGATCAATTCATATATTCATATGGATAGAATCGTACTATTTTGGGATTGGGATGAATACCCTAGGTTGGGTGCTCACTTTGTTATGTGATTTACCCAGGCTACGATGGAGATCATTTGAATATGTAGAAGATTTCAGTATAACCACCATATTGGAAATCTCACTAATGTATATGTTGTCACATAGATCCACTTTGTATTGTTTTGTGGCTATGTTTTTGTCATATCGTAGATCCACTATGTATTCATTCATGGATTCGATAAAATCATGTCGTGGAGGTATGCATCCACATTGTATCTCTGGTGGCCATATCCTTATTCAGTACTTTCACGGATCAGTAGCATATTTGTTGGCAGCCATGCTTTGAGTCAGTTTACTCTGACCATAGGTATTCCTTCCTCAGGGATGATACATATATATTTTTTGATTTTTTTTTGTATATTTTTCTAGGCTCTCCTAATCCATCTCCCTTGCGTTAATATTTTGTAAAGTGTTTCAGCCATAAGTTTCTCCTCTAACCTCACACTTTAAGGAGAATCTATTACACGCCTAAATTTCACACCACCATGTTGCACTTAAGTGTCTTATTCACATTATCAAGTGTCACATGCAATTTATCAAGTGTCGTATACACCTTACTAAGTGTCTCATCTTTGACACCGTGGAATAACATTTGTCATAATTCCTAGTCATTGTGGAGGAGAAAAACCCATCATGAGAAGGTCAAAATTATGCCTTTTACCATAATATTTTGACCATTTTTTAAGTTCAATGCTCCCATACACATGTATAGGGAGCATTTAAATCTTATCAAATCTCCCCTTTCCATGTATAGGGAGCATTAAAAATGCTTTGTGCTCATTGTTGGGGGAGTTTTAAAGTAGCTAGAAGGAGTTATGTCTATCCCACCTTATTCTAAGCGTTAGTTCCAAGAAGATGAATTCAAGGATTAGAATCATATATCTTGGATCCCTAATCCAGGTGGATATCAGTGGCCACCCACCTATTCCATGGCCTCGAAAAACAATTTTCCATCTTGGCAGTTGTTCGACAGTTTTTCGAGTTCTAAACTTCCGGGGCCGTTTTGAGGCCCTAAACGACATTTTTTGGGGATTTGGGGCCCAGGTGACTGTCAATGGAAATGACCTGCGCCAGTCGAAAATATTTCTTCGTGTTTACACCTTTCCAACGGTGTATCGAGTTCCCCAAACTAAGGTCGTATGAAAATGTTATGCCCCCGGGAAGTTGACTTATCAACTACCCTCATCGGGGCCCACAAACCTTTTGGATTTTCATCTTCTGGGGTTAGGGTTTTGGATTTTACTTATGTTAAAAACACCTTTGGAGCCTCATTTTAACAATCATCTTCTTGCGAATTAGAGTATATGTCACATCTCTTCTCAGAGATAAGATGCCACCATTCTAGCCAGCCTTTCACTCTGTAATTTTACAGTCTTTGTACATTTTCGCTCATTAATAGAAATTGTGTATTATTGTATATCTGTGTTTATGTTTTCATCTTTGATACATTTATGTTATATTATTGGACATATGATGTATCTTTGTATATTTATTTTTTATATCTATGCTCTCATTTTGTGCCAAAAATAATCTGGATCAATGGTATCAGAGCAGGCTGCTCTTGATTGTTTTTCAGTGCATGTCCCTGACGAGGTCTGAGTATAGAAAGTTGGGTCTCGAGCTTGTATCTCTTTAGTAAAATCACTCTTGCATGCCCAATAAACCCTCCATGGCAGAAGAAAATAAAAATGATAGAGAAGACAATTCTATTCATTTTTTTCTTGAGCAAGCTCTCACGCGACAGAGAGAGAAAATCATGGATAATTTTTCGCACTTCCATCAACGCCTAGCGATAAAAAAAGGTTCATATTCATAAAGATTCCACTTTTGATGCATCTCTCCTTTCAAGGTACAAGTTAATTTTGATATTCCCATATTTGAAGGATAGATAGATGTGGATGCCCTATAAAAATGGTTAAATATGCTAGAAGGTTATTTATTTGTTCATAATTTTTCTGACGGGGAAAAGATCACCTTCACACTCCTTAAGGCTCTCCCCCATTTCAAAAATTGGTGGGAAACTTACTTAGAGAAAATTTTCATAGAGGAGTCTGGAATATATGGGGTCGATCCCACTTGGTATTTTTTTGTGGATGTGGTAAAGGAACAGTATTACCCTATTGGCAACTATGAGGACCAATACATGAGATGGACCACACTGTGGAAAGAGAGGGGAAAAATAGTTCTGGAGTTCACCAATACCTTCCATACCTTGCACACCAAGATGGGTATCAAAGACTCCAAGTGAAATTTGGTTCTGAAATACCATGGGGCTCTATAAAGATACATCCAAACAAAAATGGATTTTCTGGACATCTCATCACTCAATACTACTTATCGATATGTTGTTAAAATCGAGCATAAATTTAAGCAATAGAACAAGTGGGATTTCAATTTTGCAAATCTGTAACAACCGAAGTATGATAAATATGACCCTCACAAAAATCCTCCCAAAAACCAGTCCAAGCCATGGGAAAAGAAGGGTCATGGAAAGACGAGGAAGGACACTGAAAATGGTGTGATTTCCACAAAATCCTCTAGCACAACACCTATGAATGTCTCTCAAAATAGTCATTAGTGGCCGAGATCAAAGCCAAGTATCCAAACCCTGATTTAGCATATGATTCAAAAAATAATGATAGAATACAGATCATCGATGTAGACCCCACTACTATTATCATGACTGCAACAATTCAACCGTAAGAACCAACATATCTTGAAGAGGGGGAGCACATTTTTCTTTCACAGATGTGGGTGAAGGGAATCCTGCTGCATTTTATTGTTGATAGAAGAAGATAGAATAACCCCATCTCAACAAAGGTCGTCAAATAGTTGGGATTTTCGGCAACACCAAACCCGCAACCATACAACATCGGGTCACTTTTCTAGGGATGAGATCTTCATGTCATCCAGTAGTGTCGATTATCATAGGACATCCATCCCTTCAAGGATGAGATATTAAGTGATGTTTCCCCACTGGATGTTTGTGATGTTATATTGGGTTAGCCATATATGTGGAAGCACCATGTTAGTTATGAGTCTAGACCCCGTAGTGTCATTGTTAGAAGACAGATCATTGATACAAACCCCACTGCTATTGTCAYGATCGCAKCAATTCAATCGGAAGCAACAATAGATCCTTAAGAGGGGGATCTCCTTTTTCATTCACGGATGTGGGTGAAGGGGACCCTGCTACATTTGATTGTTGATAGCAAAAGCCAAAATAACCTYATCTCAGCAGAGGTCRTCAAACAGTTGGGATTGTTGACAACACCACACTCATAGCCATACAACATCGGGTGGCTTCTCCAGGGATGAGATCTTCTTGTCAGCTAGTAGTGTCGATTTTCATATGGCATCCAGCCCTTCAAGGATGAGGTATTATGTGATGTTTCCCCACTGGATGTTTGTGATGTTCTCTTGGGCCAGCCATATATGTGGAAGCACCATGTTGTTTATGAGTCTCGGCCCCATAGTTTCATTGTTACTTTGGGGGTCATCTCTATAGAATACCATAGGTAGTTCCAACTATTATCCCACCTAAACAGTGTCACAAGGTATTATTTCATACTACAAAATTCAACTTCTTCACAATCAGTTCAAAAGGTGCACAAAAGGACATTGCAACCACTACATCCTCAATACAAGCACCTTCTATCCAACAGAAGCATATCGACAAGATTGCAACAAAGGGAAATGATTATTTCTACACAAAGTCATCTCATGTAACCAAACTATTTCAAAAGGTCCAACCCTTCCAGCCACAAGTTCGTGACATCCTTCAACAAGCTAAGCAACAAAACTTCTCCAGCAAGGAAAACAGCTCACCAAGATTCAGATTCAACAAACACTTCCCTCTCTCTCCTGAGAACTCAACACAATGGAGAAAATTCCTTCCTAAGGAGGGAGGATTAATCCAGGTGGATATCAGTGGCCACCCACCTATTCCATCAACTCGAAAATTAGTTTTCCATATTGGCTATTTTTTGGCAGTTTTTTGGGTTCCAAACTTCCAAGGCCATTTTGAGGCCCTAAACGATGTTTTTTGGGGATTTGGGGCCCAGGTGATTGATAAACACATTGATCTAATCCATAAGAAAATCGTTCTTCTCGGTTATACCTTTCCAACGGTGTATCGAACATCCCAAACGGAGGTCGTATGCAAACGTTATGCCCCCCGGGGAAGTTGACGTATCAATTACCCCCATCAGGGCCCACAAACCTTTTGGATTTTCATATTCTGGGGTTAGGGTTTTGGATTTTACTTATGTTAAAAAGGCGTTGGAGCCTCGTTGTAACAATCATCTTCTTGTGAATTCTAGTATCCATCACATCTCTTCTTAGAGATAAGTTTCCACCATTCTAGCGAGTCTTTCACTCTGTAATTTTACAATCTTTGTACATTTTCACTCATTAATAGAAATTATGTATTATTGCATCTCTGTGTTTATGGTTTCATATCTGATACATTTATGTTATATTATTGGATATATGAGATATCTCTGTATATTTCTTTGTTATATCTTTTCTCTCATTTCATGCTGAAAATCATTTGGATCAGTGGTACCAGAGCAGGCTGCTCTTAATCATTTTCCAGTGCATTTCCTCGACAAGGTCTGAGTATAACAAGTTGTGTCTCGATATTTTCTCTCTTGAGGATAATCTCTCTCACAAGCCAAAGAAACCCTCCATGGTGGAAGAAAAAAAAATGACAGAGTACACGATTCTATTAATCTGTTGCTTCAGCAAGCTCTCACGCGACAAAGGGACGAAATAATGGAGAATTTTTCCCACATCCTTCAATGGCTGCCTATAAAAAATAGTCACATATTCATCAAGCGGTCACTTTGGAGCCACCTATCCTTTCAAGGTACAAATTAATTTTGATATTCCCATATTTTAAGGACAAAGAAATGTGGATTCCCTATAAAAATGGTTAAATCCACTAGAATCTTATTTCTTTGTTCATAATTTCTCCGACGGGGAAAATATCACCTTCACACTCCTTAAGGCTCTCCCCCATGTTAGACATTGGTGGGAAAATTACTGGGAGCAAATTTCCACAGAGGATTTTGGAATATATGGGGTCAAGCCCACTTGGGAATTTTTGGTGGATGCGGTAAAGGAATAGTATTACCCTATTGGAAACTATGAGGGCCAATACATGAGATGGACCACACTGCGGCAAGAGAGGGGCCAAGTAGTTCCATATTTCACCAATACCTTCCATACCTTGTGGACCAAACTAGGTATCAAAGACTCTGAGTGAAATTTGGTTCTAAAGTATCTTGGGGCTCTACACAGATACATCCAAACTGAAATGGATTTTCTGGACATCTCATCACTCGATACTGCTTATCGATATGTTGTTAAAATCGAGCAGAAAATTAAGCACCATTAAAAGCAAGATTTCAGGTCTGCAAATACGCAACAACCAAAGTATGATAAATATGGCCCTAAAAAAAAACCTCCTAAAGACTAGTCCAAACCACAAGAAAAGAAGGGTCACGGAAAGACGAAGAAGGACACTGGAAAATGGTGTGATTTGCACAAAATCCCCTAGAAAAACACTGATGACCATCGCTCAAAACAGTCATTGGTGGCTGATATCAAAGACAAGGAGCCAAACCCTGATTCAGAATCTGATTCAGAAAATATTGATAGAAGACAGATCATTGACGCAAACCCCACTCCTATTGTCACAATCACAGCAATTCAACCAGATGAAACAATAGATCCTGAAGAGGGGGGGGGGCTTTTTCATTTATATATTTGCGTGAAGAGGACCCCACTACATTTTATTGTTGATAATGGAAGCCAAAATAACGTCATCTCAGCAGAGGTCATCAAACAATTGATATTGTCGACAACACCACACTTGCAGCCATACAACATCGGGTGGATTCGCCAGGGACGAGATCTTCTTGTCAGCCAGTAGTGTCGATTGTCATATGGAATCTAGCCCTTCAAGTATGAGGTATTATGTGATGTTTCCCCACTAGATGTTTGTGATGTTATCTTGGTCCATTCATATATGTGGAAGCGCCATGTTGTTTATGAGTCTCGACCCCATAGTGTCATTGTTACTTTGTGGGGTCATCTCTACAAAATACTAGAGGTAGTTCCAACTATTGTCCCACCTAAACAATGTCGCAAGGTAGTATCTCATACTAAAAAATTCAAATTCTTCACAATCTATTCAAAAGGTGCACAAAAAGACACTGCAACCACTACAGCCTCGGTACAAGCACCTTTAGGATTTCCATCTTCCAGGGTTAGTGTTTTGGATTTTAATTACGTTAAAAATTCCTTTGGAGCCTCATTGTAACAATCATATACTTGCGAATGTGAGTAGTTGTCACGTCTCTTCTCAGAGATAAGTTGTCACCATTCTAACGAGTCTTTCACTTTGTAATTTTACGGACTTTATACATTTTTGCTCATTAATAGAAATTGTGTATTACTGTATCTCTGTGTTTATGGTTTCATCTCTAATACATTTATGTTATATTATTGGATATCCGACATATCTCTGTATATGTCTTTGCTATATCTCTGCTCTCATTTCATGCCGAAAATAATCTAGATCAATGGTATTAGAGTAGGTTGCTCTTGATCGTTTTTCAGTGCATTTCCCTGATGAGGTATGAGTATAGAAGTTGGGTCTCGAGCTTGTCTCTCTTGAGGAAAATCGCTCTCACGTGCCCAATAAAACCTCCATGGTGGAAGAAAATAAAAATGACAAAGAAGATGATTCTATCAATCTGTTGCTTGAGAAATCTCTCACACAATAGAGGGACGAATTGATGGAGAATGTTTCCCACATTCTTCATTGCCTACCAATAAAAATAGGTGCATCATCATCAAGAGGCCACTTTGGAGGCACCCCTCCTTTCAAGGTACAAGTTAATTTTGATATTTCTGTATTTGAAGGACATATAGATGTGGATACCCTATAAAAATGGTTAAATATTCTAGAAGGTTATTTCTTTGTTCATAATTTCTCTAACAAGGAAAACATCACCTGCGCACTCCTTAAGGCTCTCCCCGATGTCAAACATTGGTGGGAAACGTACTAGAAGAAAAGTTCCATAGAGGATTTTGGAAAATATGGGGTCAAGCCAACTTGGGATTTTTTTGTGGATGTAGTAAAGGAACAGTATTACCCTGTTGGAAACTATGAGGACCAATACATGATATGGACCACACTGCAACAAGAGAGGGGCCAAGCAATTCTGGATTTCACCAATATTTTCCATACATTGTGCACCAAGCTGGGTATCAAAGACTCTGAGTGACATTTGGTTCTGAAATACCATGGGGCTCTACAGAGATACATCCAAACTGAAATGGGTTTTCTGGGCATCTCATCACTCGGTATTGCTTATCGATATGCTGTTAAAATCGAGTAGAAATTTAAGCACCAGAACAAGTGATATTCCAGGTCTACAAATCCACAAAAACCAAAGTATGATAAAGAAGACCCTAACAAATAGCTTCCTGAAAACCATTCCAATCCACACGAAAAGTAGGGTCACAGAAAGACGAAGAAGCAAACCTAAAAATGGTGTGATTTCCACAAAATCACCTGGAAAAAAATCGATGAATGTTGCTCAAAACAGTCATTGGTGATCGAGATCAAATACAAGGAGTCGAACACTGATTCATAATTTGATTCAGAAAATACTGATAGAAGACATATCATTGACACAGACCCCACTACTATTGTCACGACTGCAACAATTCAACCTTAAGAAGCAACATATCCTGAAGAGGGGGATCACCTTTTTCATTCACAGATGTGGGTGAAGGGGACCCTGTTGCATTTTATTGTTGATAGTGGAAGCAAGAATAAACTCATGTCAGCAAAGGTTTGCTAGCAGGAAAAACCCCCCTTTAACTACAACAGGGTTCAAGATGTAGATAGAGAAAATAACCGTCTAAAAGCTAATCAATTCTCTATACTACCCCCAAACATACCAAAACTAATATAAATAAAGCAAACAAATAAGAGATCGGGTAACTATACCTTTGATCCCCATGTCTGGGATGATCTTCTCATGCTTGGAAGTTCCATTGACTGCATGTCTCCTCCCAGGATTGACCTGCATCTAAAAATAGGCAAACAAAGAACTACAAGCATGATATTATATATATAAGTTAGGGTTAGATATAAAATTTCAAGTATTAATCAATAAAATTACTCAAGATACCATCATTTGGGACAGGAAAATGTGATTCTTTTATTCATAATACAAAGATTATACCTTACAATCTAAGTCAGCCACCATTCCGCAAACCTGGTCCAGGCTCCTCTTTACCATGCTCCAAGTGCACCTTGTATGGACTTCTTCTCTCAACCTTCTGATCACCTCTATAGAAGGGAATGGTCTTAATGGAGGAAGAAGGGGCTGTAGAGGGTATGTTGAGGCAATATCTTACAAAATGCAACAATATCTTGGGCAAGGAGGGGAAGTGAAATAAAGAAGAGTTTCAATGTTCTTATGCTTTGCTTGGAAATGAGACCTCAAAACCTCCTTTTATATGCCAAAAGAATGGTTATTTGGTTGGGTGATGGGATATAGTAGGTGGATTAGTAGGGAAACCTCCAATAGCCCATGAATTTCAACGAATTCCTTGCAACTTTTTATTTTTTTCAACTTTTGCAAGCATACGGGAGTTGTAATGGTGAAACATGTGTATGTACGCAAGATGTAGTGGTGAAACAAGTGTATGTATGTGGGATGTAATGGTGCAGGGAACGTACATCTTCCAAAATTTGGTTTTTTAAGAAGATATTTTCAGTAGTGCTTTGGAAAAATTTGCAAGTAAGAGGGCTAAGGCCATGTATGCATGAATATGGAATTTTAGGGATATAACAGATGCCCCCTAATGTGTGAGGTCAGAAGAGAAACTGATGGCCGAAATAAATTACAATATCTTCACCAATGTATGAGATAGAGTGAGCCTGGGACCATATTTTGGGAGGTGCCACCTGCAAAACAACAATTGTCTCTCTGAGGCAGGCATACCCATGCTCAGGATGAACTAAATCATGGATGCCAATGAAATACACTGCAGATCCATGTCATATAACTATATAAAGTGTCACCACGAGAAATACACAATGGATCTACATCTCAAAATAAATCAAAGATATACAAGTAGAGTATCCATATTCAAGAAGATAGTGGTGCCTAATGGCTAGAAATGAGGCCTTCAGAGCTCGAGCAACAACTTAAATATCTTCAAAAATCAGGTAGGAGTACAATGGGAGTGTATAACTCACTACCCTGAGGTCTTTGATGCCTCGTCGAGAAAAGACATGAGGACCTCGATGATCAGGCAGATAACTTCATTGATTTTGAATCAAGACTTGACTAGAATTTCAAGATGGCCGACTCATGAGGTCAAGAGATAAACTGCAGAAAGGTCAACTCAAATTGGGTGAAACTTCCCTTGTACAAAAGAACTAAAGATTATCAGACTCAGGAATCATGACATTCACATAAGTTCACGATGTAGGAGGCAACAGAAACCCTCCATGTGCTTGGAAGAGTATCCAAACAGAGGAGGACACAACTCTATGTAGAGATAACATCTTCCTAAGGTCATACTATATCCCAATGCTTGACAAACAAACGGAAGGATGTGATTTTTCCAAGGGAGACTCTTTGTGCTGCTAAAAAAGAATACATATTTCTTGTCCCCTCTTTTTGGAATATTTGATTTTTTTTTTCTTTTTCAAATTTTTTAAGAGCTTGAAAAAGAATAAAAGAATTCTACGTTACAAAGGAGGTATGAGTGTCGCAAATAAGCATACTATTTCCAAGAACAAGGAACATACTATTGCTCAGAGTAAGGAGACATATGCAGGAAAAGGACACTCGAGGAATATTCATCCATGTGTCAAGGTGTTAGGTCGCAGAGGCAAGAAGTGTTACAAGGCTTGCATATAAGGCATGCTTCAAAGGTTCAGTTGAGAGAAACATGGAGTTGGAATTAGGCCAAAGATGTAGATATGAAAATGTGATTAAGAAAGACACAATAAGACCCCCTTTCATGTAATTTTAATGAGCTCAGAAAAGGTAAGCTCGATAGTTTTTTCATGTTTAGAGAGTTTGAAAAAATGTAAAAGAAGACTCCAAGGAGTACCTTTTTCGGAGATAGTCTAGTCGATTTGAAAAAGGGGTAAATTTGCACCGAAAAGATGCCTATTCAAAACTGTTACACCTCAAAATTACTCACTTTGATAGTATCGCAAGTGTCGTCATTACGAGTGTTGTAAGTGTCGCATCTTGTCTGCAAGTGTTGCATATTGAATATAAGTGTTGCAGGTGTCACAAACATCATACTTCCATATTTCATATTTCATGCCTATAATGACGTCATAAAGACACTTAACACACCTGAAAGGTTAGTTTGGAAGAAGAGAAATCACTTGACATGAAGTACAAGCCTTTTGCCATTGGATAAACCACTCAAAAACTGAATTTTGGAGAGCAACGCTCCCCTACCCAATGCCAAGGAGTGTTGGTGCTCCCTGAGCCTCTTTGGGGGAGTGTTTGAGTGCCCTATGCACCCTTTTGGGGGAGCGCTACCCCTTTTTTGAGCAAATTCTGGGTTTGTTAAGGAAAATCAGGGAAGAATCCATCAATTCCTGAAGGTAGTTTGATTCGAATAGATGGTCAAGGCATGATCTTAGGGAAGATCCTCAACTGAAGGAGAAGAATCCTCAAATTATCCCAAATATATCTCAAGTGGTTGGACCTCTCCAAGGTTATATAAGGAGGTCTTCTCATGGTGAAAAGGAGGAAGAGACTAGATATTGATACCAAACTTATGATCCCATAAGTGGTATTGACATAAAACCAGGAAGATTGAGAATTATACCTAACTTATGATCTCATAAGAAGGTATTGATAATGGAGATTGGGAATTACATCAAAATTATGATCTCATAAGTGAGATGTCATCAAAGCAATCAGTGGATATTACTTGAGAAAAGAGGCTGGACAAGGAAAACTGGAAGAAGCTGTTGCATCTTCATTTAAAGGGTTGTAAGTACTTTTACTTGTTCTCATTAATAATCAATGCCTAGCCTGTTTCTTTCAAACTTATGCTTGTCCCATATGATTTTGTCTACAATAGATGGATATATGATTGAGCTAATCTCAGTAGAGTAGTAAGTCCATTGTATATTTGTTTGTTTTGTAGGACCTATTAGGGAGCTCAAGATCAAAGCTCAGCCAGGACTTTGCAAGGACAAATGTCGCTAATAAGGTACATATATTTCTCCTTCTCTTTCATTCATTAGCTTGATAGGAACTAAAAGGACATAAGTTTCCATGTTAA
>ML779769.1:889471-910082 GCA_009831015.1 Picea engelmannii | reverse complement strand
TGCCGAAAACCACCTAATATTATGTGGTCCCGGAAATATGTCGTCCCGAAAATATGTCGGCCCGACGATAATATGTCGGCCCGAAACCGGCGAAAATATGTCGGCCCTAATTTCGGGGGCGCTGCCCCTGAACCCCTGCGCGGGGGGCTGCACCCCCCTGCGCGCCTGGCGCAGGCGCTCATACACTACTACTCGTGCAAAGAATATAACACATACCCAACATGTTTGACGTTAGGACATCTATTCACATGGTTAGATTTGTACTACATCGGGATCGGTAAGAAGACCCTGGGTTGAGTCATCTATTATATGTACTTTGCCCAGGTTGTGAAGGAGTTCTTTTGAACTATGACACATATATTGTTACATAGATCCACTTTGTATTGGTCATGGCTATGTCTTGTCATTTTGTAGATCCATTGTCTATTCTTCGTGGCTACGATCAATTCAGGTCATAGAAGTATAGATTCACAATGTATATGCAGTGGTTATACCATTTTTTAAATATAATTATGGATCCGCAGTGTATTTTATGACGGCCATACCTAAAAAGTCTTTATCACTCAAGCATAGGTATGCTTACCTTGGGTTTTGAAACATGTCATAATATTTGTTTGATGGTTATGTGCAGTTTTTTCCAGTTTCCCTACGTCCATACCCTTGCTCGAAAAAGTCTACAAAGTACTTCAGTCATCATTGTCTTCTAAATTCATACTTTGGGGGTCAATATGCTACACCTCAAAATTACTCACTTCAATAGTGTCGCAGTGTCATCATTACGAGTGTTGTAAGTGTTGCATCTTGTCCTCAAGTGTCGCATCTTGTCCTCAAGTGTCGCATCTTGACTATAAGTGTTGTAGGTGTCACAAACATCATATTTCCATATTGCATATGTCATGCATCTAACAACATCATAAAGACACTTAAGACACCTCAAAGGTTAGTTAGGAAGAAGAGAAATCACTTGACAGGAAGTACAAGCTTTTTTCCATTGGAAAAACCACTCAAAAAATGAATTTTGGAGAGGAGTTATCCCCTACCCACTGTCAAGGAGTTATGGCGCTCCTTGAGCCTCTTTGGGGGAGTTTTTGAGTGCCCTGTGCACCCTTTTGGGGGAGCTCTACCCCTTGTTTTAGAAAATTTTGGGTTTGTTGAGGCAAATCAGGGAAGAATCCCTCAATTCCTGAAGGTAATTAGATTTCAATAGATGGTCATGGCATGATCTTAGGGAAGATCCTCAACTGAAGGAAAAGAATCCTCAAATTATCCCAAGGATCTCTCAAGTGTTTGGACCTCTCCAATTTTATATAAGGAGGTCTTCTCATGGTGAAAAGGAGGAAGAGACTAGAGATTGATACCAAACTTATGATCCTATAAGTGGTATTGACAGAAAACCAGGAAGATTGAGAATTATACCTAACTTATGATCTCATAAGAAGGTATTGACAATGGAGATTGGGAATTACATCAAAATTATGATCTCATGAGTGAGATTTCATCAAAGAAATCAGTGGAGATTAATTGAGCAAAGGGGTTGGACAAGGATAACTGGAAGAAGTTGATGCACCTTCATTCAAAGGGTTGTAAGTACTTTTACTTGTTCTTATTAATGATCAATGCTTGGTGTTTCTTTCAAACTTATGCTTGTTCCATATGAGTTTGTCAACAGTAGATGGATCTATGATTGAGTTAATCTCAGTAGAGTAGGAAGTCCATTGTATCTTTGTTTGTTTTGCAGAACCTATAAGGGAGCTCAAGATTGAAGCTCAGCCAGGACTTTGCAAGGACAAATGTTGCTAATAAGATACATATCTTTCTCCTTCTCTTTCATTCATTAGCTTGATAGGATATAAAAGGAATTCAGTGTCCATGTCAAGCACTTTTCTTTCTTGGCCTTATGTGTCTAGAGACCAAGAGGGAATCCACTTGTCTACAGGGGGATTCACCTTCAACAAAAACCATTTTAACAAGTGTGAAAAAGACAAGATCACTCAGAAATATTTTCAATTTTAAGGAGTCTGAAAATAGATTAACTATGGACTCACAACCTTTTTCTAAGTTTAGTCTCCTTGGCCTAAAAAAGTATTAAATTTACTGAGGAGAACTCTCCTGGAGAGATGAATCTCCTTAGGCATACCTTTTTCTGCTATAATCTACGTTGGAAAAAGGGTTAAACTCATGCCAATAGATGTTCTTCTGAACCAATTTAACGAGTGTGAAGGAACAAGGTCACTCAACAATATTTTCAATTTTAGGGAGTCTGAAAAGATCTTAACTATGGACTTCATGGGGGTTCCTTTTTCATAATTAATCTTGGCCAAGGCCCAAAAAAGGTGATAAACCAAAACCAGGGAGAATGTTCATTTTTCGAAGATTTAGTCCCTTGAGCCCAAAAAAGGGTTAAACTTATGGCTTAGAATACTCTTCTAACAAACTGAAGTTCCTAGAGCATACCTTTATTCGTGAAATTGACCGCCTGGACTGAAAAAGAGGTAAACTATCGTCGAATAGACGTGCCTTAAAATTTGATTTCGGTGAGCGTGAAAGGAAACAATATCGCTCATAAATATTTTCATGTTTAGAGAGTTTGAAAAAGGATTAAAGAAGACTCCAGGGGGCTACTTTTCTCAGTTAATTTGGACAATATCGAAAAGCATAAATACAGTCTCATCGGATGTTGCTTTCGAATTGTAAAGTGAGCTTGAAAGACAACAAAGAGTACTCATTTGGGAGTCTCGAGGGTAAGGTCGAGCATGATGATGCATCAAACGGATGAGGCTTAATCTTGTAACCATGACAGGACTAACAAGGAATCTCGATCCTATAGTCATTACTGACAGCATGGACTCCAAAATGAAACCAGGATCTACTCAGGGCATCCATGTATAGGTAGGCTCTACCACCTAATTACAACACTTCTAGAGCAGCAATGAAGGTTCTATGTCACACTTTCGTGGGGTCAATACTATGTCAAAGCGTAAAATACAACAAGATGCAGAAAGTGGAGATGAAATCCTAACTTATATGCAAAAGTTGAAAAAAATGACTTTTACCAAAGGATATCAAAAAGTGACCCATCCCCAAAAAAGTTACCAAACCAAAATGAAAAGGGTACCATAACGTCCAATGAGAAACTCGAAATCAGATACAAGTGATTTACAAGCCAATAAAAAAGACAAAGGGGGTCAAAAAGTGGAAAAAAAGGCCAAAACAGTCTATAAATAGAAGCTGATAGCTCATTTTTACCATTGCAGATTGCAAATTACCCAAAAGGAGAAAAAAACCCTTTGCTAAAGAAGTTGATTATGGGAGCTTCAATGGACGAAATGAACTTATGCTTGGACCAAGTAAGTACAAAATCATCCCTCTTGCAATTCAATACTTCATGTATGCATTTAATTTAGTTTTTGAGGGGTGTGCTCTCCTAAAAAGAGCGTCCATACATGTATGTGGGTTTTCCAAGGGTAGCTTGCATATGTACTTAGGAAGAAAACACTTTGTCCACGTACATACATGATTGTGACCAATACATCCTGCGTACACCCTTAAAAGATTTGAAAAAAATAAAAAACAAGAGTTAAATTCCTCCAATTGCCATGGAACGAGATGAATTTCCACTGGAGGGAGAGGGAAAATGAGGATATAGACATACTGGTTGAAGAGGACCCTCCAGCCATCGCTGCACTAAAACAGTGTGGGCTATGGAAGTTATTATAGTGTCATTTCATGAGGGTACAACCCAGGTTACTTAATTCCCATGTTGATTACCGGCACCCGGATGCAGAGGCATTCATGCTAGAGGGACAGTCATTGACTCCGACAACTGAGGATATCTACTTCCTGACTGGCCTCTCGAGGAGAGGGGAACCAATCAATCTACAAACATTTCCCCCTAGTCCTTTCAACATAGAGGACTACATCTGAATGTATTGTAAGGTTGGAACTGAGAAGGTAGGTTCTCAGGTGCCTATCCATAAGATCACCAGCTTGACTCTTTGGGTGATCTTGTTACTAATTGGGAGGATTACTGGATCCATGGCCCTACACCAGGCTTTCAGGGCACACATGCACTATGTTATTCAATGCTAGGAGGCACATATTTTTTACTGGAGCATGACCATGCTTACATGCATGAAAAGATAGCTAGCAAAGTGTCGGCAACATAGCAACAAGAACTTTGGGTTTGGCACTATCTTTTTCTATTTCTTATTCGAGAGGGTACCCAATCTTAGTCCCAAAGAGACTGTATGGGGGCATGTGGTCTTCTTCCAAGGGGTATGCAGATGAGCATCATTGCTGCCACAACAAGGGGAGGGAGGACCATAGAGGCCTTCGATGACACATTTTTTGACTAGTGGGAATGGAATATTATGGTGATTGAGGACTACCCCTATGCAGGAATCAACTTTTCCAGGGACCCAGACATGCCCATCCCTCCCGGAGAGGAGCGAGGAGAGATAGATAACATGTTTTTAATGTTATTTAATTTTTAATTGTTTTTATATATAGCATTTGTATATGTGTATAGAGTATTGACATTTGTGTATCTGCTATATATAGATGTGGGACCAGTTTTCCCAGCAGACTTTGTGAGGACTCAGCAATGTCCTCAACTAGAGGCAGGACCAACAATCATAGGGGGACCTCTAGTTCGAAAGGCTAAGAGGGTTTTGAGACGAGTGGAGTAAAACCTCACTTCGCTCACTCACACAATACCCATGGCCGAGATTGAGGATTTCTCGCCTTCCATGCAACCTCATGTAGTGGGGGTGCCACGGACGTGGGTCCAGCATTTAGCCAATGTCATTGTTCATTATGGAAGGGCCAATAGGCCTCAATCTTAGATAGGCTAGACTTTATATGTGCTGAGGGAAACTTTTGTACATGTATTTTTGAGGGCATAAGCCCAATGATGTATACTGAACATTATTTTTAAGGCATTCGCACCCACCTATGTACTCGTGACACCTTTTATATATATATATATATATATATATATATTTACATCTTATTTGTCTTATGGACCAAATTTTATTTACAAATGTGTGTACATGTGTATGTGTGTTCTTCTCTTTCTATGTGTGTGCAAGATGCCAATCTAATATGTGATTAGCTAGAGTAGTTTTCATATGATTAAATCTCCTAGGAACATGGATATACGTAATGTAATCAAAGTAAGGTTCAAAGAGACATACCCTAAGGAAACGTCGATGCAAAGTAGGATCATAAATGCAATAAACTCCATTTAAATGGGGCACAACCAACTAAGCATCTAGGTCAACCCAGAGGTGTGAAATTACATGCAAAAAAGCGTCACAAAGCAACTCTCACTACATTGTACTCGGTGACATTGTTTGCAGTGTCACCTAGACAAATACCGCCAGAAGATAGCAACTGGCCTCTAGGTGTGAAAATCACCCAAACTATGGAAGAAAGCCTCCAAGTGTGTCGGCTAGCATCGTCCGCGAACCCAAAATACACCTCTAATTCACTTGACATATGTCAGAGTGAAAAAGAAGACATAAATAACTACACTTACACAAAACAAAAAAGACAAAAATTGTATCAGAACTATACATATGTACAAGAAGTCACCCAGGTGACCAACTTAAGAGTAATACTTCTTGAGGTAGAGCCCATTTATAGGCTCTGCCAAGGAATTTCCTTCAAATCCAACCAAATAGTAAGCACCCTTCTTCAAATCCTCTTTTACAATGAACGATCTGAACCACATGGGTTTGAACTTTATTGCCCCCAAGGGATCTTTGTCTTGATCATAGACTAGGATAAGATCTCCTTCGGAGAAAATATGAGGACAAATGGATGATCATATTGACACTTGACTCATTGCTTATGAGCCTCATTAGCCAAGGCTGCATCACAACGCTTCTCATTCATCTTCTCGATATATAGTAGGTGTTCCTCAAGCGATGAAGTGTTCAGAAGTAATTCCACTGCCAACTTTAAAGAAGGGATCTGACACTCAATAGGTAAGAATTCTTCTAGCCCGTAAATGAGTTCAAAAGGTGAGAAACCAGTGGCAGTCTTCATAGACGTTTGGTAGTCCCACAATGTTAAGTACAACATCAAATGCCAATTTTACTTCGAAGAATTGATCATTCGTTGAAGAACAGTATTGAGAGACTTATTCATAGCTTCAACCTAACCATTCGCTTGTGGTTAATAATGTGATGAATGTTCTTTATTCAACCCAATATTTTTTGTTAACTTGGTCATCATTTGGTTTTGGAAGTGACTGCCATGATCAGTGACAATCTCCTTCGAGATGTCAAACCTTGCTACTATCTGATTAAATATGAAAATATTCGATGTTTTTCCATCATTGTTAAATGTTGGCATAGCCTCAACCCACTTTTTTAAGTAGTCTACTACTATGATGATGTAACGATGCCCCCTAGCTAAGGTCAAGTAACATGTAGTGAAATCAATCCCCCACTTGGTGAAAGGACCAACAGCAATGACAGGAAACATAGGAGCAGGATGTGCCTGCATATTTCAAGAGAAGATCTGACATGGGTGCCACTTCTTGACCTCCTCAACACAATCCTTGATTAACGAGGGCCAGAAGTAACTGACAGGAAGAATATTTTGAGTTGTTACCAACCCAGACAAATGGTTGCCACATGCTCCAGTGTGACATTCATTCAAAATGAGCTATGCTTATTCATGAATAAGGCACCGGCAAAGAATGCAATTTGTGCCTCGACAATACAAAGTGTCATCGAGTATAAGATAGTTTTGCGCATGATGGTGAATTCATCGATGCTCATAATGGGAAGCATAAGTGGGGCACTTCAAATTCTAGATATAGACTTGTATATCTCCATACCATGGGTCTGAAGATGCGATTATAAAAATATCTCCTTTGATAGGTGATTCTTTGGGCATGATATCACTAGACTTGACCGGAATTTCTAAAATAAGTTTGGCAAAGACCAATGAATTTTTGGATTTCACGGAAATAAAATCCAAGGCAAATTCCTGGAGGATTACAATCCATCTACTGATATTTCTGCCAATGACCCGTCGTGTTAACACATATTGGAAATGGTTCACAATGACAATGACGGTGGTCTTGCGAAACAAAATGTAGTGAAGGAAACGTTGGACAGCATGCATTGCTGCCAAAGAAATCTTCTCAACATGAGAATAGTTGAGTCCTATCCCAACCAGGCCTTAGCTAAGTTAATGTATAACATGATCCTCAAGAATATCATCCTCTTGAACCAAGACCATGTCGATGTTCATATCTGCAGCAGCCAAATACAACAATAAATCTCTGTTATAATCTGGAGGCCGGAGCAAAGGGGTAGATGTTAGGGCACGTTTAAATTCTTCAAAGGAAAATTGAGTGGATTCATCCGAACAAAATGAGACTCCCTTTTTCAAGAGACGCATAAACTCTTTAGTGATCTCAGCGTAATTCGCAACAAAACTCCGAAGAAATTTTGTTTTCCCATGTAATCTCTAAAGCTAGGGTATCGTGCATGGGGGAGGAAACTGAACTATCGCCTCAACCTTGAGAAGATCGACCATGATCCTTGTTGTCAAAATAATGAAACCTAAGAGATGACATGACATCATGTAAAAATTGCACTTGTTAGGATTCAAGCGAATCTGATAGTAGCAGCATCACTCAAAGATTAATCGAAGTGAGTAGGATGATCATATCTCTTGCAAGAGCATGATGCTAGATCATCAAGATATGCCTCAAATATATGTCTAAGGTTGTGAAAATAAAATGACATGGCCCGTTTAAAGGTGGCTCCATCATTTTTTCGGCCAAAAAGCATCTTACGATACATGAATGTGCCCCAAGGAAAAATAAAAGTTGTTTTATGTTGGTCTTTGGCTTTGATATGAATATGGTTATATCCTGAAAAAACATCCATGAATGAAAATACCTTGCAACCATCATATTCATCGACAATATGATCGAAGAACGGGGTGGGAAAATTATCTTTTGGATAGGCCTTGTTCAAATCACGGAAGTTCATGCACACGCAAATTGTACCCTATTTCTTGTTAACCAGAATCGGGTTTGACACCCATTTCGTCAACTGCACGAGGTAGATAAAACCATCTTTAAGCAATTTTTCTACTTCAGCCTTAATTGTTGTCGCTTTTAGAGGATTCACTGGATGAAGCTTCTATCAAACTAGCTTGGCATCAGGATAAGTCATTATTTCATGCTCGAAAATTATTGGGTCTATACCTGGAATTTCCTCATAAGACTAGGAAAAAACGTCGTGAAATTCCTTAAATAACTTAGTAAAAGTTTTAATCTCTTCAGGGGAATAGTCCGCTCTAATGAAAACATTCTCCACAACGCCAGGTATTTTGGAGATATCTATGGGAATTGTTGTAACGATACTCACCATATTACCCTCGGCATAAACTATGTGTATATCCATAGGATTAATAGGACGAGAATTATCTCCATTCACGGTCGAAACAAATTCTCCCACCTCTATTCTCCTTAACTCTGGAAGAAAGTAAGATCTATGATGAATATCATAACAAGGTCTATCTGTACCAGTCAATACCTCGAGAATATTCTCATCAAAGGGTAAGACCAGCTCTAAAGGATCTGTAGTGGCAAGAGAACCTTGAGCCCAAACAGGCTCAAATAGTGGATCTAACTCTTGTGGGAGAGTTAGATCGGGGTTGGCTGAATTTTGCTAGAAAATGATGTACACAACCTCAGCAGTGAACAAGGGCATGGCCATGCCAAGATGCCATGTCCCTTCCATTGAAAATGATGGGCATGGTAGACTCAGTGGATCGTTAAAGTAATTTTTTCAAAATGACGACACTTGAAATAGTGCAGCCCTAGGCTGGTCGAGAACAATCGATATAATCTTGACATCACCAGAAGGTGGAAGATAATCGAAATTTTCCATCAACTACAGAAACAAACCAGCACCTAATTTGACAATGTCTGGCTATGAATTATCAATCATTGAGACCATGGAAGCCCCCTATGAAGAGACAGGATGGGAGAAGGACAACTGGTCAATGGTCACAATTTAGCCCTCGTGTGGAAAACATAAGACCCAAAAAACTGTAGCAACCATTGCATGCATTGCATAGGTCCAACTCCTTCCTAACAATGGGTTGTAGTCAAGAGGTGCATCAACCACTTCAACTTCAATGCATATGTTTTTTCCTCCCAACTACATGGGGAAAGAAGGAATTATTCCATGTGGTTTGAACGACCGACCATCAAACTCCGTAAACAACGTAGGCGACGAAGACAAACCAGGTTGGCCAATGGTCCTCCAACATGCCAATGACATCATGCAATTCAAGGTTCCCTCGTCAACCACTGTATGGAAAATAATCTAAGTAAAATATTTTGTGGTATAAGCCACTACTATCTGAAATGCAACATGGTAAGGAAGATGAGGTTTCAAGTTGATTGGATAAAAAATGATCTCTCCTAGGTTACAAGTCTCTGTCAATCCCAAGGAGGATAACATATCTTTTCTTTGCGAAGGGAAACTCTAGAGGAATTCCAAAGTAGACATCGTGCAAGGGGTCTGTGCAAAATCCTCCACAACAAATTAGTTCTAGGAAGCCCTTGCATTTGTATTATGAGAAGCTTTCTTAAACATGACTTTTGGGATGTGAGTCATCGTTTCACCTGTCGTCTTTTAAATCTGGAGAAGATTGGGTGGGTTTGTGGCTTATTTTCCCTTTTTGAGAAATTCCAGCATTCAAGAATCTCGATCCATGGTCGCTATATTATCCTCAGCATTCATAATGTAAACATTCATGGCTAGGCTGGTATTGGTAGTCACGGGGGTCCCTGATTGCCCCCTTCCGCACTCAAGGATGCTAAATCTTAAGCCATGTTTTTCCCATGTGGAAATGGATTTGTCAGCACAGTAGGTTTTTGTTGCGCTAATAGCTTCTTAGCTTCTTCAAGTCAAGGGCACAGATGATTCGGGTGGTCTTCCATGCAAAGGTTACATGGATACTTTGAGTTCCTCTTCTTCATTTTTCCCCCGACGACATTTTTAGTAGCCTTATGTCCCCTTTACTCTTCTTGTTTCATTGTTTCTTCTTTCCCTCAAGCTGTTGGTTATCCTTAGGGTTCTTCAACTTCACATTGTTTACATCTGATGCTTGGGTAGGGGGAACATCCGAACTCAAGGTCTAGCTAGCCACAGTCTGTTGTATCGAAAATTGTTGCAATTGATTTGAAAACAGATCTCTGGACTTTCCTTGTGCTGAGCCCACAATACCATCGGCATGGGGTCCACACTTTTTCTTAGCCTTGTTGAGAATAGACTGTGGCATGTCTAGAAAAATATCATAGAGCATGCCAGACTGAGAGTAGATCATTTCAAGTTGTTGCACTCTCATTATTGCCTCCTCCTATGAAAACACTCCAGAAGTCACTACGTCCTTGGATATTCAAGGCACCAAAGACTTTAGGAACCACTCTAGCAAGAAAGTTGAAGGGACCTGGAACTTAATCAATCTCTTTCGACACCGTCATTCTTGGATATGGTCTGATATGTGGTCGGCCTTGGTTTGCTCAAAGTTAGCCAACAATTCAATGTTGGCATCATATCTCACGGGTAACTAGAAATTGTTCAAAAAAACCATGGCCAATTCATTGAAGTAAGAATACCTCGAGCGGTCGATCTCAATATACCATTTCATGGCACCCCCTATAAGAGTGCATTGAAAAAGGTGCAACTGGACAGAGTCGCCCCTCGGTGAGTTTGACGAGCACCATAAGTGAAAGGTTTTCACATGATCACCTGGGTCTTCACCAGGCTTGCCTTCAAATTTTGGAATATCTGAGGGAAACTCAGTCAGCATGGGGGGCCAATGTGGATCATGAAAAATTGGGTCATTGAGTAATCTCAACAAGTCTGGCAGATGTAGCATTGCCAGAAACAGTAGTTTAGGTTGAGTACTATGTGCAGGAAAAGAGGGTCCTAGAGTTTGACTGGCACCACGTTACTAGGAAAATTTGGACTGTTGGCCAGGGTTTTGGAAAAAATTGTGGCCTTGACCAACATATGGAAAATGCGTCTTTTGGGATATCATCGGTTGACTCCCATAATTAGATGACATATCTTGTGCAGGGATTTCTCCCTGCATTATGTTCCAAGGATTTTGGAAGGGGATAGACCTAGTCGATCTAACGGGCACGGGTACAGAGCTCTGGCATGGGTTCCATTGAGCATGGAAGGGGCTATTCCCAATCGACATCCCTTGCGAAGGAACTGATCCCTGCCAAGGATTCCGAACACCCTAAGTGGAGAAAACACTAGTCGTCGCTCCATGTGCAAGAATAGTACCCTGCACGAGGTTATGTTGCCCAAAACTGAGGTTTCCCCCACTGAAGAAAAATCATTGTTCCCAAACATGTCAAACAAATAGAACATCATAGCTCCCACCGGCATTGTGTAAGATGAAGGTCCTAAACTGCCTTCTCCAAACAAGTTATAATTAGCATTTGTCTAGATTGGTTATAGGAAATCACTACCGAGCGAGGGGGACAGGGGAGGTATTTTTCTAGAAAGCACTATCGAGCAAGGGGAACATAGGAGGTATGTGACCCCCACCATAAGAGATATCATTAAAGGGGACTAAAATACCCCTGGTGGACCCTTGCACGGGAGTGTTTGAGCTCCCTTCCCCTAGACCCATGAGTTGTAAGGTGGAGTAGGTAAGAACCAAGTTCGAATCAAATTTGGGCATCCCATATGAGAATGGAGGGCTCGTCTCACTCTGAGTAAATGGGGTGGTGGTCAATGCCAATAATGGTATCGGACCACTTCCCAAAGTAGAGGGAGTCGAGACAACTGTGGTTCGGACTGGAAAAGGTTGGAGAGGCAGTAAGATTCCCCCTGTGGTTGTAGCCATAATGAGAGTGTGAGGACTCTCGGATGAACTAGAAGCATTTGCTTCCATTGTCTCTTATAAAGCTAACTAGCGCTTGGAAGGTGTCACCTCATGAGGGACAACTTGTATCAAGATCGGTGCCAAGAAGTCGGTGATCAGAGGGTTGGATGGCCAAAGAGCTTCTGCTTCAAGGTAAAAAATGGTAGGTTCCTCTGGAATTGAATAGTCTCCTTGCAGAGCAGGCTTGGGCACAATTTCTTGCAGCCCAGTCGCTTCGAACGACCCTTGTTGGTCAAGTCTTCATCGTAATGGTGGCAAAGGTGGCTCCAACGGAACCGGGGATAGGCCTTGAAGCCTTCATGACCGACGAAGTTGTTGATCTTCCACTTTGTGAAATGATCAACCAATACAGTAAGGCTTAACTAGCGTTTAAACACCAAACACACACTAAAAATTTCCTATTGACAAATCAAGAAGTCGACTATCAAGTAGGAAGAACAGTTACGCCAATCAACACTAGAGAAACTAACTGGTGCAAGTGAAACTCGAACACAGAATCACCCTCTGGATATACTCTATGAAGCATGATCCGACGTCTTCTCCAGGTACCGTGGTATACCCCTATAGTCACCTATGTAAGTCCTTAGAATATGGGAAACCAATTTTCCACCTCACAGTCAGTCACTAGGCGAGTAGAGTCAATAGTCGGGCAGATCACAATGAGCAGGATAATAAGTCTGAAACCTATCAAGGGTATCGAGAGAAAATGGTCTGGAAGAAAATATAGGATATTGAATGGATTCGAGGTCCATGAAGCTCCATAGGAAAATGCAGTCGGTAGTACTCCCAAGACAGATCCTCAATATGTGTTCCCCACTACGTTCAATTTGGCTTTGGAGGGGTTATCTCTGCTACCTTTCCTCACATGAACTCGTGCTCATCCCCTGTGTTAGAGGGGGTTCTGAGATAAATTTTACAACACTGAAGTTAAACACTCCCTAACTCAGACTCCAATGTTTGATTTAACAGCCTTGAAGAGTTTCCTCTCCAAGCTAATTCAAGGCCCTAACCCTAAACTAGTTGGTTGACCCTACAATCAGAAAAATTCTAGTTTATTTTAGATTAAGCGTTCTTTTTAAAGGCTTGATTTACTCATGGGATATGGTGGTGAAACCAATGATGTTATAAAGAGACGAAAAATAGGAGAAAATTAAAGTACTTGAAAGCAAAATTACTTCAAATTGAAAAGCATAGCTTTATAACTAACTTTTTGTTACTCAACTTTTCTTAACTAACTTTTCAAGATCTTGTAAAGAAAACCTAAAACCTACTTTCTCTTGACTACAAGCTAATTATGCTTCAAGAAATCAAGAAAGAACTTGAAAAATAGACTCTTTTTCCTTTTTGCAAATAACCAACTCTAACTACTTTACCAAACTGGAAAGGATATTTTTTTTTTTTAAATGCCTTAAAGAGAAAAACTGAAATAAATATTTTTATTTTTTCAAAGAAGGTAAAAAGGATAAAAAGAAAACTAAAACAAGACTAGAAAAGATCTTTATCCTACTGCGGATCGTAGGGAATCAATCAAGAAACCAAGAAGGCATATATACAATTCAACAGCTTGCATAAAACCCTTTTTAAAAGTAAACACAAGAAAATCAAGAAAATAAGTAAATTGAACTCTATACCCAGGCTATGGTTGTAAACAGAGACTCTAGATTGATCCAAGAAAACCCTGAGAAGTGTGAACTTCAATCAGGAAAGAGGCAAACTCCCTCTTTTTCAAAACATTTCTTGAAATAGAGACACGGGTTGTTGCATCAGCAGCTTGCGTATGTACGCAGGATGTTTACTGAGCAAAGTGTGTATGTACACTGGCTGAATCAAGACAGGGTGCGTACACCTCTGTATCTTTCCAAAAAAATAGATTATCAAGCAGTCTTATAGGGAAGGGACAACTGGTATTGCACCTGACGATGACCAAAATCCCTTGACAGACTCATAAAACTCAAAATAAACTTGAAAGGAAAACAAACCAATCAAACAACCCAAAATCCCCTAAAAAACCTTAGAGGCTTGCCTAGTATGGTCGCTAGTTCTGCTAACAGGCAAAACCCCCCCTTTAACTACACCAAGGTTCAAGATGTAGACAGAGTGAATAACCATCTAAAAGCTAATCAATTCTCTATACTACCCCCAAACATACCAAAACTAATATAAAGAAAGCAAACAAAGAAGAGATTGGGTAACTATACCTTTGATCCCCACGTCCGGTGATGATCTCCTCACACTTGGAAGTTCCACTAATTACACATCTCCTCCCAGGGTTGACCTACATCCAAAAATAGGAAAGAAAAGAACTACAAGAATGTTATTCTATATATAAGTTAGGGTTAGATGTAAAATGTCAATTATAAATCAATAAAAGTACTCAAGACACCATCATTTGGGACAGGAAAATGTGATTCTTTTATTCATAATACAAAGATTATTCCCTACAATCTGAGTCGGCCATCATTCCGCGAACCTGGTCCGAGATCCTCTTTACCATACTCCAAGTGCACCTTGTATAGACTTCTTCTCTCACCCTTTTGATCACCTCTATGGAAGGGAATGGGCTGAATGGAGGAAGAAGGGGTTGATGAAGGTATGTTGAGGAAATATCTCACAAAAGGCAGCAATATCTTGGGCAAGGAGGGGAAGTGAAATCAAGCAGAGTTTCACTATTCTTATGCGTAACTTGGAAATGAGACCCCAACACCTCCTTTTATATGCCAAAAGGATGGTTATTCGGTTGGGTGATGAGATATAGCAGGTGGATTAGTTGGGAAACCTCCAATAGCGCATGAATTTCAATGAATTCCTTGCAAATTTTTAATTTTTGCAACTTTTGCAAGCATACATAGGTTGTAATGGTGCAACATGCATATGTACGCGAGTTGTAGTGGTGAAACAAGCGTATGTACATAGTATGTAATGGTGAAAGGTGCATACAACTTCCAAAAAATGGTTTTTTAATAAGAGCTTCTCAGCAGTGCTTTGCCAAAATATACAAGTAAGAGGGCCAAGCCCATGTATGAATGAATAGGGCTATAACAAGGTCATCAAACAGTTGGGATTGTCAACAACACCACACTTGTATTTATACAACATTGGGTAGCTTCACCAGGGATGAGATATTCGTGTCATCCAGCAGTGTTGATTGTCATACAGCATCCAGTTCTTCAAGGATAAGGTATTATGTGATGTTTCCCCACTGGATGTTTGTGGTATTCTCTTGGGCTAGCCATATATGTGGAAGAGCCATTTTGTTTATGAGTCTCAACCCCGTAGTGTCATTGTTACTTTGGGGGGTCATCTCTACAGAATACCAGAGGTAGTTCCAACTATTGTCCCACCTAAACAGTTCCGCAAGGTAGTATCTCATACTACAAAATTCAGTTTCTTCACAATCTGTTCAAAAGGTGCACAAAAAGACATTGCAACCACTGCAGCCTCAGTACAAGCACCTTCTATCCAATAGAATAAGATCGAAAAGATTACGACAAAGGGAAATGATTCTTTCTACACAAAGTCATCTCATGTAACCAAATTGGTTAAAAAGGTCCAACCCTTCCAGCCACAGGTTCATGATAGCCTTCAACAAGCTAAGCAACACAACTTCTCCAACAAGGAAAGCAGCTCACCAAGATTCAGATTCAACAAATGTTTCCCTCTCTCCCCCGTGAACTCAATGCAATGGACACTATTGCTTCCTAAGGAGGGAGGATTGATCCAAGTGGAAATCGGTGGTCACCCACCTATTCCACGGCCTTGAAAAACAATTTTTCATCTTGCCAGTTTTTTGGGTTCCAAACTTTTGGGGTTGTTTTGAGGCCCCAAACGAAATTTTTTGGGGATTTGGGGCCCAATTGATTGCTAAAATCACAAACCTAGGCAAGTATAAAATCGTTCTTCTTGGTTAGACCTTTCCAACGGTATATCGAGCACCCCAAACGGAAGTCATATGCAAAAGTTACTCCCCGAGGAAGTTAACGTATCAACTACCTCCACCGGGGCCCATAAACCTTTTGTATTTTCATCTTCCAGGGCTAGGGTTTTGTATTTTACTTATGTTTAAAATTCCTTTGGAGCCTCATTGTAACAATCCTCTTCTTGTGAATGCGAGTAGCTGTCACATATATTTTCATAGATAAGTTGTCACCATTCTAGTGAGTCTTTCACTCTGTAATTTTATAGTCTTGTACATTTTTTCTCATTAATAGAAATTGTGTATTATTGTATCTCTCTGTTTATGGTTGCATCTTTGATACATTTATTTTATATTATTGGATATCCGAGATATCTCTATATATTTCTTTGTTATATCTCTGCTCTCATTTTGTGCTGAAAATAATCTGGATCACTCCATCTTAGGTAAAATGAATCTCAACTTATGGAGCAAAATCCTCAAACATTTCCTAAAATACTTCATGATGGTTAAGCCTCCAAACTCCTATATAATGAGTGCATTCCAAAGTGAAAATGGGATAAAGAATTTCAAAGTGTCAAACCTTTGATCTTGTAAGAAGAATTCATCAGAGCATCATAATTATGATCTTGAGACATTCAGGAGAGGGATGGATACGAGAGCTTGGAGGATATGCTGCAACATCAACGTTGGATTGTAAGTGCTTCATCATTTCTTTCCTTTAATAGATAAACTTGGCCTATTCCCTTCATATGTTCTGTTATTGATCACATGTATGTATATTGTTGTAAAGTCGTCATAGATATGTTTATTGTCACCTAACAATATAGAGTAGAAGAAAGGGATTCCTCTTTGTCCATTGCAGGTCCCATCTTTCACATAGGAGCTTGGTCAAAAAGGTTAAAGAATAGAGCAGTAAGGAAAACCATCATAAAAATTCATGTCTTCCATCTCTTTCCTCTTACTTTGATTGTTGAAATAGGTCTATGGGGAAATTAGTAACCATTTTTTTTCCTTCTGTCTTGGATTGAAGGAAACCCAATCCAAGGGGAGTTCAGCCTGCCCATGGGGGGAATTTCTCACAACATAAATATGTTATGTTAGATCGTAGTTGTAATGGTTTTGATTGAGTTATTTATGGTTGTAAGGGAATAGGATGATATGTTTGTTTCATTTGTGAGGGATATTGTGTAAATGTTGGACATTGTTGTTGTTGTGGATATGATTGTTGTTGATATTGTTCTGGTGCAAATTGTTGGGACTAATGTTATTATATATCTTGTGGGAATTGTTGTTGCAATTGATAAGGGGGTAAGTTTCCATAGCTAGGTCCTCTCCAACTCTGTTGATAGGATTGTTTTTGGCCTTGTTGAGAAGACCATGCCTTCCAAG
Source organism: Picea engelmannii (assembly GCA_009831015.1). Classification (NCBI taxonomy): domain Eukaryota; kingdom Viridiplantae; phylum Streptophyta; class Pinopsida; order Pinales; family Pinaceae; genus Picea; species Picea engelmannii. Next base: position 892,828 of record ML779769.1, on the reverse strand, counting down.
GTATAGAGGCATTACATGTTGTTTGTGAAGGATTTTGATTACAAAATGAAAAAAAGTGTTGTGTAGTGTCTTTAGGCATACCTATATCTCGCGGCTACCAAGGTCATCTAGGTGAAATAAAAGAGAGTGCCTCTACTACCTCATTGTCCTCTTTGTATAATTCCTTTAGCTCAGGTAGCAAAGGGTAATTTTTTATTGAATGTTTCTCTACACAAATTCCACAAAGTTGAATGTTATTAAATGGACATTCTCATTTTGGATGTGTTTTTCTACATTGAGGACAAAAAATAGATAATCCTGCAGTTTATTTCTTGTGTCTATTCTTAGTGTTGAATGCATCAAATTGTGAACGAAGAATACCAAAGAGTCCAGTTTTAAAATTTTCCAATAGGTTGCTAATTTCTACTCTACTTATACTTCATGTAGAAGATTTAATAACTTTAGAAAGAACATCCCTATGTCATTTGCCAAGTTTATCCTTACCTCTGGAATATTTTCTACACAATTCAAAAATTTGATCAAATGGTAGATAATAAATATCTCCATATCCCATGATATTAAGCACATATATATTCATCTCGAATTCCTTTCAAAAATATGGTATGAATATTATCATGATTCAAAGATCTTTGTTCAATTTTTTGCAAATTATATAAAAATCTCTCTAATTAATCCTCTATACTCTCATCTTCTTTTTGTGCCATTCTAAAAATATCTTCCTTTGAAATGCTAGGCTTACAATATGCTGAATATTTTTTAAGAAAGAATTTTTGCATGGTATCTCAATATGAAATAGTGTTCTCACCTAATCCCATAAACCAATTCAAAGCAGTTAAGGTAGCTAGAAATAATTAAAGTTTTTTTGTATCATCAATATAACCATAAGTATGACACAAAATATTGAATTCAAAAAGAAAATCATTTGGGTCGTTTTTATACTGTAGAAATTTGGTAGAATTGATGGTGGGATATTTTTCATTTTAGCTTCATTACTAAAAAGAGTATATGTATATAGAATAGGAACTCCAAAAGTTACTTTCTCGTCTTCTTCTTCATCTCATATATTTTATCTTTCTTCAATTGTTCCTATTTCTCTTTCTCCACCTATTGTTGGTATTCTTTCTCATTATCCACCTTCTTCCAGTTCTCTTTCTCTTTCTCCACCTTCTCCCAGTTCTCTTTCTCTTTCTCCAAACTTTCTACAATAATTGATTCCTCTTTATTTTCTCCAGGTGAGTTAGGGGAAGGGGGGTTGTTTTAGCTAAAGAAATTGGAACTTCTCTTTTCATTTTAACAAATCAACCTTTACTATATCATTTCTTGATTAACATATTCATACAATACTCACATGACTAGGACTTGTATGTATTCACTAAAGTGAATGTGCATGTTCTTACCTCTTGTCTTACCATATTTACTCCTCCTTGTCATAAATGTGCATACCAAAAATAAAATGCAGAAAATTTCTAAGAATATATATTTTTATTTTTATCTTTAAGAAAAAATATTCAAATAAAAATCTATGAATCTATACAAATAATTCATTTAACCCCTCCCCAGTAACAATGCCAAAATGTCAGGTAATTTAGTTGTCAAATTTTGAAACATTTACTTATCAACCAAAGTTCATAAGCTTGTGAGGTGTAGGAAATGTATGTACAAAATTAGTTTATCTATCTATTTTAAAATCATATTTACGTAAGTTATCCTATTTATATGCAAATTGAAATAAGAAATGTGTAGAGTTAACCTTCAAAGATAAGAAATGTGTATTTTTGTAACATATACTCTATTTTAAATCATTAGGATTTTAATCCAATATAGAAACAATCTTATGTAAAGCAACAAAGCACAACAAAATAAATAAACAAACTACTAAAAAGGAAATTGATGCAATAATACTTTGAAAGCTTTAAGCATACAATCAAACTAATTCAGAATGAAATTAAATCTTCCAAAAAGGATCTACTTGAGTTCAATGGTAAAAACAAAGTGTTTTTATCCAGTTCTAGGAAATTAATTACTCTTGTAAAAATACTCTCATAACTGATTCAATAATGAATGGAAGAACCATCAATGCTTATAACTCAATAAAAATAATCCAATATAAAAACAATCTTATGTAAAGAAACAATCTTATCATTAGGATTTTAATCCAATATAAAAACAATCTTATGTAAAGAAACAAAGCACAACAAAACAAATATATTGATGCAAGAATACTTTGAAAGCTTTAAACATACAATCAAACTAATTTAGAATGAAATTAAATCTTCTAAAAATGATCTACTTGAGTTTAATGATAAAAACAAAGTGTTTTTATCCAATTCTAGGAAATGAATTACTCTTGTAAAAATACTCTCATAACTTATTCAATAATGAATGGAAAAACAATCAATGCTCATAACTCAATAAAAATAATAATAAAACAATACACTAGATATCAAATAGTCAAATAGTGATCACAAGTAAACATGTACTAAAATAAAGTATTGAATCCTACAGACAATAAATATAAATTAATGCAACACATACCAGATAAGGGGGGCTCCTCCTAATATGAGATGTGTGTAGGATTATCTATAGTCCTAAGCAGTTATCACACTTCACATAATAGTAATAGCGGGCTTTGTATTCAGTCGGGAAATGAAAATCAAATTACAATAATGTGTTCATAAATTCCTCTATCTTCTTATTATTATGTGTCTATCTCTATCCTTTTGATATTTATAACAATACAATCTATAACTAAATCATTGATGTCCGAAACTAGATCCTATAATGCATGGGATTAAAAATATTCATTAAAAGATAGATCCTAAGACAAGGGATCTGTATCCCTTTAAAAACTGGATTACATTCTATAGTTGTGAAATCGATTTAAAAATGATGGCTCAGCTTTAGATTTTAGGAATATTATATAGGTGTTGGATGATCTCATGAATCGTAGTGCAAGATAACAACAAAACACAAACCCAACAATGTCCTCAAATATTTGAGGGGCACAGAGGAGTATGTTCTAAGATATTTTGAAGATGGTGAAGTGAATTTTTAGGGGTATACATATTCAGATTGGGGAGAAAATATAACAGATGGGTAGATCACTTAGAGCGTTTTTTTTATCTTGAGATTAATGGTGATATCCTAGTTCAATAAGAAGCATAATTTTATGGTACTTAGTTTAGCAAATTAAGTGTTGGACATGTAATTTTTGGGATTGTGGTTTTTGTAATAGTAATGTACATATGAAGCGTCCTAGACCAACAATTACTTTTTATGTATTTATTGAGTATAAAATTGATGAAATAATCATCCTCTGGAGTTATGATTTCTTCCCACTCCTGTCCTGACATTGGT
>ML779769.1:848261-865595 GCA_009831015.1 Picea engelmannii | reverse complement strand
GCAAAAAGAAAAATCGTGGTTGAATGTATTGAAATGCAGAGGATATTTTCCATCAAACATAATAAAACGCAGAGGGAAAAAATTGTGGTTTAGTGTATTGAAACGTCGAGATACCAAAATCAATTCAGAATATCACTATCATTCTCTGCACGGTTTGCAAAAACTAAAAACCCAGACCTTCATCTCCATAAAAACATAGTCAATACATAATTTCACTTTCGAATTGGCTTTATGCATCCACTGTCAACCTATAAATGGCTAAATAAATTCACAGTCATTATGTAAAATGGGTGGCTGTGAATTCGAATCGCTATATAACTCGCAGTCAAATGTAAATGGCTATACTGATTTCACAGTCAATAATATGTAAGTAAAAATGTTGTCATACAATGGGAAGTTGTCAAATAAATGAATTTAATCACAGTCACAATAGTTTAAAAGAAACATTGTCATTCAAGTGGTCAAACGTTGAGAGTTTTCCACTCAAGAGATGGGAACTGTCATGAAAATTGCAGAGAGAAAGGATGAACAATACACAGAGGTATTCAAATGCAAGAAGGCTCAAGACAATATTTTAACTAGGAACAATCAACAGGGATAGACAGCTGGGCAAAACTATCCTTCGCTCATCATCCAAGAACAGAAAAGTAGAGCATTAGAATCTATAGGTCTATTAACACCGAAGTGACGACTATCGATTCGACTCCTGGCCGACTGCTCAGGGGTGAACTGATGATATAGGGATGAGGACAAAATATAAAGCACAATCTCTTCATAATAATCAATAAAACAAAATAGAAAAGTCATAGCAATAAGGGATCGGTTGCCAAGGAAATCAAGTCAATGCAGTGAGTGTAAAGCTATGATGACTTTAAGTCCTCGAATGAAAACGCTGAGTCAAATACATTTTTTTTTTACACAATAAAAGTACAGTAATGAAAGTGCAAGAATAATATTAATCTACCATTCAAATTAAAATCATGCGTACTATAGCCCAAGGTGATAGCTCTGATTCTTTGTCCCACGCGTGCTCCATCTAGCTCCCACTTTCCGACCGGCATGACTTCACCGGTACCTCCCAGCCAACGCTAGGGGTAATATTCTTCCCCCTTATCCCCCCGAGATGCAAAGGAGCCACACACACTATACCAGAGAACAACTAGCTCCCAGCTCACCTCGCAAGGTCAAGCTACCACTCGTCACCGAGCTAGGTATCCCAACTCCCACAAGATAAGTCAGTCAAGTAAAAAATTCAACAGCGTAACGTTATGCATCAATAAGATATCCATACTCCTCCTCCTCCATCCTTTTTATAGAATTTATAAGTGTTTTCTTTCCCAAATTCCCATTTAATTTATTTTTCTTTAAATTAATTTAGGAAAAACCTCCCCCGTACAAATGTCACCCATCACCCTAGTTGCACCAAAAATTAATTTAATTAATTATTTAATTACTCCTATTTCCCTCACCCACCTAAAAGCATTCCTAAAATCGCTCCTTGGTGTCCCCATTAAATGACTTACGCCCTTACTAAATTCCTAGTTGAGTTCATATTTAGAAAGTTATTAAAGGAAAGATTCCTTACTAAGTTAGTCATTCTTCTTTTACCTTACGTTTCATTTTTCTTTATGTTTCCCCTTTTCCCTTAGTTTCCTATTTCTTTTAAGTTTCCCTCTTTTCCCCTTTATCTAAAACTCAAATTAGCAAGTGGATAAAAAACACCTCTTCATCTTTTTAATTAATAAAGTTTAATTAGCAATGTAGAAAAACAATCATCCCCCCATTTTTTAAATTTAATCCCCCAAAGTAATTTGATTTTAATAAATTAATTGAATTTCTTACCCCCTCCTCATCACATGTTTAATTATGATTATTATTATTTTATTTTATTTTTTACTTTTTTACCACAAGTATCACTTAGACCTAGATTTTAATTTCCTAGGTTGGGCGACATTTTATTAGGGAAAATGTTTCTTTTTTTTTTCTTACTTGACACATCATTCGTTATAAGGCCATATAGGTTTATTAACTTACCAATTAAAAATGTGACATTCCCTTCAAGACGCACTACGTGCTCCAAGGGTACCACTCACCACTTTCATTTTTCCTTGCAAGACATGCCCTTCAGGACGCACTACGTGCTCCAAGGGTGCCACTTGCCTCTTGACTAACTTGGTAGACATCAAAAACCCCTAGATTCAATACTCCACTAGGTGATATTGTGGGAGACTAAGGTCCTATAAGGAATAAGGCCCCTGCCTTATTGTGTGCCCTTTAGAATCATCGTGAGTGACTGTCGCAGTCTACCCTCATGGCATCATGGATCTTCTCAAACTAGGTAATTGTTAACCTATAGTTCGAGCCATGGCAGGAGTGCTAGTAGGTTGTGCCAGGGTTGTTGTCCACACCTCTCCCTCAATGTCTCTGGTTGTCGTGCATGACCCCACTACTCCACATGTGAGTCTGGTCGACAATCTATCGTCATCTTGCATCATCAACAAATCATGTCAACAAAATAATCAATCATCATAAGATCTAATAAGATGTACACATGTAATATCTACAACAATCAAACCCCAATAGTCCACTCCCTGACTCAATCAGGAGTCCAAGGGGTTTCATCAATGTCTCTGCATCCTCAAGGTCCAAAGTCCTGCACACTCAGGAGAACCACGTCAATAGAACATATCTATGTCAACACAACAAAATAACATGTCATCATATCCATAATGCCTCATAATCATAATCAAACGCCCGACAGTATAATAATCCGGATCACTTGTAAGCAAGTGTCCTCAAAGAATAAGTTCACTCGGTGCACCCAAGAGTACGATGTTATGTACAACCCCTCTTGGTATAAACTTCGTCCTGAAGTTTCACAGTATATAAGTGTCAAAATAATGTGTATCATAGTAGCATATGTCTATCTATCAAACAAAAATGAAAACTGTTGGCGCATATCATATGCGTCCTCCCAGGTCATCGAGTGTGGACTATAGTTGTCTCACTGGACCTTGACCTGGTCTACTGTTCGACGTCGTAGTTGTTGAATGTGATGATCCAAGATGTAGATCATCTCAGCCTTGATCGCGCCCTCCTCCGTTAGCTTCAAGGAAATAATGTCAATTACATGTGTAGGATCACTAATATAATGTCTCAAAATAGATACGTGAAAAACATCGTGCATACACCTCAAAGAATCAAGGAAGGCTATTCAATAGGCCATAGGACCCTTCCTCTCCACAACCTCAAAAGGTCCCATGAACCTAGGAGATATTTTAGCACCCTTTCCAAACTTGATTGAACTCTTATGCGTTTTCACTGACAAGAAGAGTCGATCACCAACTTCGTAACTACGGTTGACACGGTGCGCATCGGCATAACTATTTTTCCGATCTTGTGATTCTTTGATCCTTTGTCTTATTGTTTTCATTTGATCTTCCATTTCTTGGATCACTTCTGGTCCCACCAGGACCCTATCCTCAAGCCTATCCCAAGTCAAAGGTGTCTGACACGGTCGCTCATAAATAAACTCGAAAGGCGCCATCTTAATGGTGCTTTGGTAACTGTTGTTATATGTGAATTCTACTAGTGGCAAGAATTATTCCCAACACTTTTGTTGGTCCATCACATACATGTGCAACATGTCTTCAAATATTTGGTTTGTTCACTCGGTTTGCACGTCTTTCTCCAGGTGACATGTTGTAATGAAGTTAAGTTGGGTTCCCAATGCCTCTTGGAAACTAGTCCAAAATTGCCCGGTAAACATTGATCCTCGATCAGATATAATCCTCTTAGGCATGCCATGCAGCCTCACAATCTCACTAATGAAAAATCTAGCTATCTCAGGTGCCTGATACTTCATATGCACAGGGATAAAATGAGAACTCTTCATCAAAGTGTCGACTACCACAAAAATCGAGTCGTGTCTCCTTTCCGTCAGTGGAAAACCAACAATGAAATCCATCGAAATGACCTCCCATTTTTATTTTGGAATAACATGCGGCTATAGTAATCTTGTTGGATGTCTATGTTCAGCCTTCACCTGCTAACATTCTAGACATCTAGCCACATATTTGACTGTGTCTGCCTTCATTCCTTTCCAGAAGAATAAGGGTTTGAGGTCTTACATCATCTTCGTGACTCCCGGGTGATCCATGTACACTGCTCTGTGAGCCTTGTTTAGGATCAAAATCCTCAACTCATCATTTGGTGGTACGTAAATCCAATTTTTAAACCTCAATAATCCATCATTGTCAAACGTAAATCCTTCAAATATTGGTACCATCATTGTGTTTTTTTCAATAAAGTCCTTGACCTCTTTGTACCATTCATCGTCACACTGTAAAGTTAGAAAATTTTCATGTAGATTCATCTGAAGTGGCAACACCGAAAATATGCGTGGTCTCCAACTCAATGCATTCTCTACTCAATTCATTGTTCCTTTTATGTAAGTAATCTCGAAATCATACTCGCTAAGAAATTCCAACCAACGTCGTTGTCGCGCGTTCAGGTCTCTTATGTAAAGATGTGTTGTAGTCCACAATGGTCCATTTTTAGTTCAAATTTTCATCCAATAAGGTAGTGTCTCCAAACTCTCAAGGAATAAATAATGGCTAATGGCTCCAAATCATGAGTCACGTAGTTCTCCTCATGCCTTCTCGATTTCCTTGATATGTAAGTGATCACTCGATTGTCTTACATCAAGACTCTGCCTAAGCCTTCCTTGGATGCATCAGTAAATACCAAGAAGTTCATGTCCATGTAAGGGACCTTTAGTATCGTTTTTGTTTTCAACATCTCCTTGAGCCTCTGAAATGTCTCTATGCATTTCTCAGTCCAAACAAACTTCTTGTTCTTCTTCTACAATTCTGTGATGGGATTTTCTATCTTTCAAAATCCCTCGACGAACTGTCAATAGTATCCTGCTAAACTCATGAATGTACGCACTTCCGAGACATTCGTCGATGCAGGCCATTCCATAATATCCTCAACCTTTATTGGATCCATGACGATACCTTCGTCGGAGATGACATGCCCTAAGTAGTGAATCTTCGATTAGTAAAAAGAGGATTTAGACAATTTCCCATACAATTTGTTCTCTCGCAGGCATTTTAGTACCAAGCACAACTGTTCATCATGCTCCTCCATCGTCTGAGAGTAAATCAAAATATCGTCAATGAATACTTGGACGAACTTGTCCAAGTACTCGCGGAACACCCCATTCATCCAACTCATAAATACCCCTGGGGCGATCGTTAGTCCAAACGATAAAACAGTAAACTCATAATGTCCAAACCTTATCTTAAAGGCAGTCTTAGGGATGGCATCATCCTTGATCCATAAATGGTGATACATTGATCTCAATTCAATATTTGAAAACATTGTCGTGCCCTTCATCTGATCAAATAAATCATCAATCCTTGGTAATTGATATTGATTCTTGATCGTTGCCTTGTTCAATAGACGGTAGTCAATGCAGATTATCCACAACCCATCCTTCTTTCATATGAAAATAACAGGCGCACCCTAAGGTGACATACTAAGACGTATCAGTCCCAGGTCCAGCAACTCCTTCAGTTGCATTCTCAACTCTTGTAACTCCAGGGTCGACATACGATAAGGAATTCTTGCTATTGGTTCAGTCCCTGGTTTTAGGTCTATGGTAAATTCCAATTCCCTCTCCAACGGCATCCTAGGTAACTTCTCTAGGAAGACGTCCACAAACTCTCTCACCATAGGAAGTTATTCTAGACATTTCGCTACTCCCTTCTCGTTTAATGCAACGATCACATAAATCTTACATCCCTTGTGAATTCTCTTTCATAGCTACAAGGAAGAGATAAAAATCATGGAAACTCCCTGGTTCTTACCTAAAATAACGCATATTTGTCCCTCATCATCGACCAAGATCAATTGTTTCGTCTTATAATCGAGTATCGCCTCATGTGATTCCAACCAGTTCATACCGATAACGATGTCATAAGATCTAAGATCGTGAAGTACAGGTTGGCCCTGGTGAAAAACTCTCCCAGGTTAAGGGTATAGCCTATAACCTTCCCTCCATCCTTTTGTTTGGATCTCGAAGCCATCTCTACAAATCTAAACTCGTCCTGTTCGACTTCCTTTACCTTAATCCTGTTTATCATAGCACCTGAAATGAAACTCTCGGTAGCATCGGGATCTATTAAAATACTAAGGGTCTGTTCAGCGATAGTACCTGACGTCTCAAGCACAGTTGATTGGTTCTTTGCCTGGTGGTTATTCACCACTACATGAATCTGATGGGCCTTGCCTAGGTCTTCCATGGTAGTGGGTCTGGCTGATCCATATTCTCTAGTCCTCTCCACTGGGCAGTCATGCTGGTAGTGTGGCTCCCCACATGTCCAACACCACTTCTTCGGTCCAGTACTCATGGCACCCAAAGTAGAAGTTGACGGTCCACCGGCCTAGAATCTTGGTCTATTCTTCTCAATAGGCCTAAATTGTTGCTACTTCGATTGACGTTAATGTTGATGTTGTGGTCCCCTCTAAGGATTCCATTGTTGAGGCGTTGGTCTCCAAGGTGTAGTGAAAGTGGATCCTCTATGGAAGCTATGATATCCTGGAGTATGTCTGGCTAGTGTCTGATGTTGTTGTGCACTAGATGACACTTGCCATGTTGGTATCACTAGAGTCCTTCTCTAACCCCCGCTAATAAGATCCTCCTCTACTATGAGGGCCTTCTAGACAGAATCATGCAAGGTCTGAGGCATCAGAATCCTAACCTTTGCACGTATGCTGACATTAAGGCTGAACAAGAACCTGTTGACCTTAATTTTCTCGATATTAATATGTGGAGCATACTGAAGCAACTCCATAAAATAGGCCTTGTACGTGGGCACCGTACGGCCTCCCTGTCTCAAGGCATTGAACTCATTGATATGAAGCTCAATGAATTCCTCTGATAGGTACCTCTCTCAGAACCATTCCTCGAATGGTTCCCATGACACGTCTTTGACGGCCATGTTCAGTTGCGGAAGGAGCGTCTTCCAACATAGAAGAGCGCTCCCTTTCAGTTGAAACACCACCATGCAAACCTTCATGTTGGAGGTATAGTCACAAAGTGAAAATCACATCGCCATATTCTCCAACCATGCCTCGGAGGTTGCGTCATCTGGGGCACCAAAGAACTCTAGAAATTTGACCTTCTCAAGTTCGTGGTGAATGCTGCCAGTACTAATCGGAGCGAGTGATGGACCCTCAAGGGGTGTCGATTCCCTAGCCTTATCTCTATCCAAATGGTTTATCAATGCCTCAAACAACCGATGAAAGGACCTCATCAGCCAAACGACATCACCCACCACTATCTTCTCCTACCTGACCACCTATTCGACTACCTGAGGGTTAGCCCCCTTAGGCATGGATGCTACTGGGGGCATCACATCTCCTCCCCTAGCACCCCGTCATATGCCTCTGYGGTGTCCTCTAACAATGATTACCTACATGAATACAAGTCAACTTAATTAGAAACATTATAATCAATATCACATCAATGAAAGTTGTAGTGATCCCAAGTCGTGGGTTGAACCCGCTCTGATACCATATGTAACGACCCCAATGGTTACGACTGCAATCGAAGMAAAAAGTGAAAAAGTTTTTTTTTGTTTGTTTTTAGGCAAGAAGGAAATGATGACAACATTTTAACCACACAACTTGACGATGAACACACGCATGCAGATTAGGAAACAGACAACAACGACTCAATGCACTAGCACAATGATCAACTGGGTGAAACATGCGTAAATCAAAAAGAAAAATGACTACCCATCGAGCACACAACACGACAGCACTTACAAGCTAAGGACAACATCCACAATCCCAAAACAATGGCCTCGACGACTAGTAACTAGAACCTCTATGGCGCACAAGCCCAACGCATGAAGGTGTTACATCCCAAGCGCCAACAACAAACTACAACAAGAAAATGCCCACAACGGGTAGCACATACTTCGGCCAAGTTATCGTTCACCTCTATTCATTAAGGCATGCAATGATCCCCTCATCAGGAATCATGTCGTCACACGGAAATAGGCGTAACAGTAACCCATGAGCGACCCGACATATCTAGACCCAACCCAAGAAGATTAAACGCGCTAGAAGAGAAAAATAATTTTCAACCACAACACGAAAAACAAACCCAAGCAACCAAATGACAAGTCAACAAGATTCAAGGGTAACTGACGATTATAACAATCATACCACATGATAAATTCTTGGCGCACAAGGTCTAATGCAAAGATACATCAATTAAAAGACGTGAAATGCCATCTTCTGAATATCCCTAAGAATCCATTCTACAATAACATGAAGCAATAAAATCCTCTCTCTCACTTCTCAAGTCAATTATTAATTAAATAATATCTTATTAACAAGGTCTCACTCCAATCATCATTCCCTAAAATATGACTCCTAGAAAGCCTAAGTTAAATCCTCCAACCCTATCATCCTTATCGATGTCAATAATATTCGTTGTCCAAACAATCTATGTACTAAGGGTATAAAATCACTAACTAAGATTTACATCTAACAATAATATCTATCAATATCTGATAACGATATGGTTGTATAACAATTTAATAAAATAAATGCTAGATTGTGTGTGGTTGGGTAATTCTAAAACGCTACCAGGCAAATGAATGGGTGTGGAGGGAGTTGTGTTTGGCCAAATAAAAATGTATGGTAAAATCGCCATCAAAGATAATAAAACGTGGAAAGAAAATTTGTGTTTGAATGTATTGAAATGCAGAGGATATTTTCCATCAAACATAATAAAACGTAGAGGGAAAAATTGTGGTTTAGTGTATTGAAACGTAGAGATACCAGAATCAACTCAGAATATTACTATCATTCTCTACGCGGTTTGCAAAAAATAAAAACGCAGACATTAAAATGCAGACCTTCATCTCCATAAAAATGCAGTCAATACATAATTTCACATTCGAATTGGCTTTATGCATCCACTGTCAACCTGTAAGTGGATAAATAAATTTGTAGTCATTATGTAAAATGGGTGGCTGTGAATTCGAATCGCTATATAACTCGCAGTCAAATGCAAATGGCTATACTGATTTCACAGTCAATAATATGTAAGTAAAAATGTTGTCATACAATGGGAAGTTGTCAAATAAATGAATTTAATCAGATTCATAATAGTTTAAAAGAAACATTGTCATTCAAGTGGTCAAACGCTGAGAGTTTTCCACTCAAGAGCTGGGAACTGTCATGAAAATCGCAGAGAGAAAGGATGAACAATACGTAGAGGTATTCAAACGCAAGAAGGCTCAAGAAAATATTTCAACCAAGAACAATCAACAAGGGTAGAAAGTTGGGCAAAACTATCCTTCGCTCATCATCCAAGCACGGAAAAGAAGGGTATTAGAATCTATAGGTCTATTAACACTGAAGTGACAACCGTCGATTTAGCTCCTGGCCAACTGCTCAGGCATGGACTGATGATGTAGGGATGAGGACAAAATATAAAGCACAATCTCTTCATAATAATCAATAAAACAAAACAGAAAAGTCATAGCAATAAGGGATCGGTTGCCAAGGAAATCAAGTCAACACAACGAGCGTAAATCTATGATGACTTTAAGTCCTCAATTGAAAAATCTTATTCAAACACATTTTTTTTACACAATAAAAGTACAGTAATGAAAGTGCAAGAATAATATTAATCTACCATTCAAATTAAAATCATGCGTATTGTAGCCCAAGGTGATAGCTCTGAGTCGTTGTCTCGTGCACGCTCCATTCATCTCCCGCCTATCGATCGATGTGACTTCACCAGTACCTCCCAACCAATGTTAGGGGTAATCTTCTTCCCCCTTATCCCCCAGAGCTGAAAAGGAGCCATGCACACTATACCAAAGAACAACTAGCTCCCAGATCGCCTCGCAAGGCCAAGCTACCACTCATCACCGAGCTGGGTATCCCAACTCCCACAAGATAAGTCAGTCAAGTTAAAAAATTCAGCAGCGTAACGTTACGCATCAAGAAGATATCCATACTCCTCCTCCATCCTTTTTATAGAGTTTATAAGTGATTTCTTTTCCAAATTCCTATTTAATTTATTTTTCATTAAATTAATTCAGGAAAAACCTCCCTCGTACACATGTCACCCATCCCCCTAGTTGCACCAAAAAGTAATTTCATTAATTATTTAATTACTCCTATTTCCCTCATCCACCTAAAAGCATTCCTAAAATCGCTCCTTGGTGTCCCCATTAAATGACTTACGCCCTTACTAAATTCTTGGTTGAGTTCATATTTAGAAAGTTCTTAAAGGAAAGATTCCTTACTAAGTTAGTCATTATGCTCTTACCTTACGTTTCATTTTTCTTTATGCTTCCCCTTTTCCCTTAGTTTCCTATTTCTTTTAAGTTTCCTTATTTTCCCTTTTATCTAAAACTCAAATTAGCAAGTGTAGAAAAACCACCTCTTCATCTTTTTAATTAATAAAGTTTAATTAGCAATGTAGAAAAACAATCATCCCCCCTTTTTCTAAATTTAATCCCCCAAAGTAATTTGATTTTAATAAATTAATTGAATTGCTTACCCCCTCCTCGTCACATGTTTAATTATGATTATTATTATTTAATTTTATTTTTTATTTTTTTACCACAAGTATCACTTAGACCTAGATTTTAATTTCCTAGGCTGGGTGACATTTTATTAGGGAAAATGTTTCTTTTTTTTTTCTTACTTGACACATCATTCATTCTAAGGATGTCTAGGTTTATTCAATTACCAGTTAAAAATGTGACGTTCCCTTCAGGACACACTACGTGCTCCAAGGGTGCCACTCGCCTCTTTCCATTTTCCTTGTGCGACGTTCCCTTCAGGATGCACTACGTGCTCCAAGGGTGCCACTCGCCTCTTGACTAACTTGGTAGACATCAAAAACCCCTAGATTCAATACTCCACTAGGTGATATTGTGGGAGACTAAGGGCCTATAAGGAATAAGGCCCCTACCTTATTGTGCACCCTTTAGAATCATCATGAGAAACTATCACAGTCTGCCCTCACGGCATCGTGGATCTTCTCAAACTAGGTAATCATTAACCTACAGTTCGCACCACGACAAAATGGCTAGTAGGTTGTGCCAGGGTTGTTGTCCACACCTCTCCCTCAACATCTCTGGTTGTCGTGCATGACCCATCTACTCCACATGTGAGTCTGGTCGGCAAGCTATTGTCAGCCTGCATCATCAATGAATCATGTTAGAAAAACAATCAATAATCATAAGATCTAATCACATGTACACATGTCATATCTACAACATTCAAACCACAATAGTCCACTCCCTGACTCAATCCGGAGTCCAAGGGGTTTCATCAATGTCTCTGCATCTTCAAGGTCCAAAGTCTTGCACACTCAGGAGAACCGCGTCAATAGAACCTATCTATGTCAACACAACCAAATAACATGTCATCATATCCATAATTCCTCATAATCATAATCAAACGCCCAATAGTATAATAATATGGATCACTTGCAAGCAAGTGTCCTCAAAGAATAAGTTCACTCAATGCGCGCAAGAGCGGGATGTTACATACAACCCCTCTTGGTATAAACTTCGTCCGGAAGTTTCACAGCATAAAAGTGTCGAAATAATGCGTATCACAGTATCATACGTCATTTTATCAAAAAAAAATGGAAACTGTTGGTGCATATCATATGCGTCCTCCCAGGTCATCGAGTGCAGACTATAGTTGTCTCACTGGACCTTGACCCAATCTACTGTTCGACACCATATCTGTCGAATGTGATGATCCAGGATGCAGATCGGCTCAACCTTGATCACCCCCTTGTCCGTTACCTTCAAGGAAATAATGTCAATAACATGTGTAGGATCACTAATATAATGTCTCAAAACATATACCTGAAAAACATCATGTATATGCCTCAAAGAATCAAGCAAGGCTAGTCGATAGGCCACAGACCCCTTCCTCTCCACAACCTCAAAAGGTCCCATGAACCTAGGAGATATTTTAGCACCCTTTCCAAACTTGATCAAACTCTTATGTGGTTTCACCCGCAAGAAGAGTGGATCACCAACTTCATAACTACGGCCGACATGGTGCGCAACGGCATAACTATTTTTTCGATATTGCGCTTCTTTGATCCTTTGTCTTATTGTTTTCATTTGATCTTCCATTTCTTGGATCACTTCTAGTCCCATCAGGACCCTATCCTCCATCCTATCCCAACTCAAAGAAGTCTGACACAGTTTCTTGTAAATAAACTCAAAAGGCGCCATGTTAAAGGTGCTTTGGTAACTATTGTTATATGTGAATTATACTAATGGCAAGAATTCTTCCCAACACTTTTGTTGGTCCATCACGTACATGTGCAACATGTCTTCAAAGATTTGGTTTTTTCACTCGGTCTACATGTCTTTCTCCAGGTAATACGTTGTAATGAAGTTAAGTTGGGTTCCCAATGCCTCTTGGAAGCTAGTCCAAAATCGTCTGGTAAACATTGATCCTCGATCGAATATAATCCTCTTAGGCATGCCATGCAGCCTCACAATCTCACTGATGAAAACTCTAGCTATGTCAGGTTCCTGATACGTCGTACGCACAGGGATAAAATGAGCACTCTTCATCAAAGTGTCGACTACCACAAAAATCGAGTTGTGTCTCCTTTCCGTCAGTGGAAAACCAACAATGAAATCCATCAAAATGACCTCCCATTTTGATTCTGGAATAACATGCAGCTATAGTAATCTTGTTGGATGTCTATGTTCAACCTTCACCTACTGACATTCTAAACATCTGGCCATATATTTGACTATGTCTGCCTTCATTCCTTTCCAGAAGAATAAGCGATTGAGGTCTTCCATCATCTTCGTGACTCCTGGGTGAGCCATGTAGACTACTCTATGAGCCTTGTTTAGGATCAAAATTCTCAACTCGTCATTTTGTGGTACGTAAATCTGATTTTTAAACCTCAATAATCCATCGTTGTCAAATGTAAATCCTTCAAATATTGGTACCATCATTGTGTTTTTTCCAATAAAGTCCTTGACCTCTTTGTACCAGTCATCATCACACTGTAAAGCTAGAAACTTTTCACGTAGATTCATCTGAAGAGACAACACTGAAAATATGCATGGTCTCTAACTCAATGCATTCTCCACTCAGTTCATCTTTCCTTTTATATAAGTAATCTTGAAATCGTACTCGCTAAGAAATTCCAACCAATGTCTCTTACGTAAAGATGTGTTGTAGTCCACAATGGTCCATTTTTAGTTCAAATTTCCATCCAATAAGGTAGTGTCTCCAAACTATCAAGGTATAAACAATGGATAACAACTCCAAATTGTGTGTCGTATAGGTCTCCTCGTGCCTTCTCAATTTCCTTGATATTTAAGCAATCACTCGACCGTCTTGCATCAAGACTCCGCCTAAGACTTCCTTGGATGCATCAGTGCATACTAAGAAGTTCCCATCCATGTAATGGACCTTTCGTATCGGTGGTGTTTTCAATAGCTCCTTGAACCTTTGAAATGCCTCTACACATTTCTTGATCCAAACAAACTTCTTGTTCTTCTTCTACAATTATGTGATCAGATTTTCTATCTTCGAAAATCCCTCGATGAACCGTCGATAGTATCCTACTAAACTCATGAAGCTACACACTTCCGAGACATTCGTCGATGCAGACCATTCCATAATAGCCTCAACCTTTGTTGGATCCATGATGATACCTTCTTCAGAGATGACATTCCCTAAGTAGTGAAACTTCGATTCGTAAAACGAGGATTTAGACAATTTCACATACATTTTTTTCTCTCCCAGACATTGTAGTACCAAGTGCAACTTATCGTCATGCTCCTCCATCATTCGAGAGTAAATCAAAATATCACCAGTGAATACTTGGAAGAACTTGTCCAAGTACTCGCAGAACACCTCATTCATCAAACTCATAAATACCCCTGGGGCGTTCGTTAGTCCAAATGATAAAACAGTAAACTTGTAATGTCCAAACCTTGTCTTAAAGGCAATCTTAGGGACATCATCATCCTTGATCCGTAAATGGTGATACACTAATCTCAATTCGATCTTTGAAAACACCGTTGAACCCTTCATCTGATCAAACAGATCATCAATCCTTGGCAACGGATACTGATTCTTGATCGTTGCCCTGTTCAATAGATGGTAGTCAATGTAGATTCTCCATGACCCATCCTTCTTTCGTATGAAAATAACAGGCGCACCCTAAGGTGACATACTAGGACATATCAGTCCCAGGTCCATCAACTCCTCCAGTTGCATTCTCAACTCTTGTAACTCCAGGGTCGACATACAATAAGGCATTCTTTCTATTGGTTCGGTCCCCAGTTTTAGGTCTATGGTAAATTCCTATTCCCTCTCCAGCGGCATCCTAGGTAACTTCTCCAGGAAGACATCTGCAAACTCTCTCACCATAAGAAGTTATTCTAGACATTCTGCTACTCCCTTCTCGTTTAACGCAATGATCACATAAAGCTTACATCCCTTGTGCATGTTGTTCCGTAGCTGCAAGGAAGAGATAGAACTCATGGAAGCTCCCTGGTTCCAACCTAAAATCACGCGTCTATGTCCCTCATCATTGACCAAGATCAATTGTTTCATATTACAATCGAATATCACCTCATGTGATTCCAACCAGTCCATACCAATCATAACGTCATAAGATCTAAGATCGTGAAGTACAGGTTGGCCCTGGTGAAAAACTCTCCCAAATTAAGGGTACAGCCTATAACCTTCCCTCCAGCCTTTTGTTTGGATCTCGAAGCCATCTCTACAAATCTAAACTCATCATGTTCGACCTCCTTTACCTTAATCCTCTTTATCACAGCACCTGAAATGAAACTCTTGGTAGCATCGGGATCTATTAAAATACTAAGGGTTTGTTCAGCGACAGTACCTGATGTCTCAAGCACAGTTGATTGGTTCTCTGCCTGGCAGTTATTCACCACTACATGAATCTGATGGGCCTTGCCCAGGTCTTCCACGGTAGTGGGTCTGGCTGATCCAGATGCTCTAGTCCTCTCCACTGGGCAGTCGCGCTGGTAGTGTGGCTCCCCACATGTCCAACACCACTTCTTCGGTCCAGTACTCATGGCACCCAAAGTAGAAGCTGACGCTCCACCGGCTTGGAATCTTGGTCTATTCTTCTCAATAGGCCTAAACTGTTGCTACTGTGATCGATGTTAATGTTGATGTTGTGGTCCCCTCTAAGGAATTTGTTATTGAGGCGTTGGTCTCCGAGGTGTAGTGAAAGTGGATCCTCTCTGGAAGCTATGATATCCTGGAGTATGTCTGGCTAGTGTCTGATGTTGTTGCGCACTAGATGACACTTGCCATGTTGGTCTCACTAGAGTCCTTCTCTGAAAAACTTTCCCAGGTTAAGGGTACAGCCTGTAACCTTTCATCCAGCCTTTTGTTCGGATCTTGAAGCCATCTCTACAAATCTAAACTCGTCCTGTTCAACTTCCTTTACCTTATTCCTCTTTAGTGCAGCACCTTAAATGAAACTCTCGGTAGCATTGGGATCTATTAAAATACTAAGGGTCTAGTCAGTGACGGTACCTGATGTCTCGAGCACAGTTGACTGGTTCTCTGCCTGGTGATTATTCACCACTGCATGAATCCGATGGGCCTTGCCTAAGTCTTCCATGGTAGTGGGTCCGGATGATCCAGACACTCTAGTCCTCTCCACTGGGCAATTGCGCTGGTAGTGTGGCTCCCCACATGTCCAACACCCCTTCTTCGGTCTAGTACTAATGGCACCCAAAGTAGAAGTTGACGGTCCATCGGCATGGAATCCTAGTCTGTTCTTCTCAATAGGCCTAAATTGTTGCTACTGCGGTTGACGTTACTGTTGATGTTGTGGTCCCCTATAAGGAGTCTGTTGTTAAGGCGTTGGTCTCCGAGGTGTAGTGAAAGTGGATCCTCTTTGGAAGCTATGATATCCTGGTGTATATCTAGCTAGTGTCTGATGTTGTTGCACACTACATGACACTTACCCTGTTGGTCTCAATGGAGTACTACTTTGACCCCCGCTAATAATATCCTCCTCTACTATGAGGGCCTTCTAGATGGCATCATGCAAGGTCTGATGTTAAGCCCTAATATTGGCTCATTGCCCCTTAATTGGGGCATATTGGATTAGTAATGTTATTTATTACCCCTTAATTGGGGCATATTATATTAGTAATTTTATTTTATTTATATCGGCTTTAAGCCATTAGTTGTAATTATACCTCCTAGTCTCCTATATATACCAAGGAGACATTTTCATTTTGAATCATCTTGTACTTGAAAATTTAAGTGGGGTAAAAGTAGGTTGCCCCCTCGAAGAGGATTATTATCTAAAATTATCTCTTTTTCAAGGCATTGAGTACTTTTCCTGATGTTTTTCTATGCTATATTGATGTTTTGTTCTTAACATATGGTATCAGAGCTCAAGGTCTTGGGGTTTCGCTGCTACATCTGAGACACCGTGGAATTTTCACTATAACTTTTTTTCTACAACATTTCAGAAGGAACGACATTGAGGATATTTAGTAGACAGATCAAGGTACATTGGGTTCAAAATTTAGCTACTGAGGCCTTATACTTTCTGAGATATAGCCTGTATAAGATAGGGTTCTGGAATCATCCTGAAATGCGTCTTTGTGGCATTTTCGCTATAAAAACGTTTATGTAATGTTTCAGACCATGAACTCTGGAGGCCATTTACAAAAATTAGTAATGTATCTATGTTAAAAGGTTCAGCTTCTGGGTCATCTTAAATTTGTAGATACACCCTGTGTAAGATAACGTATCTGACTAGTCCTATTGACTAGTCTCAAGAAGGTGTTCCAGGTAAAACAATCATAACTTCTTCCTAGAGTATCCAAATTGCATGGGAGTGGTTGCATTGGATCGTGGATAGTCTGTAGTATTTTGGGTGTGATTTTTCAGAATTTTATATCAATTATTTTGTGCGAGGCACACTATACAAGTGAGATCTCCTGGAAAGGCCAAAAATCAGCAAGTTGTGGGGAAGTTACCATAAATTCCACTTGGCACATACAATTTTGATCAGACCTATGGCATTGATGAGAAGAAATATTAGAGAAATACATAAGATAAATTTTCATACCCAGAAGCACCAAAAATTGGGAGATACAACAGAATAAATATTGTCTTGCAGAACCACCTCAAAATTAAGGTTCAAAAGTGATACTTGGCCAACATGCCACCCAAAAAGGGAACTTCTACACCAAATAAGCCTCCAGAAAATCCTACTTGGAC
>ML779769.1:768039-823151 GCA_009831015.1 Picea engelmannii | reverse complement strand
AAAGCTAGGCCACCTATCAGTTTAGAATGGTTTCTTCTTTGAATTTTTTGTTGGTTGGTCAGACGGTTTTTATACCAAGAAAAAAGCAAGGTTGGGTTGGAAAAATGATATGGATTAGGGTCCTCTTTTCCTGGTGCCACACTAATGATAGACCGATGAAATAATAGAAAACAAAGGGAAACAACAGACTACTCAATGAATAATCCGCTGCAAGAAGTTCAATACTTAAAATATCATTTCAAGACATTAAACATGTATCAAAAACACAATTACTCCCACAGTTTGCAATAAAAACAAATCCTCACCAAAGAATTAGTTGTTTGACAGGTTGCATATCAGTAAAAATAAGTTATACAATAGCTGAAAGGAAATGAAATGTACTTTACACAAATGAAAAACTGTATTCAAGATAAGAATAAAAACACATGAAGATTTGAACAAAACATTGTCATCAAGAGTATGTTCACCATGTAGAGAGCTTTGATCCATGCATAAAATAGGTCCAACCAATTTGATGTAGTGTTATTCTTTCCCAAAAGAGTTTACCCTCAAAACATTCAAAAACCCCATATTTAACAGAGTTGTAGAGGTTCTCGTCCTTAGGGGACTGAGACCTAATTTTAGGTAACTATTTGTAGAACACATTATTAACTTCACTAATACATTGGACTTAATCAACAAGAGTGGTTATTATCACACACAGAATACCACTCTTGTATCTAATCTAAGAAAATACTGGAAGTAATCAACTAAAAACTACTATTGTCTTTGAGATAGAACTGATGCATGCGGTGGAGGAACTGAATTGGTAGAAAATAGGCCTCAGAGTGATAGAACTGACCTTTTTGTTGAGTAATGGCATGCATGCGAGCTGTTGAAGGCCACTAGAGACAACTATCTGCATGAGAATATCTCGGCTTGAGGAAGAGGTAGTTTGTTGAAGTGTTCTCGAACTAATCTATGTCGACCTGTGCTTGAGACTTAACTCTTCGTCTGTGTCTGATATTTTGGAAGCTAAGCACACTCCATCTCAACTGTAACTAATCCTTCTCCCCACTTTCACTGTGATGACCTGGTCATGAACAGGAAGACGTGGAGGCGAGCGTCCAATAGGAAAATAGGATGCGTGGAGGTGATAGGTGATATGGGGAGTAGTCAGGGGGAACAGGTGGCGAATGTTGAGCAGTAGCGGGAGTGTGAGTGGAGGTGACGTGGTGACTTGATGCCATATAAGCACGTGATTGTGGAATTTTTAAAGGGTGGTTTGGGTCCACACTGCCTTTGGGACCGCAATCCCCCACAAGTTTCCATGTACCTTTCCAACAATACCATGGTTCTAATTGCAGGACCACTTTGGAAAATTAAATTTAGAGACGTTTACGTCCCCGCAATGCAGTGTGGTCATTGATTTTGTCGCAATATGTGATCTGGGTGATATTCCTTCCCTACCTACTTCAAGGATCAACAGTGTTGGTTGATTTGAGATTGAAGGTCCACAATTACTTCAGGAATTCGGGCTTCAGGCCTTTTAAATGCAAATTTCTTACAATCCTTTGGAGTGTCGTACTCCCGAAGTGAGAGATCTGCCTCCACGTGGCCTCTAGATATGGAAGGTTCAAGTTCACTTTAGGAGTTCAGGCTTCGACATTTTTTGTCTCACTACTCATGCAATCCTTTGAAGTGCAGTATATCTAAAGTGGTAGATCTGTCGCCACATGTCCTCATTGATGGACGGTCTAGATTTTCTTCGGGACTTCAGGTGTTCCGCACTTTGGGACTTTGGTTTTTCGGCACTTCAGGAGTTTATGAATGTTTTGCTCAAAAATATCCCGTAGTGGTACAGGCTGAGAAGTGACGTGGTGGCCTAATGTCATATGATTTCACAGTTGTTGATGTGTCATGGAAAGAAGGGTAACATGTGTCACGTGGAAATGACCTGGAATGAGTGCCACGTGTCATGACTGATGAGTGCCACGTGCTTCAACACTTCAGGCTTCGGTTGTTTTGGAGTGTGAGGCATGAATTTCTCCCAAAGTAGTATGGGCCTGAAGTGACGTGACAGTCTCTCGTTACTTCGGGACTTCGGTAGTTCATCACTTCAAGTAATTCTTTATCTAGTGCTTCGCAAATATCCCAGAGAGTTAAGTCTCTGAAGTGAAGGATCTACCTCCACATGTCCTTGATGATGGACGATCCAGATTCACTTCGGGACTTCGGGTGTTCAGCACTTTAGGAGTTCAAGTAATTCTTTCTCTTCGTGGGTTCACTCTTGATGTTAAACCCCGTGCAATTTCGACACTCTGAATGTATGAAAACAGTTAATTTGATTGGCCTAATGGATCTCCACCGTAGAAAGTTAACCTGTCTGATCCCACAATCTGAGCCCAAAATTGACCACTCTGGATTGTTGTGTTTTTTCCACGGGCGTTTCCTATGCATACAAAGGCTTGGCCAACCTATTGTGAGCTCAATCAATGGAAAACATGATGACAAGCATTCCGAACCAAATATGACATGTAATTATCCTTTAAGAAACAATAGCAAAAGAAATGCACGGAGACTCAATAAAGAAAGAAATGGATAAGAACCAAGTAACTCAGTAATGGGAAACTGACTTAATCAACCTGAAGACGACAAATTCCATGAAGGCATAGGGAA
This sequence comes from Picea engelmannii, assembly GCA_009831015.1. Classification (NCBI taxonomy): domain Eukaryota; kingdom Viridiplantae; phylum Streptophyta; class Pinopsida; order Pinales; family Pinaceae; genus Picea; species Picea engelmannii. The sequence goes on along the minus strand of ML779769.1, from coordinate 820,493 downwards.
AGGAGAGAGGAGAGGCAGGGGTGCAGACCTAGGTTACAACAGTAATATCAATGTATATTTAGGATCCAAGAGCTATGGAAGCCCTCTCATGTTCACAGAAAAGGATTTTTATCAGCTAGTATAACCAGGGAAAAAAGAAGATTATGATGAATAGTTGGGAAAGAGTGGCTTAGAAAAACAAGTAAAGAGTAGCAACAAAGAACACCAAGTTCAACTAATAATATTAAAATCTTCATTTTTACATTATCATATAAACTATTTTTTTAATATCAAATAGTAATTTTCAATTTCGATTTCATCCAACATGTCCCAAATAAAATGGATAATATCGAAACTAATCCAAATTAAATGAGTAGGATTTTGAAATAAAAATTGAAAATAAAAATCTCTAGAGTCATTGTCAGGATATAATGGATATTGATTTTAATGTAATTGTTATTTTTCATTTTGATTTTATCCAAAACACTATTGCATTACCACTGGAGTAACCAAATTGGTCTTCAGTGCCTCAAAATTGTGAAAAAGACCTAAGAAATGAAATTCATTTCGTGAGAAACCATTATGAATCTTTAAATTAAAAAAAATTGAAATTTCATATCCCATTTTCATTTTTGAACCATGTTTTAGAAAAACTAATTTTTTTATTCCATTTTTAATAACATAGGTCAAATGTGAAAATTGACTCCAAAAGAATAAATAGTAAAAAAGTGATAATATGTATTTGTATACATATACCTTCATCCTATACTATACAACCACCCAATGCATAAATATGACCCTATGATATCCAACCTCCTAATGCACACACACACATGTAAGATGTACATTTTTACATTATAAAAATTCACCTTCAATGGAAATGAATTTATTTTACATATGATGGGATGATAAAAAGTGACATGCAATTACTATGTGTCAATCTATATATTGGCTTATATTGAAAGTGAAAGTGAGATGTAATAGGTAGATATCGTATATTTAAAAAATATGTTTGTATTATTCTCCCTTCGAGCACTCTTATCTTTTAGATATGGGTGTTGAGATAAGTATGATTGAAATTTTGTTTGAAGAAATGCCACAATTAAAAATTGATTGCAAGTTTTTCACTACATCAATAAAAAATTGATTGTAAGTTTTTCACTACAAGGTATTGCATATTCGGTCATCTTAATATTAATATATGTAGGGGTATTTTTAATCTTCAATGGTGTATTTCTTTGATGGGGTGCCACCTAGTTTTGGATGACCTCGAGACACCTGGATGTTGGCGTCCCCTCCACACGCTTGGCCTCCTGCCCAAGACGACGCATTTATGTAGCCTATTCTCTCGTGCCCTGGTTCTCATGTGTTGCATTAAGTCTCGGGTCATTTTGAAAGTTCGCGTGCTCCGTTCTAGTAAAAATATGGAAAATACCATTTATGGTAGTGGAATATCACTATTATGAGCCTCGAACCTCACTATAGCTCATTTAACCCTTCCCAACTCATTTTGTTCTCATTTTTACTCTCATTGGTAAACTTGTCTTTGCCTCCATGTGTTTCTTCTCCTCTATCTCCAATTCCCTTCTCGTATTCCTTTCCAGTGCCCCCTCTATTTCCTTTTTCCTTCCCTTAGAGGGATGCCTTGTGAAATAGGTAAACCCAATCGAGGCTCGAGGTCTTACTGAGGTTCTATAAGTCGTCGTTCCTCACCTCTCCCTTTGTCCATCCTTTCATATTCTTCTTCACTTTCCTCTTCCCTTGCAATGAGCCAATGTGGGGAGGATAGTTGGGCTTATGCCATAATTGTGGAAGAGGAAATTACCTATAATCAAATAATGGAAAATTTATATGCCTCATCCTCACCCATAGCAAGAAGGTCCCCCATTGCGGCTTCTCTAACTCTAAATCACAACACCGCTACATCCAGTCGCTCATAGGTTCCAGTGCACACTTCTAGGAAGGTGACCGAATAGAATTATTCACTAAGGTTCTCGGAAGGCCATCTACATTTGATCTTTGAACTTTGTTGAGACATTGTGGAACAGAAATTCCTCCGAGAGCTTATGGATTGAATGATTTCCAACCTCCTTGACTCGTTTTTTGTCCAAAATTCTTGTCAACCTTGTCTGATATGTCACTATTAGTGTGTGTGCGCTTCAACAAGGCATATTCATCTCAATGATGATGTTGGCAGCGGTCAGTATGGTGTTTAACTACAATTTTCAACCATGGTTTTTGTTAGTCTCTGTAGTTAACAGTCTTGTTTTGAATTCACACTAGTTATCAGTCTCAGCAGTTAGTAGTCATGATGTTTTGAATTCAAACTAGTTATGTATCCAAGTTGGCAATTTTCAAAATTTTATTTTGGCCCTTCGAGGCAGACTGTTATTGCTATATAAGACCTAGTGTTGGCACTGGTTTCTATTTTTTGTAGGCCTAGCACCAGGTCATATGATATGTACTTTGAACTCTATTTTCTGAAGGTAATATAAACACTAACTTACAAAAACAAAATTGTTGATGGTGTACAATTATTTATGAAAAGATATTCAATTTAATTATGTGTTGATATTATGTCAATGAACATGATAGGAGTTCAATCATAATAAGATGGTGAAGTGTGAGTGGAATGAAGTGGAGGTGCATTATCTAGATTGGGTATAAAGTTGGGAAGTGCATGAAAAACAAGATAGTGTGTGAATAAATATGTTAATGTCAATAAAATCACAATAAAGAGTGTGAACGATGATCATAATAAGTGTGCATGATATCAAAATAGGAAATTGATGGAAGATGAAATGTTATATGTAATGTCCCTTTCTGAGTAGGATCTCCAGAGAGGAGGGCTTAGTAGTCTAAACATCCCCGTTAGACTATAGCCAGAGAGATTCATGGAAAATAGGGTCACTTGATGTTACTTTACTAGAGAATGTTATAATTTGAAAGTGACATTCAGTGAAAAGTGAGTAAAAGTGCCTTTAAGTGATTTTGAGCTAAAAATAGAAGGGCACATAAGTGAGGAAGCTAAATTTAGAAGTCAACGTAGAATTAGGGTTTTGGAAAAGGTATATGAGGAGAAAAGCGACCTAATTCCTCATTATGTAGATTTTATGATTTGAAGAGTGAGCTCTGAGGCGACTTCATAGGTTCATGTGAATTAATGACTTTGTGGATTCCAGGACGAATACACCCAGAGGTTGATTTCAGTGTTGAGAGACACACCCTAGTCATTGGGGATATAATACAGATATTTCATCAATCTTTAGCAGTAGTTACACAGGTTGCAGCAGCAAGGGTGCACTTATTCAGGGTGAGGGTGCAGCTTCTAAGGAGACTTACAAATTCGACTTGTCCTAGCTAAGGAGAATCCAGGGATTCCCTTCCAACCTAGTTGAGAGGAAGTCAGGGTGCATATATTGATTGGTTTCTCATCATATTCTGATGGATAAATCAGCAGGGGTGCAACAGTTGTCCAGTGAGGGTGCATCTCTTGAGGAGACATTCACATGGTTCCAAAGAGTTCATCGAACCTGAGTCAGTGAAACCCTCTCGACCTATTACAGAGGAGCCTCGGGTGCTCGGTTTGAGACTATTACATCCATATTTTGATGGTGGAATCTCTAAGGTGCAGTTATTGGTAGCAGTTGGGGCGCAATCCCCCAGAGAGATCCATTTGGGGTCCATACAGATTAGTAGAGGGATGATCTTTAGTCATTCAAAAATATACCGAGAGTATGTATGAGGTCAGGGTGCATTGTTTGAGATATATTCTGGGAACATATGAGGAGTTTATCCACTAGGGAGAATGTTCCAGTCTTGCAGCAATTGTCATATGAGTTGTCGCAGCATGCAGAAGATCCTGCAACTCATCCATTGATCCAACATCATTCTTTTATTTTTGGGTATAATTGTTTCAGTTTTCTTATTATATTCTAGATAAAATCCTTTTTTCTCTGATCTGGACGAGATATGTTTTTTACTTAGCTACATGCAACATTGTACCTAGTCATTTTCATAATATATTGTTGCAGTTGTTCTGTGTCTTTATCTTTTGTGTACTTGCTTATATATTGTTAAAAAACTATAACCGCATGCAAAATCACCACGCATGTTAAAACCAATCACTAAATGCATCTAGAAACCCAACGTGTATTAGTTCTGGCAGCAAATAATCGTCAGTTGAGGAATATATTTCAATCTGCAGAATTAGGGATATTACATTATCGAAGGAAATTCCACTATTAACTACATATTTGAGAACATATTGATTCCGCTATATATTGTCTTATATTGAAAGTGAGATGTAGGTGATAAATATTGAAGAGACAACAAAGGGAGGTGAAGTTTATACTTACATGTTGATCTAAAAGATTTTTTTACGGTCTTAAGGTCAACCTCATGAGGATGAACTCCCCCTATGTTTTTTAAGAGGTGGTACTCCTCTGTTTTAAAACTTTGTATAGAAATATAAATAGATATTGAGAAGGAATGGGATTATTCAAAATAAATATTCGCATTCAAAGAAATACATGAGATTTGGACTAGGTATCTTTTAAAAGAGATTATATACAATATGTTACAAAATTCAAAACTAGATGAATATGATAGTAAGAGATTGATATTTCCATCACAAGAATCATCAAGACATGGAACAATATCCACAAAAAAAGAGATAAGAAAAATATGGACTGCATATGACATAGAACTTTAAATTATCATTTCATTAAGCACCAAAAAAATTATGATAGATACACATTTGAAATCTCAATCTTAAATGAAATTATTTGAGATTACAATGATTTAATATCCCAAAATAGTTCTTCGGGAACCTCAAAAAATAATATAAGTCTTTAAATACAAAGTGAAAGTATTTAAAGTAAAGTTTTGTGTTTTCCTTTCAAAGGGGGCTAGGATGGGACTCTTGTTGACCATGAAGTGAAAATACCTAGAAGAAAAAAGAAAAACAATCAACGATCAGCCTCGGTTTCACAGATTACTGAGAAATGGAAGGGAATATGACAAATGATTGTGGAAAAAATAAATGAAAGGGATCAACAAATTTGTTGCTTGATTCATTTTGATGGAAATTTTCCATAAATCTTCACATGCTTGGAGGTGCCTCTTTTCTAGATGCTTGTTGTGCATGAGGTTGCATAGCCACTACAATCATTTCTCATTGTTTTGGCTCGATGATTTTTATTAATACTTTTCTTAACCATTCTTCAATATATTCTCTCAAGGGGGGCACCGTGATCTCATGCCTTTTCTTAATTTCAAACAATTCATTTTCCAATTCTCTCAATTCCATGATCGATTGATGCAATGTGTCATCCACTTCATCATTTTCGTTAATATACCTGACTAGCCATCTTTCAAATTCTTCTTTGGAGAACACTATTGTTTTTGTAAACTCATTTTCCCAAACTATTTTTAATGCATTAAATTGTTCTATTAATGTTTCTTTCGATGAGAGAATTGTATCCATTAATATATTAGGGACATCAAGTTCTTTTGTGAGATCAACAAGCTTAAAGAATAAATCACCTCTTTTATTTTTTTAAACATCTAACTCATTTAACATTTCTCTCAAATTTTTTATCCTCCTTAACCAACATTCATTGTTTTGTTTCATCCAGGTACTTGAAGGAACTTTCTACTATTTTCTATGGACATCACTTAAGCTTGAAACTCAAGATAAGAATGTACCCACAACTTCCATGTAGAATCCTTCATCGTTATCCAGATCTTTCTGTAGATATTCTTTAAAATTTGTAATTCTTGCTGAAAATTTGGCAATACTCTCAGCTAGATCCCAAATTTATTGAATCAAGTCTATCCTTTTCTATATTGCATCTCCAACATACTTTCTTATTTCTTGCAACAAGCTTGATGAACATTTACATTTATTTATTTTTTCTAGGATGTCTTCTAGAACAAATGTTGGTTGAATTGTATTTAGGGCATGGATGATTTTAGGGGCTAAATTTCGCTCATGGGCTAATTTTCCATGGTTTTTTCCAAAAATGAGATTCGCTATTTTAAAAATGATTCGCCCAAATTCTATAGGATAAAATTATTTTACCTCAAAAATCGCCAAAATTTTATAAAAACTATATAAACTCCTTAGACATTTGAATATTTTTACAAAAAATTCAAATGTCTAAGGAGTTTATATAGTTGGCATATGAAGGATTAGTAAGATTCGCCAAGGTTTCTACATTTTAAAATAAATTTCCATCCTTAAAATCATCCCTGATTTAGGGGCTATGGAAATAAAGGTCTTGGCATTAAGGCCACTTCTAATTATTTATTCTTTTTTTCAATTATAAATTTTCTCTTTCCATAGTATCAACAGATTAGTTCAAGGCTTCTCTAGTTGTGTTGTGTAAAGGTGCAATTTTTGATGGTGCTACTCCATCAAAGTCAATTACTGATTTTCATTTTTCTAATGACTTTTTGTTTTTTGTATTAACTCTTTCAACATTGTTTTGGAAACTCGATTGTAGGTCGCATGGTGCAAAGTTATAGATTCTTCCTCGAAAATTTATGGTTCTTAGGTAACTAGGGCTTCATCGATTTCCCTGGTTTCCAGTAGTCATTGCTTAGACCAATTGGGTTCTTCAATAAGTTCATCGACATTCATAGCTCATGGGATTTATTGTGTTTCAGGTATGTTTAACCCTGTTGATTGTATATTTATTTTTCTCTTGATAGAAATATACACAATGTGGAATTTTTCAATATTTTTCCTCGGTGGGTCCTTCTCGCCATAATTGTTTGAAGCTCCAGCTGATGTTTTTCTCATTTCAATACCACTAGTCCTATGTTTTATTCTTGATGGAGTACTCTTCTGGGAAACAGTTGGTGAACTAGGGTTTTTGTTTGCTACTTCTCTTCCATGTTGTCAGTAACCTTCATTGGTACTGGTCAATTCTTCCATATCATTTAAATATTGTTCATCCGCAATCTCAGGGAGATCTAAATTATATTCACCTCCTTTAAATTTATCAATTTTGATGAAATATTAATAATAGCCAATAGATTCCATATGTACAATGAACATGACATTCGGGTCAAAACCCTCAAAAATTTTGGCTTCTTTCAAGACAAGTTGGTCAAGATGGCCTACATGTTCATCAAGATGGGTTATGTGCTTTATAGTGAATTCTCCAATTTTCCATGATAGGGGTATAAATTTATTTTATCTCTTCTCATGGAAGAAGTGAGCCTAGGTTTTATATTGCTTTCACACTTCCTCAACAAATAGCTTGTCTGATACATAAAATGGGAGAAGGAAAGGATTTTCTTCACCTCCAAACAACCTGATAATACTAAAATCCTCAATATTATTGAAAACTCATTTCTCCATGAGAAAGGTGGTGGATTCAAGAGATAATATTGACATACTAGCACCAAAAACCATTTTTTTTTAATTCTCAAATGAAATTATTGTGAATCGGGTAAAATTTACAATGAGCTTTGTGTTTATACAAGGTCGTATACCATGCATAAACTGGTTCCATCTTGAAATCAATGTTCCTTTACCTAGGCAAGTCCTCAAATACATGATAGTAATCAATGGTGAAAAATGAGGTAATATGTCATAGAATTTTCAATTCTTTCTCAAATCACATTGAAAAGAAACCTCACTCAAAATAAAGTGTCCCCAGTCTATAATGGCATTCTCATGCAAATAAAAATGTGGGTAATATATAATATTTCTTGGAACAGATACAATATATTTCAAACCAATAATACAGACAAATAACTAGGAATATTCTTTGTATGGTTATTTTAAGGAATTTACATTAATCTTGGAAACACTAGGGTTACTTCCTGAGTCAATCAAATAATTACTAAGAAACTTTTCTCCTCCTTTATGTTGTTTCAAAAATCCATTAGCCTCTTCACCTTTAAACCACATAGTGGAAGTCATAGCATTCTATAAAACACTAAAGGAGCTAAATAAATGGGTTGTTGTCCTTGAATTTGAATTATTATTTTTTTTTTCGAGTTGAACTTATCTACACACCATTGAACAAACTCTTTGACATTTGTTACTTCTAGAATGCAACCAACTAATGATATGCCTAAAGTCCAAATTAAGTTCATATTTTTCTCAGCTGGAGAAAGAGCCTTGTAATAGTTGTATGACCTCAACCACCGAAACTCTTTATTCTCACACCCAAGTGTGTTTAGTGTATCCCCACAATATGGCTCATTTTTCTTACTTGACATTATTTCCTTTTTTTTGGATTTGGAAATAGGTGGCGCTACTATCGATATTTATAGCTTGGCATATTAGATTTTATTTAATTTCACCACGTATTTTCTTGACGATTTAATAAATATAAATATTTCTTTGAAGTTTTCATCCTACATGACGATATTTTAATTTATTTCAAAGTTTACGGGCCTTTCACAAAGTTAATTACAGTATTATGCTCACACAAGTGGCAATTGATTTGGAAGGGGAAATAAATGTGATGTGAAATGATGATGTGATGTCGTGGCGGATGAAAAGTTCTAAGTATGGAAGTGAAATGTGAGGGTTGGAAAGTTCATTATGTAGTACATGGGACTGCAGACCTATGGACCTGCAATACTAAAGACATGAAGAAAGATAAGGACTCCCGCATCGAAACAAGAAATTCGACTAAGTATAAGAGATGGTCATTTTGTGGGTTGTGGAGGACCTAGGAGGTGTATTTTGTTGAACATGAAAATGCAGGTTGGTGGGTAGCAGAGCTAGACACTCGAGAAAAAGTTAAGTGGTATGGTTATTCGTCCTGCATCCACAACTCAAGAAAAATGGTTAAGTATAGAAGCGTGAAAATGTGCAGTTTGGGGAACACAAAAGTAAGAGGTAAAAAATGTAGGAAGCATGATTGTAGACCTATAGACCTAAAGGCATGCAGGTCTGGGACTTGTTTGAACCCCTCATTTCTACTTTGCGTAACTCAATTTTAACTAAGTTGGAAAACTCAAATAAAGGGTAAAAGAGACTAAGTAAAGGGAGTCAAGTATAAAATACAAACAAGGGAAAATATTTATGGGTAGGTAAATGAAAAAAAACATTGATCACGAATGTGGATCAACATCTGGCTCCAACTATGGGACAATGACTCCCTGTAGGTTGTTGAGAATCTAGAATCTTCTTCCATTGGGGGAATGGAGTCAAAAAGAAAAGAAAAAAGAGAAAAAGGGGTAAAACCTAAAAGATATATACAAAAGAGTACCAAGAATGACTATATACAATTTTTAACCAAGGGGCTTCAACAAAAAAAATGTTTCAGATGTTTCCCATTTATAGGAAATGATTGAATTATTCCCTTTATATCCTTGAGCAAGTATGAACTGTAATCAATTAATTTTTCAATTTGATATGGATCGATCCAAAGAGCCTCAAATTTTGTGTGGAAGAAAGGTTTTTCTTTTTCTTTACTCTACAACAAAACTAATTGATCCTTTTGAAAATATTTTGAAGTAGTACTCTTATCAAAATATATATTGATCGCCTATTGTCTCATATTCATTGCAAGAATTTATTTTTCCCTCTGTTCTTGTAATTGTGAGAGTTCATTATAAATTTTTTGCATTGGTGGTTGTTCTTCTTTTTTTCCGCCACCTGTGATAAGTGTTAGGGCATTCAACTCTAAATGAAAGGGTGATCTTTCTTCTTTCCCATACACTAAAGTATATGGGGAATGTCCAGTACTATATTTTGGAGTAAGACAGCTTGCCCAGAGTGCATCTATCAACTTATTATGCCAATTATTATGGTTGGCTTTAATATTTTCTTGATAATTTGAATCAATGTTTTGTTCATTGATTTCACCAACCCCTTTCCTTGAGGGTAATAATTGGATGACTGACCCATGATGATTCCATATTCTCCATAGAATTTTTTGAATTTTGATCCAATAAAAATTTGAGCCCTTGTTTGTTTTAAACTTTTCCGGTACACCAAACCTTGACAAAATATTTTCCTTTAAAAATTAATTAAATGATCTGAATATGCATTTCTTAAATCCACTGCTTTTTTCCAATTTGTAAAGTAATCAGTTGCAGTAATGATATATGAGTGGTATTTTTCTAGATTTAGGGTGTATTGGGCCAATTACATCTAAACCCCATTAAGAAAATGGTTTTTAAACCATTGTTGACTGTAATGGCATTGCATCTCTTTTCATTTTTCCCAAAAAATTTTGACATGGGATGAATTTCTGAACAAATTCATAAGAATATTTGAACATAGTTTGCCAATAATAACCAGCACGAATAATTTTATGGGTTGTCACAACTAGTGAGAAATTTCCTCCACAAACACCATTGTGAAATTCTTGAAGTACCTCTTTGGATTTTGGATGATCCAAACATATTAATAATACACCATCAAAATTTCATTTGAACAATACTCCATATACTAAAACATAATGATTCATTTTCAAAGTTCTTCTTTCTTTTGAGGACATTTCAAGAGGAAATTAACCATATTTCAAATAAAATATTATATCCTTATACCATTCATAATTTTCCAAACTTGTTCCTTGAACTACAACATCCGAAAATATTCACAGCTTCGATCCCAATCATGAATTTACACAAATCTTGTCCTTTAACAGCTTTCAAAGGTTTAATTTCTAGATCATATTCTTGAATTTTTGCCAACCAATTTTCCCATCTTCCATCCTTAAGTTGTTGATTAAGTAGCATTTTGACCGATGAGTGTGGAACATAAGCAATGACATGGGTTGATAGAATGTATGTTCTGAAATGAACCATTGCTTTAACTAAAGATAGGGCTTGTTTTTCAATGATTGAGTAATTCAATTCATAATCATGTAAATTCATACTCATGAAGGCAATCGGGAGTTCTTCATGCTTTTGATTTCTCTAAGTGAGGATAGAGGCAATGATTTCATCTGAAGTGAATGAATACAATATGAACTCTTTATTAAAATTTGGAATAACAAGCACATGGGCGGTAGTAATGTCTTTCTTAATTTATGTGAATTCCTTTTGAATTTATGTTGTCCATTAAAACTTATGATCTTTCTTCAACAACTTATTTGTTGGCTTGACAATGGTAACATAATCAAGGACAAAATGTTGAATAAAATTTATCTTTCCAAAGAAGGATTGTACTCCTTTTTTTCATGTTGGAGGGTTCAGATCATTTAGTGCTTTGACTCTTTCTAGATCAATATATACTCCTTCTTTACTTACAACATGGCCTAAAAATTTTCCTTTTGTTACAACAAATAAACATTTTTGGGGATTCAATGATATTCCATACATTTTGCAACTTTGAAAAACTTGTCTGAGATGTTTGATGTGTATTTCTCTCAATTTTGAGTAAACTGTCAAGTCATCTTGGTAATCAACCATAAATTTTCTGATGAAGTCTTTGAAAGCATGATCCATCGTTGTTTGGAATGTTGCACCTGTGTTTCTCAGTATGAATGGAATTCTAACATAAATGTAAGTCTCCCACGATGTTACAAATGTTTTTTTTTGTCTATCTTCTTCTACCACAAGGACTTGGTTATATCCTGAAAACCCATCTAACATAGACATTAATGTAGATCATGTGACTTGTTGAAGAAGCACTTCCATATTAGGAAATGGATAGCTATCTTTCATGCTCACTCAATTGAGATATCTAAAATCAATACAAAGGAGGATCTCACCATTTTTCTTTCTTACTACCATATTATTTGAAAGCCAATCCCAATGTCTAATAGGACAAATTATACCAGCTTTCTTTAATTTCTTGATTTATATCTTCACTAGAGGATTTATCTTAGGATTTATCATTCTCAACTTTTTCTTGAAAGGTTTCACTCCCTCCTTCATAGATATGATATGTTGAAATATAGATTTTTCGTATTCTTTCAAATCATCATAACTCCATGCAAAGACATCTTAAAACTCTTTGAAAAGAAGGGTATATTGATCAATCTCTTTGATTGTACAACTGGTACCCAAATTTACATATTTTGGAGAATCATGAGTGCTAATATTTATCCTTTGTGTTTCCTTGACCTTCCTGATAAATGGTTCTTCAAGTGGCTTTGAAATTTTTGTTTGATCGTCTCTTGTAAAGAGGGATTCCAAATTGACATTGTTTTTGGAGTAAGTTTATGATTCTTCTCATGGGTCTCCCTCTGTGGATATTGATCTTCTTCTCGATCATAAGAAATTATGGGGTCATCATTAGTGAAAAAATTTACAACATGCTCATAATTTTCAAAAACTTGTAAATATTCTTGGTTATCTAGAATTGAAGGTCGGAAGATTGTCTTTACATGAAAAGTGCCTTTCCCTTGAGAATCTTTTGTGTTGAAAAGGGATGCAATTGTTTCTAATGAATCTTATTGTTGGTTCTTATATATAAGGATAAAATATATATTGAAAGAGCTGAAGGAATCCATGAGTTCACAAACCCTTCTTGCATAATATTTCAATTTTTCCTTCTTGATCCTGTATTTCTTTCTGATGTGATTGTTGATCAATTATGAGTCACCAGTGACTACCAAGTTCTAAACTTTCATTTGAATGGAAAGAATCATACCTTGAATTAATGCTTCATATTTTTCCTCATTATTGGTACATGGAAACTTCAATATGATTTCATGTGGGTACATAGCATATTCATGGATTTTAAAAATCATTCCTTCTCCATTTCCAGAGTTGGAACAAGCACCATCAAAGGACATCTTCCAGAAACCTTGAAAATAATTATTTTCTTCTTGCTTTGGTAAGTTGTTATGGATCAAGCACAACATAGTTTCCAATTCCATCATCAATATATATATGCATTAACTCGTTCTCTTTCGTTCTGAAGGATACAATTTTTCTGACTTCTCTAGGAACTCTAACCATTGTTCCATATCTATGAGGTAACATCATACAACTTCCATCATTCATGATATAACTTCCAATTTTTGAACACCAATCTATGCCCAGAACAACTCCATATGCTAGAGGTAAATCCACCACTATAATGGTAAAAATCATGGTGATGTGAGAGGTTGTAGTTATCCATGCATAAAAATATTTAATCTCCCCATATGATAGGACCTTTCTTGAGTTGATAGCAATTATTTCTCGAGTTTCATAGTGCTTCACACATCCCATTCCCAATACCTCCATGACTAACAAGGGAATGATGTTGTTGGTATCTCCACTATCAACCAAACAATTGTCCAATACAACATCATTATTTTCTATGGTTATATAAAACAGTGGAACTTTACCTCTTGGCTTAACTAATGAAAAAATTGTTTGTTGCCTAGAATTTATAATTGAAGCTTCCATTCTTGTATCTGATTTAACAAGTATATTTAATAGGTTTTCCCTTTGTTGTGGTATCTTCACCACTTCCATAAAAGGAAAATTAATTCTAAGTTTAGATAAATATGCAATCACATTATAAGTCATGTGTTGTGGAGTCTTTGTCTGACTAGCAACACTTTGTTGCTTTGCTATTTCTGCAAGATTTGATTTTATCTTTTCTTTTTCCGGTGCTTCTTTTGTCTTAAGTTTGTTCACTTGAGCTCTTGTTTGAACAAAATTTTCTTGTGACATGTCAAGATCTTCTTTTTTGTCAAAAATTTAGAAGGATGATGTTCCTTCATCCATTTGTACTAATTCCAAAATTTCTTCTTGAATTATGTCCATCTCTTGAACATCATTCTCGAAACTTACTTCATCTATAATTTTTTCTAGAACCATTTCATTTGGATTTTTCACTCTCAGGGCTCTTGGTCTATGTTCTTCATTTCTGTCATTTCTATCATTTCTGTCATTTCTAATCCTTTGTTATTGGACAGGGATTCTTGTATTTTGATTGAATGGAGAAAAATGTTCTCCCCTTTTCAATTGAGTAATTTCATTTTGCATCTTCCTAATGGTTATGCTCATTTGAGCAAACTCTATTTTTTTTTCGTCTCTTGGGAAGCAGTTGGATCATGTCTAATATTAGGGGGAACTCCTTGAAGGATTCATCCATCAAATTCTCTATTCTCAACATTCCTTGAAGTAGATTATCCTTGATTTGATATAGAAAGGGCGTTCATCCTCCTTTGTACTCTTCCAAGAATTATTTCATGGCTAACATTAGTCTTCAGCATGAATTCTTCCATATTTATGGATTTCTGCATGGCTTCGTGCAAATTGTTTATTTGTGCATATCTAATTGCATAATTTCCATTCGCATGCATCTCATTCTTATAGAAACCAAATATGACAAGATCATTTGGTCGTTGATCTCAAGGAATTTTATTTAAAGTCTTGAAAAATATTAGATTGAAAGCTCTTATTCTTTCTCCCTTTTCAATGTGGATTTGAGTAAATTGTGTAAGCAACGTATGATATGTGACAAGGGGTTCATACATAGTCATAAACATATGTTTGAGATCATCAAATGATCCAATTTATTGCACATGAATAGAAAGGTACCACTCGTATGTTGGTCCTATCAGAGTCTATACAAATACTATGGTCATCCTGTCATCATGTTCTATCATATGTATATCACAGACAAATAGGAATTGATCCATGTGTCTTTTGGGATCCATAACTCCATCTCCTGAAAATACTGGTAATATTCCTTGTGGGAGTGTCAGTAAAGGATGTTGTTTTACTTGTGGATTGAGAAGACTACTTCTATCCCTCCTTGGGATTTGTTGTCTCTCATTTCTTTCTTGATTCTCAAGAATTTCATATAAGTGTGTTATAGTTCATATTTGAATAAAAATGAATTTCATGTTAAGTGTGTTATAGTTGATATTTGATTAAAAATGTGTTATTAAGATTTTTATATATAGGTTTTTATAAGTTTTTGAATTGCATTGATTTAATGAATTTATATTCATTTATTATAATGACATGAAAATTGAAAGATATTCTAACAACTAACAATAATGTTTACCAAATGATATGTAAATATATATTATAATGTCCAAACTTTTACCAAATGATATATTTAATGACATGAAAATTGAAAGACATTCTAACAACTAACAATAGTGTTTACCAAATGATATGTAAATATATATTATAATGTCCAAACTTTTACCAATGATATGTAAATGTAAAAAAAAAAAAAATATATATATATATATATATATATATAACACCCAAACCTAATCCTTTGAAACTAAATATTCCTCGGTTTTTGGATTGCATTGATTTTATGAATTTTTACCAATGATATGTAAATATATATTATAATGTACAAACCTAATCCTTTGAAACTAAATATCCCTCGATTTTTGGATTACATTGATTTTATGAATTTGTATTTGTAGTCATTTATTGTAATGACATGAAAATTGAAATATATATCATAATGTCCAAACTTTTACCAATGATATGTAAATATATATTATGACTTCCCAACCTAATCCTTTGAAACTAAATATCCCTCAATTTTTGGATTACATTGATTTTATAAATTTGTATTTATAGCTATTTAGTGTTATGACATGAAAATTGAAAAATATTCAACAACTAATAATAGTTTTTACCAAATGATATGTAAATAGTTTTTACCAACTGATATGTAAATATATATTATAAACCCCAAACTTTTACCAAATGAATGATACGTAAATATATATTATAACGTTCAAACCAAATCCTTTGAAACTAAATATTCTGAGATATTATATGCAAGGATGTAAGATCTCACATGTAGTTATTAATTTATAATTAAATTCTTAGGTATGTTTAGAGGAGAGGGTGTTATCAATATGATGTATGATTTAACATGTAGTGATTAATTTAATTGAATTATTGGATGTGATGAGAAGAAAGGGTGTTGATAAAGCATGTGGATCTTTTCTATCACACTATAGATCAAAAGTGGAGGTGCATTGTACCACAAAGAAGTACTAAATTTACGAAAGGTGCATTGGAACACAAGAAATACTAAATTTTATGAATAGGAGTAAGATATAATTAAGAAAAGTTATGTATTTTATAAAAGTGAAAAGAATATATAAATATGAAATTATATATTATTTTTTTTAATTTTTATGATAAAGAAATACTAAATTTATGAAAGGTGTATTGGAACATAAGAAATAAGAAATTTTATGAATATGATTAAGATATAATTAAAAAAAGTTATGTATTTTATAAAAGTGGAAAGAATATATAAATATGAAATTATATATTGATAAATATGTGTATTTATCAAATCTATTGTTATTATAATTATGAAATGGATAATAAAATTTAAAATTATATATATATAGATATAGATATAGACATGTGTGTTTTCACTCATTTTATATGAGTGAATTTTTACATTATAACAATTCACCTTCAATGGAAATGAATTTATTTTCCATATGATGGGATGATAAAAAGTGGCATGCAGTTACTATGTGTCAATTAATATATTGACTTATATTGAAAGTGAAAGTGAGATGTAATAGGTAGATGTCGTATATTTAAAAAATGTGTTCATATTATTCTCCCTTCGAGTACTCTTATCTTGTAGAGATGGGTGTTGAGGTAAGTAAACAAAAACTTTGATTAAAATTTTGTTCGAAGAAATGTCCCAACTAAAAATTGATTGCAAGTTTTTCACTACATGGTATTGTATCTTCTATTATTTTAATATTAATAGATGTAGGGGTATTTTTAATCGTCGATAGTATACTATTATTTATGAAAAGAGATTAAATTTAATTATGTATTGATATGATGTCAATGAACATGAAAGGAGTTGAAGCATAATAATATGGTGAAGTGTGAGTGCAATGAAGTGGGTGTGCAATATTTAGATTGGGTATAAAGTTGGGAAGTGCATTAAAAACAAGATAGTGTTTGACTAAAGATATTAATGTCAATAAAATTACAATAAAGAGTGTGAATGGTGATCACAATAAGTGTGCGTGATATCATAATAGGAGTATTGATGGAAGATGAAAGGTTATAGAAGGAAATTTCAATATTAACTACATATTTAAGGGCATATTGATTCCGCTATATATTGGCTTATATTGAAAGTGAGATGTAGGTGAGAAATATTGAAGAGACAACAAAGGAAGGTGAAGTTTATACTTACATGTTGATTTAAATGACTATTTTATTATCTTAAGGTCAATTTCATGAGGATGAAATCCCCCTGCATTTTTTAAGAGGTGGAACTCTTATGTTTTAAAACTACATGGAGAAATATAAATAGAGCCTGAGAAGCACAAGATTTATTCAAAAAAAATATTCACATTCAAAGAAATACCTGAGATTTGGACCATATATATTTTAAAAGAGATTATATACAATATGTTACTGAATTCATAAACCAAATGAATATTATAGTAAAAAGGTTGACATTTTCATTACAACATTCATCAAGACAGGGAACAATATCCACATAAAAGAGATAAGAAAAATATGGATGGCATATGGAAGATAACTTTAAATGATCATTTCGTTAAGCACCAAAAATATTTTGATAGATACACATTTGAAATCTCAAGCTTAAATGAAATTCTTTGAGATTACAATAATGTAACATCCCAAAATAGTTCTCTGGGAACCTCAAAAAATAATATAAGTCTTTAAATACAAAGTGAATGTCTTTAGATTAAATTTTTTTGTTGGCCCTTCAAAGAGGATTGGGATGGGGCTCCCGCAGGCCATGAAATGAAAAGACATGGAAGAGAAAAGAAAAACAATTGAGGATCAGCCTAGGTTTCACATATTTCTGAGAAATGGAAAGCAATATGACAAATGATTGTAGAAAAAATAGACTAAAGGGAGGAACAAAATTGTTGCTAGACTCACTATGATGGAAATTTTATGTAACCCTTCACTTGCTTGGAGGTACCTCTTTTGTATATGATTGTTGTGGCTAAGGTGGCATAACTGCTACAATTGTTTCTTATTGTTATGGCTTGGTGATTTTCATTAATGATTTTCTTAACCATTCTTCAATATATTCCCTCAAGGTGGCCACCTTGATCTCATTCCTTGTCTTAATTTCAAACAATTCATTCTCCGATTCTTTCAATTCCATGTTGTTAGCACTCCGTAAATCTATTTGGCTGATAAAAAGACGACGAAGGTAACTTTTTCAACCAACTTTGAGACCCGAAACTAGCCTTTCGGATCTGGAGAGGGCTCTCTCAGAAATGGCACGGTCTCCGCGCAGGATATGGATTTGCGAATAGTGGCTAGATTTAACATCAATGATAAAATGTTTCTGGTTATATTGGCGTAGAAAAGTAAAACTCGGGCTATAGAGTCGGTCTAAGGAAGAGACGGAACAAATGACTCAGTGACTGGATTCGAGAGGAGAAGGCTAGGCGAGTAACAGCCTTCAGTGTAAACCATAAAGTGTTGTGGGAGAAAAACACAGGAAGCAACTCAAGAGTGTTGTTGTGGACGAATTCAGAGTTAGATTGAGAGGAAAATGTTTTTTCTAAGTGGCATGAACAAGGGGCGCAGTACAATGAATCCACGGGTTCGAAAATTCATTATGAAATAGACAATATGAGATATGAAATAAGAGATAACAGGAAACACATACGCAGAGAAAGAAACGCAATACATATGACTATCACAACTAGAATCTTTTCATCAAATCACAGGACCTTTGCATTAAATTTCAGTCAAAACTTAGACTACATACAATAGCATTTGTTTCTCAAAATTGCCAACCAACCTGGCTTACATCGAAAATATGAAATATATAAACGAGGGTGCCACTTGGGCTGCCCTACTTTCTAACTACTAACCCTAGACTAGAAAAAACCACGCCACATGCGCCAGAAACTCTTCTCATGGCACTATCTAAAAATAGGCAACAATCATGTATGTCTACTAACAACTGCCTTCAGGTTCACCACAAGGTCTGATCATCGGTCAGGATATGACATAGGAAAAATGTTTTGTTGTTTCTCTTGATTGGGCATCTGAGCGAACATGTGTCTATCCAAAAATTGTTGTCTGCAATGTTGGTTTCGCCTTCCATTATGCGCCTATTAGCTGGAGAGTTGTGCGCAGCAAACAGTTGTTTGATTCTTGTGACTGTTATCAAAATGGTGAGATGCTTCAGAGGACGTGTATCACTCAAAATTGTTGTGAGAAAGAATTCCGCTCGTTAATATTTCCCTCCTTGGGCACTGGCAAGAGCCATGCAGACTTCCTGTTCGGCTGCCCCGCACTCTCTGGGATGCTCTGTGTGCTTTTCCTCTGCCATCCTTTGTGCCTCTCACAGCTGGACAATAATGTTTTGAGCCTCTTTAAGCTACATTTTTCAGCCACACCAAGTTTCCTCTGCGACTCTATGCAAATGATGCCTCCACGGCTTTTGTCGCTAGCTGTCGTTTTAATTCCCTGTTCTCCTAATAAATCTCGGCAATAGACAGCTTTTCTTGTTTCATCTATTGAGATGGTGTTTCCTCATTTGTTCTCATGGATTCTGCATTCCTTGTTTTGATCCTGCAATCCTGGCTTGATTTCCCAACAAGCTTTAGCTGGGTGATGTGCCTGAGTAGTCCTTCAGCTGTCGGTTTGATGTGCGGTCCTTCTGGAATTCGAACCTTCATGATCTCTTTGTTCTTTCTCGGCCTACCCCTCCTTCGAGGCAGTTGTTGTTTGGAGAAGGAAGCTCCTGTTGTCTCCCTCTTCTGTATGAATTTCTTTGTTTCAGTTGTCCCACATCTTAAACTAGACTCTTCTATAGGTGAAAGAATGGTTTCTTCTACGTCTTTGGGAATAGTGGCTACAAGCATGAAAGAATCCCAATCTCTTTGGGGTTCAGACCTCGCAATTTTTTTGCTCTGCGCGTCATTTCCTATACTCTGAGAAGTCACCATGGCGCGACCAAGATATACTCTGCATGAAACGTTTGAATGAACGTATCGAGGGGGAAGTTCTAAAACACTTGGATTGGCAAAGGGAAACTATGGAAAAACAACTTAAACCAAGTTCTATGACTGGAGAGCATGCCGAGCATCTGAGATTTATAGTGAATCGGCCGAGAGAGGAAAACATGTTGGAAATTATTGAATTTATGGCAACGAGATGTTTCAAGTCGGCCTTCAGGTTGTTCATGGTAAATCCCGGCGTGTGGAGTGCAGGTGATACGGCATGTTGTGCATGTATAATACGAACGCTGTAATTCTTCATTCCTTCGGCCCTCATGATGAACTGATAATAACTGTGGCACTTGTTGAAGCAACCTTATATTAACCATTTGACTCGACAGGGGTACGTAGAACTGGCTTTTTAACGGGATTCGACCTTTTGGGAAAAGACATGCCCGTACCACGTATACAATTTTTGACTCTAACACCCTTTCCCATTTCCAAGGGCCAACCAGCCATTTGTTGACTTCACCCTCATGGTGTTATGTACCTGATTTCACATGTTTGGGCGCATGGATCGTGACGTGACTCAAAATCAACTCTAAATGGAAAGAAAAGTGGTGGCGCTAACAGTTGGCTCCAATGGAGATGTTATCCTCCCTATGATGTAGCAAAGAACAGTAGATAAGGTGCCTGACCATTGGGCTTTATTTGACGTCTAAATACTAAGTAATATAAACGACGGACGGAAAAACAAACTAGACTCGATGACACAACTTCTAAGACTTCAGCATAAATTTAGGACCTTCACTTTGGGCTTCAATTTTCTGCTGACCTACTGACTCGATGCAAATTGAGCGACTATTTACAATGATGAATGACTTAAATGGACTTTATTAGATCATTTAACATTTGAAGAACTCATCATTTACAGGCCCCCAACCAAGGCATTCTCCATCTTGTCCTTTCAGGAAATAAGCATTGTCTCTGCAATACGCGTTGACTTTGTATGGTCCCGTCCAAAGGTGATCGAACTTTTCATGTTTTCCTTTATCTTCATTTCTTGCATCCCATCTCAACACCAGATATCCAACTTGGAGACTTTTCTCCTTGGAATGTTTGTCAAAAGCTTTCTTTATCCTCTCCTGATGGATTTGAGATCGATTATACACCTGTTCCCTTGCCTGTTGGGTGTGAATCAGTTGGTTTATCCTCCTTTGCGCATCACTTGGCTTGGCCTCCTGCTCTTGCAACAATTTCCTGACAGGTGGTCCTAGCACAGTAGGGAAGATCACATCTGCGTCGTAAACGATCTGAAAATGTGACATTGATATGGATTTTTTGGTGGTAATCTGATCTGCCCACAACACGTAGATAAGCTTCTTATGTCAAGCTCTCTTGTTGTCTTGCAAGAGCCTTTTGATGATTCTGGTCAGGATCTTATTCGAGGATTCTGCTAAACCGTTTCCCTGTGGGTAATATGTCATGGAATGTCCCAAGGTTATGTTATATTCCTAACAGAACTTCTCCATCCTTTTAGACTTGAACGCGGCTGAATTATCTGTTATGATCTTCACAGGACATCTGAACCTTGAAAAAATGTTTGTCTCCAGGAACTGTATGATGACCGCATCGGTGGCTTGCTTTGTGGGGACCACCTCAATCCACTTTGTAAAATAATCGATGGTTCTGAGAATCCATTTATGTTACGCAGAGGATGGCAGGTTTATCTCTCCTATGAAATCTAGGCCCCACTGCATGAAAGGTTCTTCGACTGAGATTGGATTTAACGGCAGAGGTTGTAGCCTTCTTCTCCCGTCGAAAATCTGGCACTCGTGATAGCTAGAGACCTCTTTATACACGTCAGCAAAAATCATCGGCTAGTAATAACCTGCCCTTAGGATATTGTGTGTGGTGGTATTCCAATAATGGTGACCTCCGCAGTCACCTTTGTGAAACTCATGTATGGATTGTTTCGCCTCGTCTTCTAGCAGACATCTTAACAGTATTCCTCTGTGATCTTTCCAATAAAGTGAATTATCCAAAATGCAGAACTTAACTACCTTCAGCTTGAGAAATATTTCCTTAGTCTTGCTAGTGCCTGGAGGGGCCTGGAGATTTTCTAAA
The DNA here is from genome assembly GCA_009831015.1 of Picea engelmannii. Lineage (NCBI taxonomy): Eukaryota > Viridiplantae > Streptophyta > Pinopsida > Pinales > Pinaceae > Picea > Picea engelmannii. The sequence continues at coordinate 798,549 of ML779769.1, read as the reverse complement.
ACATATATGATGTATGTGTACCATGGAAAATTGATGAAGCATTGAGGTATCTGGGCAGCTTTTTCTTCTTGGGGGCACACCGATAGATCGGCAATGAATTTCATACCTATCGCGTCGTAGTCTGACTGCGCCATCAACTTCGTGAGGCCCTGACCCTTGAACAACTTTGTCGGCTTGACCTCAAGGTCGTATTCTAACATGGCTACTATCCATTTCCCTATCCTTCCTTCCAGGTCAGGCTGAGTCAGGATGTCCTTTACTGAACTGCTAGGCACAGAGGCGATGACATGGGACTGAAAAATGTACGTCCTGAATTCCTTTAGAGATTTTACTAAGGCATACGCCTACTTTTACATAATGTCATAATGTCATACTTTAGGGGAGCATCACAGAGTGTCTGGATGAAGTAGGCTATGGGTTTCTTGAAATCTTGTTCGTCCTTCTGCAACAGTACCCCAGCAATAGTGTGTTCTGAGGCAAATGAAAAAAGGAGGAAATCCTTTGTAAAGTTTGGGTTGGCCAGCGCAGGGGCTTTAGTCAGAGCCACCTTGATATCTTCGAAGGAATTATTGGCCTCTGAGTTCCACTTAATCTCGTTTCCTTTCTTGAGCATACAAGTTATATGCTTTATGATTCCCGCCAGGTTTGGGATAAATCTTCTCAAAAAGTTCACCTTACCTAAGAAAGATTGTACCTCTTTTTTACTGCGCRAGGTGTCGATMTTCAAGATCCCTTCAACCCTGTTGGGGTATATTTTAATCCCTTCCTTGGAAATGATGTGCCCCAAAATCTTGCCCTCTTCCACCATGAAATGAGACTTTTTTTGGTTCAGTGATATGCCGAACTTTCTGCACTTTTGGAAWACCCTCTTTAGGTGMTTGAGGTGTTGTTTGTCAAAGGAAGAATACACTGTGATGTCATCAAGATAAATCACGATGAATTTGTCCTTCTCATCAAAAAACATGATGTGGCACCAACGTTCAKCAAGTTGAATGGCATCTTAACGTACATGAATGTTCCCCACGGAGTGGTGAAAGTCATCTTCTCTTTATCATCCAGATGGACCATGATTTGGTTATATCCTGAAAATCCATCCATCATGGACATCTTATGATATCCCACTACCTTTTGCAAGATGTAGTCCATTTTGGGAAGGGGGTAGTGGTCCTTGAGAGACACCTTATTCAAATTTCGAAAATCTACGCACAATCTAATTTCACCGCTTTTCTTTCTCACGGGTACTAAGTTAGCTACCCACTTAGAGAACCTTAAGGAAACAATGATTTTGGCATCGAAAAGCTTCTTTACCTCTTTTTCTATCAGCGGCAGTAACAAGGGGTTTATCTATCTCAACTTTTGTTTGAAAGGTTTCTGATCTTCCTTGAGAGGGATAACATGTTGGATCACCTTTGTGTCATACACTTTCGGATCATCGTAGCTCCACGCAAAAAAGTCTGGGAAATATTTCATGAGCTTTATGTAATCCTTCTTAACCTCTAGACTAAGTGTTTTTGATAATTTTACCATCTTCGGCTCTGCCCCGGTCCCGATGTTGCAGTCTTCTACATCTTCTACACTTGCAATGATTTTGGGGTTCTTGGCCACATCATTTTCGTCAAACAGCTTTTCTAGTGGCACCAACCCCTTCGGAATAATATTGTTCTTCAGTTGAATCATATCCCTTCCCATGATCTGGTTTTGGAAAGGGTCGTCATAATTGTGCGTGTCTGCAACCTCATCTTCATCGTCGCAGTATTCCCCATCAAAGTTTGTGTTAGAGAACTCGTCGCTCATGAGGAGGAACCTTTCCACCTATTTATCATCATCAAAAACCTACCAATGTTTGATGTTATCGAGTATTTTTGGCCTATGCTTGACCTTGATTTCAAATCTTTTATCTGGAAGAATGGGAATCTTGAAAACCAAGGCCGAGGTGGCCAACGCGTCAGCGACCTGATTATGTTCTCTAGGATAACAATTATTTCATACTCTGAAAATCCTTCGAGAAGGTACAAAGCCAAATTTCTATATGCGCGCAATTTGGGGTGTTTGGTTTGATACACTCCCTTCACCTGATTTATGATCAGCTCGAAATCTCTGTGCACTGCTATCCTTTGCGCGCCTAGTTCTTTCAAAACTTGTATGCCCAAGATTAGCGCTTCATACTCGGCCATGTTGTTTGTGCATTCAAACGCGAGCTTGTACGAATGCAACTTTGTGCTTGTCTTAGGGGGGCTTACCCATATACCATCCCCAGCTCCTTCTCGGCTGACTGCGTCGTCAAAACTCATGTTCCACATCCTGTCTTCCATGCGGTCTTCTGGGTCGGCGCACTCTATGGTCTCCTGTGTGTTTTTGTCATCGACTGTCGTGGTGGTCATCGATCCTTCTTCTCCGAAGCTAATATCATTGTAGAAAATAGATGAACCCACTTTGATGTTGATGGCGTATATAGGATGGTTGTGAGGCTGCATTTTTTTTCTTACCATGTATTTCAGCAGCACTTCCCCGTGCAGTCTTATGTCATGGCCAAACACAACAATAGTGGCGTAGGTCATATCCATCTACAATGTACCCTTCAGCTTTGTAGCCCACGATCTCGAGAGCAGCATGCCAAACTTCGTAGGTATGTCTGCGATGACTATGTCCATGACCATGTTCTTGGCAGGGATTTGGGCCAATGATACGACCAGGTCTTGATTAGGCCCAAACATTTAAATTTCCAGAAATAGAAAGAGAAAAGGTCCTTGTATGGTCTAGTGACCTCTAGACCCAGCTCGTCCATGACCACCTTCAGCATGAGAATATGTGATGTGCCAGAATCAAGCATGGAATTATGCAAGTTCAGATCATGGATCTTCAGACTGACATAAAAGGGGGGAACATCTTCATCATTGCTCGTCTCTTCGACGCGCGGACCAAACAAGATGGTGGGGTGGTCATCACAAATGTTCAGAGTATCAGGAGACCCTCCCATTTTCATCATTTTAATGATTTGTTCCCGATACTTTCCCTTTCTAATCAACTCATTGAATGGGATGGATATTTTGATTTTTTTCATTTCATGTTCAAAATTGAAAGGGGGACATGTTTTTTCTACCTCTTTTATGGTCGTCTCTCGGCCTGTCTCCGGGGATTTTTTGGGGACTTCCTGCTTCGACTTCATCCTCTCAAATGCATCTTTGGCTGCGTTGTCCACTCTTGGTTGGCTTGTTGAAGGCGCGTCCACTACAGGCTGCTTTACGGATTCTGTTTGTTTCAAATCGACAGGTGCATCTTTACTCCAGAGGTTATACTTCTTCTAGAACTGCATGATAGCATTCTGATAACCTTTTTAAATTCCTCCATCTCCCAAGATGGTGCATCATCCATTTCGAGTATCATACCATCCTTGGTTTCCAGCATGAAGTCTTCGTTTTGGCTCATGTATCGATTGTGTTCGCTCTTTATCAAGAACACATGCGGGTTTTTGTCATCATAGCAGTGCATCTGGTTGTCGAAAGACTAGTCAAAATCCTCTTCTGCGTAGTTTTTTTGGAAAGGAGGTCTCATCTGATGGTCGCCTGGGTCTTGTTGCTTGATTTGAGGAATTTGACCTCTCCGGATATTCTGATTTTTGGGTTGTGGATCAGTTTTTTCTCACGCAACAGGCCTGTTTCCCACAGACATTCTTTCCATCAACTTTTCCATGGTCTTCATCATTATATCGAACTTGTCGTCTAAGGACCGTGACATCGACAGTTGTGCGTCAGCCTGGGGTATTTTTTCACCCCAATTGAACTTCAGTTTGATTTTTCCTGATACCATCATGTTCATTTCGACCTCGACAGCGTTACTCATTATGGCATCCAGGTTTGTCGATCTTCTTTCTCTTAGCAGCAGAGCAAAGTCAATGTCGAATGAATCTGCGTACCGCAACTGCGCATCACTGGGAGGGGGTTTTACTTTGGTAGGGATGGAGTTATAAACCTTCAAAAAATGGGTAGAGAAATCCTCCACCATTTCCTCTGATGTTTTCTTCATGTTATTCTATTGCGTCAGTAGCTGCAAAGGGTTTTTCTTGTCCCCCCACTTATTCAGGAAGGACCTTTGGAATGCTGTGAAGTCCCGAATGCTTGCGAGTGGGAGGGATTTGAACCACTTTCTTACATCTCTCGAAAGGATTTGCGCAAAAAGCCTCATCTTTGCATCCACGTAGTCTACCTCCTCCAAGTCAAAAAAGTTGTTAAACCAGTCCAGGTGTTTCTCGGCGGAAACATTTCCTTCAGCATCGTAGATTCTGATTCTTTAGCTATAATTATGAGGTAAGTTGTGTAAATAGGCTGGCAGGATGAGGGGGGATAATCTAGAAGCCATAGCCCTAGGGGGATTCAGATTTTGGGAGGTATTATTCATCACCAGAGCTTGAAAGTTTTTCGGGTCGAAAACGGTCTTGTCCAGTTTCTGACTTAGACCTAAACAGAGTTTGCTTGAAGATGGTGTCAAACTCTAGGTCGTCAATGCTCTGTGCGCCATCTTTGGGAAAGGAAAGACTTATGTCTAGGAAATAGAATGGGTCCGACGCCTACTCTCCAGCCTTGCACAGAATCTTCTTTGGGTCATATATAGGCTCAGAGGGGTTTGGGTCAGGATTCACTATGGTGTAAAAAGTATTTGGAGCCAGGTTTCATGAGTAGTGCTACTTGGGGGCTACTGGTTTGTTTGGACTAGATTCGCCAGGGTAAAGGTTTCAGCCTATATGGGTGTTTTTCCCTATGTTACCCTCAGGGGTCAAACTATAATGTTTGTCGTTCTCTCGAGGAAAATCTTCTCAACTTCGTCCCCGGCAATGACACTAGAATGTTAGCACTCTGTAAATCTATTTGGTTGATAAACAGACGACGAAGGTAACTTTTTCAACCAACTTTGAGACCCGAAACTAGCCTTTCGGATCTGGAGAGGGCTCTCTCAGAAATGGTGCGATCTCCACACAGGATATGGCTTTGCGAACAGTGGCTAGATTTAACACCGATGATAAAATGTTTCTGGTTATATTGGCATATAAAAGTGAAACTCAGGATATGGAGTCGGTCTAAGGAAGAGATGGAACAAATGACTCAGTGGCTGGATTCGAGAGGAGAAGGCTAGGCGAGTAACAACCTTCAGTGTAAACCATAAAGTATGGCAAGAGAAAAACACAAGAAGCAACTCAAGAGAGCCATTATGGAAGAATTTGGAGTTAGCTTGAGAGAAAAACATTTTGTCTAAGTGGTGCGAACAAGGGGCGCAGTACAGCGAATCTGCAGGTTCAAAAATTCATTCTGAAATAGACGATATGAGATATGAAATAAGAGATAACAAGAAACACATACATAGAGAAAGAAACACAATACATCCTACTATCACAACTAGAATCTTTTCATCAAATCACAGGACCTTTGCATTAAATTTTAGTCAAAACTCAGACTACATACAATAGCATTTGTTTCTCAAAATTGCCAACCAACCTGGCTTACATAGAAAATATGAAATATATAAGCAAGGGTGTCGCTTAGGCTTCCCTACTTTCTAACTTCTAACCCTAGACTAGAAAAAACCGCGCCACATGTGCCAGAAACTCTTCACATGGAACTATCTAAAAATAGGCAACAATCATGTATGTCTACTAACAACCACCTTCAGGTTCACCACGATGTCTGATCGTCGGTCAGGATCCGACGTAGGAAAAAAGTGTCGTTGTATCTCTTGATCGGGCATCCCAGGGAACAGGTGTCTGTCCAAAACTTGTTGTCTTCAACGTTGGTTTCGCCTTCCGTTATGCACCTATTAGCTGGAGAGTTGTGCGTAGGAAATAGTTGTTCAATTCTCATGACCGTTATCAAAATGGTGAGATTCTTCATAGGACGCGTATCACTCAAAACTGTTGTGAAAAATAGTGTTTCCCGTTAATCTTTCTCTCCTTGTACGTCGGCAAGAGCCATGCAGACTTCCTATAAGGTTTCCCTGCACTCTCCGGGATGCTCCATGTGCTTTCCCTTTGCCAACCTTTGTGCCTCTCACAGCTAGACAATAACGTTCTGAGCCTCTTTAAGTTGTCTTTTCATCCATGCCACATTTCCTCCGCGACTCTGTGCAACTGATGCCTCTGTGGTTTTTGTCGCTAGTTGTCGTTTTAATTCCCTGTTCTCCTGGTAAAGCTCGGCAATAGCCAACTTTTCTTGTTTCAGCTGCTGATATGGAGTTTCCTCATTTGTTCCCATGACTTCTTCATTTCTTGTTCTAATCTTGCAATCCCAACTTGATTTCCTGGCAAGCTCTAGCCAGGTGACACACCTGAGTAGTCCTTCAGATGTCGGTCCGATGCGCGGTCCTTCTGGAATTTGAACCTTCATGATCTCTTCTTTCTTTCTCGGCATGCCCCTCCTCTGAGGTAGCTACTGTTTGGAGGAGGAAGATCCTGCCATCTCCCTCTTCTGTATGAATTTCTCTATTTCAACTATCTCACGTATTAAATTGGTCTCTTCTGTAGGTGAAATAATGGTTTCTTCTACGTCTTTGGGAATAGTGGTTGCAGGTGCAAAAGAATCCCAATCTCTTTTGGGTTTGGACCTCGCAATTATGTCATTCGGCACACCCTTCCCTATACTCTGAGAAGCCACCATGGCATGACCAAGGTATACTCTATGCGCAACATTTGAACGAACGTATCAGGGGGGGGAGTTCTGAAACACTTGGATTGGCAAAGGGAAACTGCGAAAAAACAACTTAAACCAGGTTCTACGACTGGAGAGCATGTCAAGCATCTGATATTTATAGAGAATCGACCGAGAGAGGAAAACATGATGGAAATCAATGAATTTATGGCGATGAGATGTTTCAATACAGCCTTCAGGTTGTTCATGTAAAATCCCAGCATGTGGAGTGCAAGTGATACGGCTTGTTGTGCATGTATAATATGAATGTTGCAATTCTTCATTCCTTCGGCCCTCATGGTGAACTGATAATAACTCTGGCACTTGTCGATGCAACCTTATATTAACCATTTGACTCGACAGGGATATGTAGAACTGGCTTTGTAATGGCATTCAACCTTTTGGGAAAATACATGCTCGTACCACGTATACAGTTTTTTACTCTAACACCCTTTCCCATTTCCAAGGGCCAACCGGCCATTTGCTGACTTCACCCTCACGGTGTTACGTACCTGATTTCACATGTTTGGGTGCATGGATCATGACGTGACTCAAAATTGAATCTAAATGGAAAGAAAAGTGGCGGCGTTCACACGTGCTAAATTGATGCAACGTGTCATCCACTTCATCATTTCTATTAATATACCTGACTAGCCATCTTTCAAATTCTTCTTCGAAGAACTCTATTGTTTTGGTAAACTCATTTTCCCAAACTACTTTTAATGCATTAAGTTAATCTATTCATGTTTATTTTGATGAGAGAATTGTATCCATTAATAGATTAGGGCCATCAAGTTATTTCATGAGATCAATAAGCTTAAAGAATAAATCACCTCTTTTATTTTTTAAAACATCTAACTCACTTAACATTTCTCTTAAATTTTTTATCCTCCTTAAGCAACATGCATTGATATGTTTCATCTGGTTACTTGAAGGAATTTTTTTCTCTCTTCTATGGGCATCACTTAATCTTGAAAAAATATGGCCGAGAATGTACCCACAACATCCTTGTAGAATCCTTCATCATTCTCTAGACTGTTCTGCATATATTCTTTAAAATTTGTAATTATTGCTGAAAATTTGGTAGTACTCTTAGCTAGATCCCAAATTTCTTGAGTCAAGTCTATCTTTTTTTGTATTTCATCTTTTACATACTTTCTTATTGCTTGCAGCAAGCTTGATGAATCTTCACATTTATTTCTTATTTCTGGGATGTCTTCTAGAAGAAATGTTGGTTGAATTGTATTTAGGGGCTATGGAAATAAAGGTCTTGGCATTAAGGTCGCTTCTAATTCTTTTATTTTTTGTTACAATTCTAATTTTTCTCTTTCCATAGTATCAACAGACTGCTTCAAGGCTTCTCTGGTTGCGTCATGGAACTATGCAATTTTTTATGGTGCAAATCTATCAAAGTCAATTATTATTTCCATTTTTTTGATGACATTTTGTTTATTGTATTAACTTTTTCAAGTAACAATTTTTTGGACACTCGATTGTAGGCTATGTGGTGCAAAGTTACAGATTCTTCCTCGAAAATTTCTCATTCTTAGGTGACTAGGGCTTCAAAAATTTCCTTCGTTTCCAATAATCTTTTCTTAGATCAACTGGGTTCTTCAATAAGTTCATCGACATCCATAGCTTGTGGGCTTTCTTGGGTTTTAGGTATGCTTAACCCTGTTGTCTATGTATTTATTTTTCTCTTGAAAGAAGTATACATGGTGTGGGATTTTTTAAGATTTTTCCTAGGTGGGTCCTTATCACCACCATCGTTTGAACCTCCAGTTGATTTTTTTCTCATTTCAATACCATTGGTGCTATGTTTTGTTCTCGATGGAGTACTCTTCTAGGAAACAGTTGGTGCACTAGGGTTTTTGTTTATTACTTCTTTGCTATGTTGTCAGTAACCTTCATTGGTTGATCCGGAATATTTTCAGAATGAAATGAAAGCAGATATATTACAATGAAATACTCATGAAAATTGCCAGAAACAAAGAAATAAAACAATACATGATTCCTATTAATGAAAGAATTGTAAAGAGACTACAAAAATACAGAGTGCAAGACTCGCTAGAATGGTGGCATCTTTATCTCTGAGAAGAGATGTGACAGCTATGCTCATTGGCCAGAAGATGATTGCAATGAGGCTCTGAAGGCCTTTTTATGATAACATGAATTCCAAAACCATAGACATCCAAAAACCTAACCCTAGGAGATGAAACACCAAAAGTCATGTGGGCCCTATTGGGGTAAGTTAGTACATTAACTTCTTAGGGTTGTAACTTTTGCACGCGATCTCTGTTTTTGGCACGTGATAGCTTGTTGGAAAGGTATTTTTGAGAATTATACATTACGTCATCAAACCCTGACTTCGTCTACATTTTCACTGTGGCAAGCCAAGAAAACATTATTTAGAGCCCCAAAACAGACCTGGAAGTACAAAAAGATGTACTGACATAGAAATTTTCAAAATAAGCTAGTTGGAATAGGTGGACGGCCACCAATATCCACTTGGATCTTGTGTAGGGATTTAGGATAGCCCCACAATTTCATAATTCATAATTACAAAGAAATTTCCCCATTACAGAGAGACGTGTTGAAATTAAAATTATCCAGATGAGCCAGTTGGAATATGGAATAGGTGGGTGGCCACCAATATCCATCTGGATCATTGGTACTAATCAATTCTTCCATATCATTTAAATATTGGTCTGCCACAATCTCAAGGAGATCTAAATTATCTTTGCCTCCTTTAAATTGCTCAATTTTGGTGAAATGTGAAGAATAGCCAATAGATGTCATATGTGCAATGAACATGTCACTCGGGTCAAAACCCTCAACAAGTTCAACTTATTTTAGGTCGAGTTGGTCAAGATGGCCTACAAGTTCATTGAGATGGGTTATGTGCTTTACATTCAATTCTCTAATTTTCCACGATATGGGTATGAACTATTTTTTCTCTTCTCATTGAAGAACTGAGCCTAGGTTTTATACTACTTGCACACTTCCATAGTAAATAGCTTGTCTGATACATAAAAGGGAAAGGAAAGGATTTTCTTCACCTCTGAACAACCTGATAATACTAAAATCCTCAAAAGTCTCGAGAACTGTGTTCTCCACAAGAAAGGCGGTGGCTTCAAGAGATAATCTTGATGTACTAGGGCCAAAGACCATTTTTTTTGAATTCTCAAATGAAATTATTGTGATTTGGGTAAAATTTATACTGAGCTTTGTTTCTATAAAAGGTCGAATACCATGCATAAACTAGTTCCATATTGAAATCAATGTTCCTTTCCCTTGGCAAGTCCTCAAATACATGATAGTAAGTAATGACCAAAATGAGGTAAGATGTCATATAGAATTTTTTAGTCTTCTTCCAGATTACTTAATTGAAAAGAAACCTCACTCAAAATAATGTGGCCCCAATCTATAATGGCGTTCTCATGCAAAGAAAAATGTAGGGCATGTATAATATTTCTTGGAACAGATACAATAGATTCCAAACCAATAATACGGGAAAATAACTAGGCAAATTCTTTGTATGGGTATTTTAATGAATTTACCTCAATCTTGGAAACACTAGGGTTGCTTCCTGAGTCGATCAAATAATTTCTAAGAAACTCTTCTCCTCCTTTATGTTGTTTCATAAATTCATTAGCCTCTTCACTTTTAAAGCGCATGGTGGATGTAGGAAGTCCTAGCATTCTAGAAAACAATGAAGGAGGTAAATAAATGGGTTGTTTTACTTGAAGTTGAATTATTCTTTTTCCCAAGTTGAACTTATCTGCACACCATTGAACAAGCTCTTTGAAATCAGTTACTTTTGGAACACAACCAACTAATGCTAGGAACACAACCAACTAATGCTATGCTTGAAGTCCAAATTAAGTTTGTCTTTTTCTTGGCTGGAGAAAGAGACTCGTAATAGTTGTATGCCCTCGACCACTAGAACTCTTTATTCTCACACCCAAGTGTGTTTAGTGTATCCTCTCAATACAACTCATTTTTCTTACTTGACATTATTTTCTCTATTTTTTTGCTTTGGCAATAGGTGGCACTATTGTCGATATTTACAGCTTGGCATATTAGTTTTTATTTAATTTCACCATGTATTTCCATGATGATTTAATCAATATAAATCTTTCTTTGAATTTTTCGACCTGCATTGCAAGATTTGAATTTATTGCAAAATTTACAGACCTTTCACGAATCTAATAATGGTATTATGCTCACATAAGTGGCAACTGATGTGGCAAGGGAAATAAATGTGATGTGAAATAATGATGTGATGTCATGGCAGATGAAAAGTGGTAAGTATGTAAGTGCAATGTGAGGGTTGGAAAGTGTGTTATGTAGTACACAGGACTACAGACCTCTAGACCTACAATACTAAAGACACGAAGAAAGGTAAGGAATCCCGCACCGAAACAAGAAATTTGACGAAGTATAAGAGATGGTCATTTTGCGGGTGTTATCAGTACAGGAAACTCTCCTAGGTTGTATCTCAGAGATTTATGGTAACTTAACTATTCTTGTAATTATTCACTCAATAATGGGTGTGGGGTTGGATCAAAATGAATATCTAACTCACTCGATTGTATCCTCAAGACAGTCTAGGTATATTCAAACAGGACAAGGCCTTCAAGAGCTATTATCAGATAGGTTGTGAATCAAATGGATAAGAAACTAATCAATTAACCAGAACATACATAAAACAATATATATGATGGGTCAACAAACTAGCAGTGAATGCTTATGATCCTTGCTTAATAATCAAAGTTAAGATGACAGTTACCATAGGACATTAAACAGAGACAAAGAAATAATTTCAACTCATAGTCATAGAACAGAGATGAAAASAAAGTCTGACAATAAGAGTGAAAGAAKCTTGTAGGATGAATATATTAAAGAATGTATCTTATCACAATAGAATTATAGTTTAGAACTCAAAGTCGAACCCATGTTTATCAAAATTTTGTGGCTTTATAGCCTTTACATCAAATTGTCTAGATCCTGAAATACTGGATCGAAGTTTCTAAAAATAGATAGTCAGTAACGGACCCAAGAAAATAGGTAGAAATCCTATATAATAGGTTAACCGCTTATCTCAAAAGATCTTCATGTCCTTTAATGTCTTTGACAGGTGTAATAAGCCTTCTAAGGTTGATAGTTCTTCTTGAGATACAAGATAATTCAAAATTGCCACCTATTAACAACAAAACAGTGTTTTCCCATAAAATAGGTAACAGATTTAACTTCTCCACCTTGTTGGGCATCTCCAAAATCAAAACAGACTCTTGATAAGGATGCCTTTAATTATTATCTATCGATTGAGACTGTTCTTGAGGCATTTGGATAAGAAAAACTTGGATTTGTGCAAAAACAATAGCTCTCTGCCCTGTCAGTGCTTTTGGTGGCTAGAACAGACAAAACTTGGGCCAGTTAGCTACCAAAAATCCCTCTTTCGGTTGCTAATGAACAGTTAAAATGTTCACCCAAGCCACCAAAAGCTATGTTTTAAACAAAATTGCATAATACCTTTTGGCTTAACTCTAAAAATCCTTAGGGATGATCTTCTGAAGCCTCTGCACCTTGCTCAAGTTCTGGAGTGGCTGTAGGATTGTTGGCTGCCTCTGGATCATTGTAATGAGTGGCTACCTTTGCTAGGGTTTCAAGAGTATCATGTGGTTGAGAAGGGGGTCTTGAAGACATAGTTCGCAACCTTAAAGCCCTGGCCTTTTTCTTCAAGTGCATAGCTACTCTCCATAAGTTGTTGTAGTCTTTTACAATCTTCTTCTTGTTTTTCTTTTCCTTTATGCTTTCATGTGCTAATTTTTCTAAGGCCGAACTAACTTCTGCAAAATTCTTTGACAGAGTTTTGTATCTGGTTTTAATTATCCTTTCTATCACTTCTTGTTGAGATAACTTCTTTCTAAGTTTCCTGATTTCCTTTGATTTGCTCTGCTTTACTTTTCTGCTAGATGAGGCATCTACAACTTGCATCTCTTGTTCTTATTTGGGTGTAGGTGATGGAAGATCTTCATACCTCTTTGTGAATGGATTTACATACACTGTATCTTCATGCCCTATGGTAGTTGGATCTTCATGTCCTGGTTCAACCTGGTGCTCTTAATACTCTGTTTCAACTAGGAGCTCTTCATACTTGATTTCAACCTAGTGCTCTTCCTCCTCCGAGTCTGTATAGGGGAGATTAAGAATCCTCTTGTTTACTGGGGGTTCTTCTACCTTCTCTGCCTCACTACTAAAATTTAGTTTCTTCTTAGTTTTTTTAGGCTTAGAAGATGGACAACGTTGATCAACTAGAACTAGAGAGATGGCTCTCCTCCTCCTCTTTCCACTTCTGGGAGTAGAAGACTTCTTTGAAGAAGGACTCTTCTTATCCTCTGGATATACATCAGTCTGAAAATCGTTCCAGAATAAGAAGTAATTCCATTCCTTGCTTCTTCTCTGCAACAGCTCATAAACCAAGAGTTTAATAAAACCATGATGAGATAACCTACCTGTAACCTTGTTTGGCTTAGACTTGACCTGATGAGCCATTTTAGTTAAGATTTTGTGGAGGTAATAAGGTAGATTAAGTAGGCTTCTACCAGTGAAATGGTTCATGAGTTTAAAATGATATATCATAACCCTATTGCATCTACCTTCACAAGTTACATAAACAAAGATGTCTTTCAATAAATATTGCCATTTCTCTTCAATAAAAGACATAGGAATGTCTTTCTTCCATACCAAACATTTGTGTTCTGGTTTCAGGTATGATCTAAATTCAACATCTTTTGTGACAGTGGTTTTGAACCAGTGTTCTCTAGTCCTTGGAAGTTTTGTCACTTCAGCTATGAGGGCTTCATCCACTTGGAATTCATCTTGGCCAATAACTTATTTTCTTCCATCAAAATTCAGAGAAAAAACTTTCGCCACCTATTGGTGAGAGTTTTGTAATTTTGCACAAAAAATGTAGCAACGAGCATCCTTGAAGAGTTGACACACATCTAGGTGTGATTCCAGGTAGTGAATATCATCAAGTTCCTTTCTCAGAGCTGGTCCTCTCTTCTTCATTTGTTGGAATGCTCCTGTACACCTGCAATTGGAAAGTTGGGCTTGGAGGGAGAACACACAGCGCAAAATTAGGGAGCTTTGGCTTAGTTGTGACATAAACGAAAAATGTGAGATATGCATTAAGGAAAGACCCTGATTACAAGGAACGTGAAAGATTTAAATTCATCATGATTTGGTAAACTTGAATGATGGGAATGTACACAATCACATGATTCAATGAAACAGAAGTTTAAAAAGAGTCGATGTATCACGCCGAGATAAGATCCAAGTCTTCAAATGACTTTCTTTCTGTCTTTTCGGCGGTTAATTGCAATCATAACATATCAACCCGACGGTTTTGGCGTGTGAAAGGACGTGTTGATTGTTTCCAAGCTCCTAGGCTTTCAGTGGCTAAAAATCCCCAAATTTCAGTTTTATGCCACCAAAAGCTAACGTTTTCGGTGGCTTAGAAGCATTTTTGGAGAGGCACTTAGCCACCGAAACCTGTGTTTTGAAATTTTTAAAAGATAAACCAAATATGACTTTTTCAAAACTTTATTACAAACGTAAGGTTCTCAAAAATGAACCTTGAAAAATTTAGAACTGCATTTTTCAATCACTTCTTATCACCTAAATCAACAAAACTGATTGTGTTATTTAAGGAGATAACATCTGGCTCCTTCTGGGGATGAAAGCCTCCCTGTGAGGTTTCAAGAACCTTATTGACTCTGTAGCCTTTCCTATCACCTAAGACTCAAAACTGATTGACTCAGTAGTCCATTGGGCATAGATTTATTGTAACACACAGACTGAAAAAGAAAAACTGAAACTAATTTTTTTTTACAAATAGACTAGGGCTTGAGAAGGCCTCAATAAAAATGGAGTTTGAGAAAACGCCCATTGAATGGGCCACCTGTGACTTCATCACCTTCCAAATTTCGGAGAACAAAAGTGTTGTTCTGTTGCACTGATGATATAATAAATGGACCTATCCAGAGAGCATCAAACTTGCCATGTTTACCCTTTTCCTGCCTTGTTGCATCCCATTTCAAAACTAGATCCCCTCCTTTAAAAATGTTTGCCTTCACCTTTCTATCAAAAGTGTCCTTCATCTTTCTCTGATGCAATTCAGTCTTTTCAACCAATTGTTCTCTAGTCTGTTGTAATTCAACCAAATGAAAAATCCTCCTGGTAAGATCATTTGGCTCGGAATCCGCCTCCTGAAGAAATCTAGCTACTAGTAACACGAGCTAGATTGGAAAACAGCTTATGTTCCATAAACCAGCTTGAATGGAGATGTATCAATAGATTTCTTATGTGTTACTCTATCAACCCATAAAGAAAACTTTAATTTAAAGTCCTAACTCTTTTGATTCTTCTCTAGTAATTTTTTAACAATTCTTATCAGACTCTTATTTGAAGACTCGGCAAGGCCATTGCCTTGTGGATAATAGGTTGTAGAATGAACTGGTTGGATTCCCATGTCCTCACACAACTTTACCAAGGCCTTATCATTGAATGTTGTTGCATTGTCTGTAACAAGTCTTTTTGGATAGCCAAACCTAGAAAAAATATGATCATATAGATATTTAATTATTACTGTATGATTGGTGTTCCTGGTGGGAATGGCTTCAATCCATTTTGTGAAGTAATAAGTAGCAACAAGAATCCATCTTTGTTGACTACTAGAAGGTGGATGTATTTCTCCAATGAAATCTAACCACCATTGTTGGAAGGGACCTGTAACCATAACAGGTTTAAGGGGCATAGATTTCAATTGTTGCTTACCTGAAAAGATCTGGCATTTATCACATGATTTGACAAAAGCACACACATCGGAAAATAAACAAGGCCAATAGTATCCAGCTCTCAAAATTTTATGAGCAGTTTTTTTCCAGTAATGGTGTCCTCCACATTCACTACTATGAAATTATGTCATTGTTTGAACTAATTCTACCTTGTTAATGCATCTCAAGAGTACCCCTAATGGATCTTTACAGAACAACATCTTGTCACTTATGCAGAATTTGATGTCCTTAAGCTTCAAATCTCTCACTTGTGTCTTGCTCATGTCTGGTGGAGATGTCAAATTCTGCAAAAAATAAATTATATGACTATACCATTCACAATCTACCAAGTGATAGGATACATGTGAATCATAGTTGAGTTTCTCTGTTGAAATTTGATGTTGATCACTTTTTGCATTTACCCCAACAAAATTTATCTCTAACATTCTACAATTGTCTTGTGCCAGAAGTTTGGCAAGCCCTTGGCCTCTGAAAATTTGTATTGGCTTGATCTCTATATCAAATTCAATCATTTTAGCTATCCACTTGCCCCTCTTACCATCAATCAAGATGAACAAGGATATCTTTCACAGAACTTGAGGGTACATATGCTATTACCTTGGCCTATAGTATATAGATCCTGAAAGCTTTGAGTGATTTTATTAGTGCATAGGCTTGTTTTTCAATTGGTTCATATTTAATTTCATCATCTCTCAAAACTTTGTTGTAAAATGCTATTGGGTGCTCGTGCCCATCTTCATTCTTCTATAACAACACTGCTGCAATTGTATCATTAGAGGCAAATGAGAAAATATAAAAATCTTTACCAAAATTCGAGCTAATTAAGACAGGGGTTGTCATAATAGATTTTTTGATAGATTCAAAAGAATGTTTGGCTTCTTTTGTCCACTTTACTTCAGAATCTTTTCTCAACATGCATGTGATATATTTGGTAAGCTCAGCAAAATTTGAAATAAACCTCCTGATAAAATTTATGGTTCCAAGGAAAGATTGGGAGAGACGATTTTTGAATTGCCTCTACTCTTATTGGATCAATCTTCACTCCATCTACAAAAACAATATGCCCAAGCAACTTGCCTTCTCTGAGTCTGAGTACAAAATGGGATTTCTTGGGATTTAAATAAATACCATATTTTCTACATTTCAAGAAAGTATTTCTTAGATGTTACAAGTGATCTTCATGGATGTATGAAAAAATGGTGATGTCATCAAGATAAATCAAGACAAATCTGTCTTTTTCCCCCATGAATGCAATATCCATTTCCCTCTGGAATGTTGCTCATGCATTCATCAGTCCAAATGGCATTTTTTCGTACATAAATGTACCCCATGGTGTAGTAAATGTTGTTTTTTCCCTATCATCTGGATGGAATTCAATTTGGTTATATCCTGAGAAACCATTAATGAATGACATGACACTAGCTCTCGAAAATTTTTGCAGAATATGCTCCATCTTAGGCAATGGGTAATTATCTTTTTTAGAGCATTTGTTTATATTCCTGATTTCTACACATAATCTAATCTCACCATTTTTCTTTCTAACAGGAACAAGGTTGGCAATCCATTCAGAGTATCTAAGAGGGATGATGATCTTGGCATCCAGCATTTTTTTGATTTCCTTCTCCATAATAGGCAACAACATTGGACTAAATGATCTGAGCTTCTATCTGAAAGGTTTTGTATCTTTGTTCAAAGGAATTTTATGTTGAATAATCTATGTATTGTAGGTATTCAAATCAATATACTACCATGCAAATATATCAGAAAAATCCTTTAACAACTCACCATATTCAGATTTTTGTTTATCAATCAAATGAGAAGCTAGATTAACATACTTAGGGATTTTTTTATTTGCTACATTAAACTGGAACACATCAGAATCCTCCTCTTTCTTTTCTAGTTTAATGACAATGTCATTATGATCAAAAAATCTCTCTAAAGGGACCAAACCTTTAGGAATTATGTTGGTGGACAATTGAACAATTTCATGTGCTCTGATCTTACTTTTGAACTTAGGTTTCTCTGTTATTTCATCATATTCATTTTCCAAATCAATTTGTAGATCTACAAATTCATCAATTACTCCAAGAAATCTAGTCAACTCTGCATCATCTTCAAATACTTTCCAAAACTTCACATTATCAGGGAGAGAGGGCCTATACCTTACTTGGATTTCATAATTCAATTTGGGGGGTAGAGGAGGTATAAAATCACAGGCTGAAACAATCAATGAATTAGCCAATTCATTCATAGCTCTAGGTACATATGAAATCTTGAAAACTGTAAAGGCAGCAATCATCCTTAGCACTTCATCCCTATAGGCTTTCATCCTAACATGTTTGGCATGGAAGGATTTGTTCATCTGCTAAATTATTAAATCTGCATCTCCAAATACCTACAATTTCTGAATCTTCATCTCCTTGGCTACATCTAATCCTAGGAGCAATGCCTCATACTCTACAATGTTGTTGGTCACCTTAAAATCAAGTTTAAAATGCAAGTGAGTAGTTTATGTTGAAGGTGACATGAATACTACCCCTTCTCCAATTGATTCTCTAGTACAAGCTCCATCAAAGAACATGGTCCAAAGGTCATCTTCTACTAATTTTGTGGATTGAACTGCAGGCTTCTTAAGCAACGATGAATCCGTCAGTGAATCATTGAACTGTAAGATGCAAGCTCTCATACCTTTGTCAACTGAGTAAATAGGATGATTGGTTGGATTTTTTTCGTCACTGATAATGTAAGCAAGTTGTGACTCTTTGTAAAGTCTCTTGTTTACTCCTCCAAAAACAGGAATAGTAACGTATGAAAGGTCCATTTGAAGAGTTCCTCCTAACCTCTTCATCCATGATCTTGATAACAAACATCCAAATTTGGGTGGTATGTCTGCTACAATTATATCCATGAGCATAGTTTTCATAGGTACTTGAGTTAAAGTCACTGCCAAGTCTTTGATCATCCTGAGACATTTAACTTTTCTAGATTCAAATGAGAAAAGATCATGGTAAGTTTTAGTAATGTCTAATCCAATCTCATCCATAACTACCTTTGGCATTAGATTGTGAGAGGCTCCAGAGTCTAGCAGACAGTTATGCAATGTTTTATCATGAATGTTCAGAGAGATATAAAAAGGTGGACAACTTTCATCTCTATCCTCTATCATTTGACCTAAGACAATGGTGGGCTTGTCATCATATATATTGAGAATACTAGCAGAGGGAGATATGGATTTGGGATCAATATTTTTGAGGATATCTTTCTTGAACAATTCATTTTTCATTAACTCAACCAAAGGGATGGGGATTTTGATCTTTTGTATTTCAGCTTCAAAATTGAAATAATAAGAAGTTTTATCAAAAAGTTTTACATCAATTGAAGGGGCTTTTAAAGAAATATGCTATTTTTGAATTTGTTGTTTGGTAGCGGCAGCAGTCTTCTTGGGAGGAGGAGCTAGTGCATTTTCCTTTGAAGGGGTTTTCAAAGCAATTGGATGGTCATCAAGAACCTGATCTTTTTGAGTTTGTGGCTTGGCAGGGATAGCTATTTTCTTGGAAGGAGGAGTTGTTGCACTCTGCTTGGCAGTATTAGACTTAGATCTTAGATTGTATTTGTTCCCATCATCGGTTTGAAAAACACCATTATCATCAGCAATTTCATTTATCTGTTCAATCATCAATGCCTCTTCATAATCATGTTGTGTCAAATAAGATTTCCCTACATCATCTCCAACACAATGAATATTATCTTCTTCTTCTTCTGGAAAATCATCTTCATCTTCATCCATCACAGTATTTTGGAGAGGGGGTCCTACCTTTTGATCTTCTATGGGATTTCTCTCTCTTCTCAAAATCTTTGTTTGTTGATTATTCCTCCTAAAAGTATTAGGATTCTGATTTGGATTTCTTTGAGGGTATTCATAGGATCCTTTTCCCTTGGCAAGCTACTTATTTTCAATTTTTAACTTGGACATTTATGAGGTTAATGACTCTAGAATCTTAGCCAATTTGTCGAAGAGGCTTCTTCCTTCTGCCTTTTTCTATCAACATTTCCCTTTAACTTATGAGCAGCTAAGATATTTGACTCAACTTCAAGGGAAGCATCTTGCATCAAGGAAAGTGTAGTAGACCTTCTCTCTCTCAGTAGCAAACAAAATTTAGAATCAAATGAGTTGGTGTAAGTGATTTGGGAAGAAGTCTCTGTAGGTTTTATTTCTGCAGGTATTATTATACATTATGTTGAATTTCTTGGTGAAATCATACACAGATTCACCATTTTCTTTCTTAAGGTTTCCAAATTATGTGATATAGTATAAGAAATCTCTCCTATCTCCCTAGTGTTTTAAAAAGACATCATCCAACTCTTCTATTCCGGCTACAGAACCAGCAAGAAGTTCCTTGAACCACTTTCTAGCATGACCATCCAAGCTCTGAACAAAGACTCTAGTCCAGACATCAGTGTCTTCTATGTTTAGGTTCTCAGTATAGCTATAGAAGGCTTCTATATGTTCCTCTGCAGTTACATCTCCTTCTCCAATAAATTTTGGCATATACTTCTGGTAGTCACCAATGGGCATAGTTGCAGGTTGATTTCAAGAGGTGCATATCTAGCAACTAGAATTCGTTGCATTTTAGTCAATGGAGGAGGTGCAACCATAATAACTATTGGTGAGAGAGTTGATAGGCTTTTATTAGATTCTTCAACGCTGGGGGGATTTAATTGAAAAGTGGGTGAACTCTCTGATGGGAAAGAAGTTTGATATGAAGCTATATAGAAATTTTCAAGTTGTTCAGCCAATTTTTCTTCACCTTTAGCAGACAGTTCCTGCCGAATATGTTCTACAGCAAGAAGGTTAGTGTGAATGTTTATGTGGTCTTCTTCCTGCTATGAGTGGAAGGATTCAAGGGATGAGGACCTGTGATTTATTTCTAAAGACTTAGATGCTTCTTCAACCAAATTAGAGCCTATCACTTCTTCTATAATGACATTTTCCTCTTGATAAGAAACAATTTGTTGCTCTACAGAAATATTTTCAGCAAATGATCCTTTTGCGATTGTTGCAGTTGATTTTTCACTGATAATCTTAGAGGAAGAAGAATTAGTTTTTTCAGCTTTTGATTCCTTAGAATGAGAAAGAGGGTTTCTTTTAATACTTGTTTTTGAAGTCTGACCTTGAAATGATCTTCCTCTTCTAAGAATCAGTTCTAGGTTGGGCACCGGTGTGACAGGTGATTCTTGTGGATTCGCCCTGGTACTGACTTTCTTTGGAGCCAGGATGAACGTGTGGAGTCGCCAGATAGATGACTAAACCAATGTAATGTCTAATCCTTGTCTATCATCAAGAATCAGCTCTGTGTCGTCTCACAGGAAAGTTGAGCTTCAACCTCTTCCTCGACAACAACGCCAATTTGTTATCACTCCAAGAAACTCTCCTAGGTTGTATCTCAGAGATGTCTGGTAACTTAACTATTCTTGTAATGATTCACTCAATAATGGGTGTATGGTTGGATCAATATGAATATCTAACTCACTCGATTGTATCCTCAAGACAGTCTAGGTATATTCAAACAGGACAAGGCCTTCAAGAGCTATTATCAGATAGGTTGTGAATCAAATGGATAAGAAACTAATCAATTAACCAGAACATACATAAAAAAATATATATGATGGGTCAACAAACTAGCAGTGAATGCTTATGATCCTTTCTTAATAATCAAAGTTAAGATGACAGTTACCATAGGACATTAAACAGAGACAAAGAAATAATTTCAACTCATAGGCATAGAACAGAGATGAAAAGAAAGTCTGACAATAAGAGTGAAAGAAGCTTGCAGGATGAATATATTAAAGAAAGTGTCTTATCACAATAGAAGTATAGTTTAGAACTCAAAGTCGAACCCATGTTTATCAAAAGTTTGTGGCTTTATATCCTTTACATCAGATTGCCTAGATCTTGAAATACTGGATCGAACTTTCTAAAAATAGACAGTCAGCAACTGACCCAAGAAAATAGGCAGAAATCCTATATAATAGGTTAACCGCTTATCTCAAAATATCTTCATGTCCTTTAACGTCTTTGACAGGTGTAATAAGCCTTCTAAGGTTGATAGGTCTTCTTGAGATACAAGATAATTTGATATTGCCACCTGTTAACAACAAAACAATGTTTTCCCATAAAATAGGTAACTGATTTAACTTTTCCACCTTGTTGGGCGTCTCCAAAATCAAAATAGACTCTTGATAAGGATGCCTTTAATTATTATCTATCGATTGAGACTATTCTTGAGGCATTTGGATAAGAAAAACTTGGATCTGTGAAAAAACAATACCTCTCTGCCCTGTCAGTGCTTTCGGTGGCTAGAACAGACAAAACTTGGGCCAGTTAGCTACTGAAAACCCCTCTTTCAGTGGCTAATGAACAGTTGAAATGTTCTCCCAAGCCACCGAAAGTTCTATTTTAAACAAAATTGCATAATACCTTTTGGCTTAACTCTAAAATTCCTTAGGGTTGATCTTCTGAAGCCTCTGCACCTTGCTCAAGTTCTGGAGTGGCTGTAGGATTGTTGGTTGCCTTTGGATCATTATAATGAGTGGCTACCTCTGCTAGGGTTTCAAGAGTTGCATGTGGTTGAGACGGGGGTTTTGAAKACATAGTTCACAACCTTAAAGCCCTAACCTTTTTCTTCAAGTGCATAGCTACTCTCCATAAGTTGTTGTAGTCTTTTACAATCTTCTTCTTCTTTTTCTTTTCCTTTATGCTTTCATGTGCTAATTTTTCTAAGGCCAAACTAACTTCTGCAAAATTCTTTGACAGAGTTTCGTATCTGGTTTTAATTACCCTTTCTAGAACTTCTTGTTGAGCTAACTTCTTTCTAAGTTTCCTGATTTCCTTTGATTTGCTCTGCTTTACTTTTTTGCTAGATGAGGCCTCTGCAACTTGCARCTCTTGTTCTTCTTTGGGTGTAGGTGATGGAAGATCTTCATACCTCATTGTGAATGGATTTACATACACTGTATCTTCATACCATGTGGTAGCTAGATCTTCATGCCCTGTTTCAACCTAGTGCTCTTCATACTCTGTTTCAACCTGGTGCTCTTCCTCCTCCGAGTCTATATAGGGGAGATCAAGAATCCTCTTGTTTACTGGGGGTTCTTCTGCCTTCTCTGCCTCACTGCTAAAATTTAGTTTCTTCTTAGTTTTTTTAGGCTTAGAATATGGAGAGGGTTGATCAACTAGAACTGGAGAGATGGCTCTCCTCCTCCTCCTCTTTCCACTTCTGGGAGTAGAAGACTTCTTTGAAGAAGGACTCTTCTTATCCTCTGGTTGTACATTAGTTTGAAAATCATTCTAGAATAAGAAGTAATTCCATTCCTTGCTTCTTCTCTGCAACAACTCATAAACCAAGAGTTTAATCAAACCATGATGAGATAACCTGCCTAAAACCTTGTTTGGCTTAGCCTTGACCTGATGAGCAATCTTAGTTAAGCTTATGTAGAGGTAATAAGGTAGATTGAGTGAGCTTCTACCAATGAAATGGTTCATGAGTTTAAAATGATAGACCATAACCCTATTGTATCTACCTTCACAAGTTACATAAACAAATATGGCTTTCAATAAATATTGCCATTTCTCTTCAAGAAAAGACATATGAATGTCTTTCTTCCATACCAAACATTTGTGTTTTGGTTTCAGGGATGATCTAAATTCAACATCTTTTGTGACAGTGGTTTTGAACCAGTTTTCTATAGTCCTTGGAAGTTGTGTCACTTTAGCTATGAGGGCTTCATCCACTTGGAATTCGTCTTGGCCAGTAACTGCTTTTCTTCCATCAAAAGTCAAAGCAAAAGCTTATGCCACCTGTTGGTGAGAGTTATGTAATTTTGCACAAAAATTGTAGCAACCAGCGTCCTTGAAGAGTTGACACACATCTGGGTGTGATTCCAGGTAGTGAATATCATCAAGTTCCTTTCTTAGAGCTGGTCCTCCCTTCTTCATTTGTTGGAATGCTCTGGTACACCTGCAATTGGAAAGTCGGGCTTGGAGGGAGAACACACAGCGCAAAATTAGGGATCTTTGTCTTAGCTATGACAGAAATGAAAAATGTGAGATATGCATTAAGGAAAGACCCTGATTACAAGGAACGTGAAAGATTTGAAGTCATCATGATTTGGTAAACTTGAATGATGGGAATGTACACAACTACGTGCTTCAATGAAACAAAAGTTTAAAAAGATTCGATGTATCACGTCGGGATAAGATCCAAGTCTTCAAACGACTTTCTTTCTGTCTTTTCGGCGGTTAATTGCAATCATAACATATCAACCCAACGGTTCTGGCACGTGAAAGGACGTGCTGACTGTTTCCAAGCTCATGTGCTTTCGGTGGCTAAAAATCCCCAAAATTCGGTTTTATGCCACCGAAAGCTAAGGTTTTTGGTGGCTTAGAAGCGTTTTTGGAGAGGCACTTAGCCACCGAAACCTGTGTTTTGAAATTTTTAAAAGATAAATCAAATCTAACTTTTTCAAAACTTTATTACAAACGTAAGGTTCTCAAAAATGAACCTTGAAAAATTTAGAACCGCATTTTTCAATCACTTCTTATCACCTAAATCAACAAAATTGACTGTGTTATTTAAGGAGATAACAGTGGGTTTTGGAGGTAGGAGGTTTATTTTTTAGAACATGGAAATGCAGGTTAGAGGGTATGTGGACATAGAGACTCGAGAAAAAAGGTAAGTGGGATGGTTAGTCGTTCCACATCCACAACTCAAGAAAAATGGTGAAGTATGGAAGGGTGAAAAGTTGCAGTTTGGAGAACACAAAAGTAAGAGGTACAAAATGTATGCAACATAATTGCGGACCTAAGGACCAAAAGGCATGCGGGTTCGATACTTGTTCTACCGCCACATTGTTACTCCACATAACTCAAATTTGACTAAGTGTTGAAAAACTCGATAAAGAGTAAAATAGACTAAGTAAAGGGATTCAAGTAGAAAAGACAAACAAGGGAAGAATTTTATGGGTAGGTAAATGAAAACAAACATTGATCACGAATGTGGATCAACATTACACTAAGATCTTTTGTTTCCTTGGACTTTTTTTTTATACTTTTATTTGTGTCTTATGCATTTAATGGGTGTTTTAGCTCAAAACCTACTCACTTTTTACTATTAATGGTTTTGGACTTTGTTAGTTCTATGGCGAGTTATTCGAGTCTATAGAGTTGTAGAGAATCAATTCTAAGTTGAGATAGTTAAACTTCAAGAATGCAAAGTTGTATTTTTTAGACTATGCCTTCTAACTAATGAGAATGAGTAGACCATTGCCTTTGGAACATGTAATCTAGCTCTATTATATTGTTTAACATTGTGATTATTTAGATTTGCTTAGTGCACTTTTCTCACATTATATTGTTGTAGATTATTACACATATTCTGAAAAAGTTAGTATACAGGATACACCACATCTAAATTACATTAATCAAAAGTTTTGATGTAATGCTTTCTAGATCCTCTTTGACTTTTGATTGTTCTATGTAATATCCATAATAATCACAAATCTTACTACTAGAGTATCATGTCCTTTTTGGGATTTCATTCAACTTTAAGACACTCCACCTTCTCCCTCCACTCACTTCTCATAGTAAATATAAAAATGTGAATGTATCACTTACACAATATATAAATGTGTTTTACTATTTTTCAATTTTTAATGGAAATAACAATGATAAGTTGGTAGAGATAAGGTGGGAAGGAAATAGATGAAGATAGTAATCATTTAACAAGAGGTCATAGTATCACCAAGTTGGCATGTCCACTACCATCTTTGTCATATCATTAATATTTTATCAATTTCCACATACCATTGACCAACTATCTTAATGATATAGTGAACATTGTAATTGAATTCGTATCATCATACTAATTTTCATGTTCATCCATATATTACTCACATTAACTTTGTATAAATTTTAAATGCATTTTATAATATTTATTTCTTTTTAAAATTAATTTCTATATATTTTTTAAAATTCTTTTTATTTAAAATCCACATATATTAAGTTAAAATATAATGTATATTATTAATTAGAATAAATAATTTATTTTTAATAAAAAAATCTAAATCATATCACCTAAATCATTAAAATTGAAAAAAAAAGCAAATCCAATTAGCAAAATCTTCTTAATGTCATAAGAGAAAAGAACAAATCCAATTACTATAGACAAGACAAAACACCCTAAGGTGCGTATCATGCTTAAAGTCCTAAGGTCACAAATAGCCATAGTGTTGTAGAGAAAAAGATGTTTTTATACACAGTAACAAAACTATGTGAGTAGGTGAACGACAACAATCCATGAAAATTTTAATGAAAAAGTAAAATGGAGTGTAAACAGGTAAGTGAAATATACATATTATATATAATAATATATATATTTCACTTACGTGTGTAAGTTCCATTTTATTTTTTCATTAAAATTTTCATGGGTATATAAAAATTTTAATTTTAAAAAGTTAAATATATTTATAAATATATATAATATTTTTTATAAATATATATTATATATTTATTAAAACAAAATTATAAAAAATATTTTATTGATATTTATTTAAATTGATTTCACTTATTTTATATTTTAATTTTTTTAATGATAAAAAAAAATAATTTTAAATACTCAAACATTTACATACTATATAAAACATGTTATATTAAACACTTTAATATAATCAATATTTAAAACTGAAATATTTATATAACAATCCCTTTTTCCAATTATTAAATGACAACTCAATCCATATTATCTAAATATAGAAAGATCAATTTTAAAAGATCAATATTATATATTACATAAAACATTTTATATCAAACACTTTAACCTAATCAATATTTAAAACTGAAATATTTATATGACAATCTTTTTTCCCAACTATTAAATCACAACCCAATAAATAATATGTAATATAAAAAAAATCAATTTTAAAAGATCAATATTTATATGACAATCCATTTTCTCAATTATTAAATCACAACCTAATCGATAATATCTAAATATAGAGAAAGGATAAAAAAGGGGTAACAAGCACAGGGATTCTTCACAATCTCAAAGGAATTATAATTGCTCAATTTACATGGGTTTTGGGACCATGATAATATCTAAATATAGAGAAAGGATAAAAAAGGAGTGACAAGTGACCATGATAATATCTAAATATAGAGAAAGGATAAAAAAGGAGTGACAAACGACCATGATAATATCTAAATATAGAAAAAGGATAAAAAAGAAGTGGTAAGGGATTCAATTCACATGGGTCTTGGGACCATGATAATATCTAAATATAGAGAAAGGATAAAAAAAAGGAATGACAAACACAAAGGATTCTTTACAATATCAAAGTAACTATAATTGCTCAATTCACATAGGTGTTGGGATCATAATTGATGCAGGAGCATCGTAAGCAACCAGTGAAGCAAGCAATGTAAAAGGCAGAAGACAGTTGGAAAAGCACCAACGCACGTTTTTGAAATGTTTTGAAAAGTTAATGAAGCGGATATTAATGTGATCGTTGGGAAAAGCGTACTTACATTTATATCTTAGATGTTGTAAACAGATCTTGAGCACTGCTCTCGTCTGTAGAATGTAAAGGCATTTATACGTAATTAATAAAAGTAGGTAGATTTGAATTCATAGATTAGATAGCTTAGAGAGTAGGAGGGAAAACGGATATAGACACCCTCACCCTTGTATCATTGTATTATTATGATCATTCAGAATTCATAAGCTAGAGAGATGTAGCAGAGAGTTGTAGAGAAGAACCCATGTACAGGAACACTTGAGTTAATATATGAAGCTTTGACTCAATTTTCATGGTGTTATGATGCTTACTATTTACATTTGTTGAATGGTATGTTTAGAGTTTCTTTGTTTCTTTGTTATGCATTTGTTTCAATGTTGTGTGTATGATTTCATGTTGAATATATGAAGTTTGAGAGAGGAGAAGGATGAGTTTCAATTGTTTCTCTTCCTGAGAATTCCTGCAAGGAGTGCAGTGAACGTCCGCAAGGTGTGCATTGACGAGGGTATGAGTTTTATCACAGAAAGCTCAGGAGAGATATCGTTGTTCTCATACCAGTTGAAGTGCAGGTGAAGCATAGAGTCGTGCAAGGTGTGCGCAGGCCAATTGAAGCCTTGGATTTTATAAATCCAGAAGGAAGGTTGAAGGACCATTGTTACAAGGAGTGCACAAGGTCGGAGATCCAAATAACCAAAGGTTATTCGAAGGTTTGTTGTAAGGAGTGCGAGCAGGGATCATTTTGGAAGCTTGAGTTTATAAGTGAAAGCTCAAGAGGGATAACACCTTTGAACACTTCAAAGGAAGACGGAGATCGAACCACTTCAAAGGGAGACAGAGGCCGAAATCGTCTCATAGAAGTTAAGTTCAAGAGGGAGAACACTGAGTCGTTTGGACAGAAGTCCTTGAGGAGTGCATCTGGTGGTCAGAATTCTTCGTGGAGAAATCCCGAAGTCGCAAGGACCGTGGGATCCAGAGGAGCTGCAAGGTGGTTAGGAGTTGGACGAATCTGCGACCCTGTCATAAAGAACCAATGTGGATTGTTGATCGTGGTCTGTTTGAGCCGTCAGATCATTTCAGGGATTTGGGATCCATAAGTTCGAAGTGCAGACAAAAATCCTTGGTCACTCTAAAACCCGAATCGCAAAAAGGATTGCTAAGGGTAAAATTTCGGTATTTCGGGGTTCGGCATACCAGAAATTCTGATGACAAGGACCCAACCCTTCTGCATTGAAAAGCCCGAAATTGTGAAACGCAAAGTATCCTTGAAGGGCATTTCGGCATTTCGGGGATCGGTGTTTCGGCATTTTTGTTGACAAGGAGTCGGGTCACTTTACACTGAAAACCTCGAAGTCGTGAAATGCAAAGTATTTTTGAAGTGGCGTTTCGGCATTTCGTCATTTCGGGGTTCGGGAAACTGAGAAGGTAGTGATTTGGAATCGAGATTTTCAAACTCCCGGTACACGAAATCCTGAAAAAAGGTCATCGTTTCAGAATTCAGGAATTGGTGCGGCAAGTGAGTTGGGATCGAGAATCGCGAACTCCCGATACGCGGAGTCCCGAAAAGCCATCGATCCCGCATTCCATGGGACGTTGAGCCCATTTCGCCATTCTGGCATTTCGGAATTCGGGGAATCGTAAGACAAGAGGAATGATTGTTGGGTCGTTCACTCAAGTCCCGAAAATCCGAATTTAGTGGCAACATGTGGTGTGCGTTGGAGCGGTCAACCCTCGTTGACAATTCGCATTTCGACATTTACTAAGCACTGTGGGGATATATCGGGACTCTCCAACTCCCGAAACCCGAAGTCCTGTGTGGCTTAAACAAAGGGTTTGATTAACCCTTGGCATGGTTTTAGTGAAGATCATGTGCGAATCTCGGCCCGAGGGCAAGGGGGTCTGCGTCAGTGGTGGTAATAGAACTCAGAACAAATTCTTTGCTTTTTGTAGCAGAGAGAAGGGAGGAAATTTTACAGTCATGCCGTCGAGAAGAAGAAATAGGCAAATACCTGATCCAGTAGAGGAAAAAGAAATGCCAAGAAAAAGAGACAGGCAAATACCAGATCCAGCAAGGGAAAGAGAGATGTGTGAATTACGTGCCATGCTTGATGCTATGGAGACAGCACAGAGGCGCACAGTTGATGTTGGAGATATCAGTGAGGCTGAAAGTGAAGATGAAGTTGGAAACGAATAAGTTGCAGTCGAAGATGCTGCAGAAGAATGCATATTCAGAGTTGTTGCAAGGATAGGTGCTAGAGAAAAAATGGACATTCCAGTGTATGAAGGCAACTTGGATGTTGAAGAACTTCTAGACTGGATTAGAGCTCTAGACAAATACTTCGACTATGAAGATGTCGAGGAAGATAAGAAAGTCAAACATGTCGTTACTAAACTTAAAGGGCATGTAGCACTATGGTGGGATGAACTGCAAGCTAACAGACACTGCAAGGGCAAGCAAAAAATCAAAAGCTGGGATAGAATGGTTGCAAAGATGAAAGCCAAATTTATACCCAAGGATTATCAAATCACTTTGTTTCGAAGGATGCAAAATTTGAGATAGAAGTTGATATCAGTGAAAGAATACACTGAAGATTTCTACAAGATAAACATTAGAGCAGGTCATCGGGAAAGTGATGATGAAAATGTTGTCAGGTACATGAATGGTCTACGATATGACCTTCAAGATGAGATGAGCATGATGACCATTCGGACTGTGGAAAATGTTTACCAGATAGCTTTGAAAGATGAAAAGAAGTTGAGTTGGAAGCAAGGTCAAAGAGGCTGAGGTATAAGTTAAGCCAGAGGCAAAACAATTGCCCAAGATAGGACTCAGAAACCTAAAGAAGAGGGAAAAAAACCTCAAACTCAACCTGAGAGGGGAGGAAGCTCATAGGGAAGGCAGTATGCTGATAGAAATACTTTTCCTCGAACCAGAGGAAGAGGAAGAGGCAGAGGAGGTGAAGTGAAATGCTTTGTCTGTGGAAAAATCAGACATAAATCCTATGAGTGTCCAGATAAGAAGAAAGATGGTGGTGAAACTCACATTACCGAAGCTCAAGGACGAAATGTTGAGGCAGAAGATGCTGAGGGCGGAAGATCTTTGATGATGAGGAAAGTTCTCTTAAAGCTAGAGAATGAGGCAGAGAACACAGCCCAAAGAAACAGTCTGTTTCGGACTGCTTGCAAAACCAAAGACAGGGTATGCAAGATCATAGTGGACAGCGGTAGCACAGACAATCTCGTATCTATAGAGATGGTAGAAACGCTGGAGCTGGAGACTGTTGCACATCCAAGCCCATACAGAGTTTCGTGGCTACAAAAAGGACATCAGGTAAATGTCACTAAACAGTGTTTAGTTGAATTTAAAATAGGAGGATATAAAGATGAAATATTATGTGATGTCATTC
>ML779769.1:714823-748166 GCA_009831015.1 Picea engelmannii | reverse complement strand
CTTAGACTTCATGATAAACTTTACCTAGCTTCACCATTTGTCTCTTCAACTACTTTAATGCACTTTAAATAAGTACTTGATAGTTGAGTTTTCTTCTATAACCTTTTATCTTCCCTTGACACTCTCATTGCACTCATCATACATGTTCCTTATCATGTTCCTATCAACATAAACATATTTCTTCACATAATATTTTTCTTATTGTGCACTTCTTAACTCTGTACTTAAACAATGTATTATGCTCTTTATCATTTTTTTTATTAACATCAACATCTTTCTTCACACAATATCTTTATTTAGTTTTGTGTTCTAAAAATGGATCCAAAACTTCAACAAATGAATGATAATTCTGTGGATTTTCCAAACAATGAAAAAATATATTTCTTTTAATACACTTCTCAACTCTATACTTAAACAACATATTACATATTCACTTCATTACATGAATACTTCATCATCATCCCATGCTTCAACTTCTATCACATTCATATATGTCATGTTTACTTAACACACTTAAAATTAACATTTACATAAATACTCTTACATAGTCATGATGCTAATATTAAAATGGCCAATAATATAATAAAGAAAGAAAAAAATATACACTTCAGAGTCATTAATTTTCAAACTTGATTAATCATTCATCCTTATAAATACACATCTTCATTTTCATTCGTTTTCATTATAGATACACATTTTCACCTCAATTCTTTAAACTTCTCATAACTTAAGTCACTCATACATCACTATGATACAAAAGCCAAAAGGAGAGAATAACCAGGACATATTTTTATAATAATTCCATCTACCTACMACCGGTGGTACARTTCACTTTCAATACATGTCAACATAGAGATTCTCACATAATCATTCACTTTCTAAAGATTGAATATCATCTTATATCATCCAATCGTAGGGGAAATAAAAGTCACGCCCATTGAAATTGAGTTGTTATATTGATTTGCATGCTCTACTAGTCTATTCTTACCTACTCTTATCACTCTATTCATGAATTTGGTATTGGTCTCTATCACCTTTACGTGTGATTCCAAAGGTCCACATGATATTCTATAATCACACACAAATAAATTACACCTTAAAGCATACATCATAGGGATATTTTCCAATTGAATTTTCTCCCACATATAATAACATATAATATATTTTAAATGAATATTTAATTTTGATATAGGGTTATATGACATAATATCAACCAACCGTGTATGGCCTTTAAATACTTTGCTTAGCTAATAAGTAAGCAACTTTGTATAATTGTCTTTTGACTTTGACATTGTGGTGTATACTTTGACATTGTGGTGTATATCAATGTGTTAATTAACTATTAATTTTGATAGTGTTGTGTATTGGTTAGTAGGGTATTTAATCAATTCAAATAATCATCTATAATTTTTTAAAATTAAATTTATCAAATGTGTTATAGAATGAGTTATTAAATTTTTTTGTATCGAATATGTTGTACAGTTATATTTATTTAGTTATTAAATTTAAAATTTAAATAACTTTTAATTGATATTTAAGTAAAATTTTATAGTAAATGAAATCAAATTTGAATATTTGTTTGTAAAAGAAATTGAATTCATAGAATGATTTTTTTTTTTTTGTGAGTGAGTGTAAGAGTCAGTATTACTAAAAGGGGGTTATGATACAAAAGAGGGGGACTTCCTGGTCTGTCAAAAAGGAAACCAGACCAAAGGTTCTCGAGTTACGTTTTCTGAAATAAACGAGGGGTGTGATTGGACTGCCACCATGGGAAACCAGCCTAGTCCTACCATATCCAGTTTTTGAAAAGATAAGCACAACAGACATGAGAAAAAACAGAAGTTGGGACTGACACTAAACTGACCAAACTGACTTGACAATAGACTAACGAGACACTAGTCCAGGACAATGACATGTTTCTTGCCTTCATTCGCTTGGCCCTTGTTCTCCTCCTTCTGGGAGATCGTGTGCGTCTTTCTGATATGTGTTGGCGCTCCATTTCCGTCGGCTGACGTGATGTCCATGTGATGGACATAGCATAGGTAGAGGTGGAATTGAGCGACCAACCGCTCCATCTTGGCTTTCTGGTCCTTCTCGACCTTAGCTAGCAGTTTGGTAATGGTTTCCAAATTGTTGAGGCGACTCAAGATTTCGTTCAACAGTTTCTTGTGTTCCTTGTTGTCCTCCAGTCTGGAGTCTTCCATTTCCAATCTCACTTTGTCGATCATCATCTTTGTTAGCCACGTCATCTCCATCACTTTGTGGTAGAGGGTTTCCCTGGGCTGCGTGGCTCCCGGGTTCATTACCCAGTCCGCTTCTTGAGTTAGAGTATCCCATGCTTTGCCCTTGTGTTTTTCTTTGATTTCCTTTTCCCACCGGGTAATGGTCGTTTTTCCTTTCAGTGCAACCAGAGTATGAAAGGTTCCCTCCTCATCTTTTGTCGCATGCTCCATCCTTGAAACCTGCCGAGGACTGTTCAAAGTTTCCTTCCCCAGGGGGTTTCTTTTGTTGTGTGTTTGCTTCATTCACACCATCCCGTCTGGCCTATGGCATCTCCTTTGCTAGATTCTCAACCTGTTCCCGTCTACACAGGGGTTCCTCCTTTCTCTTCCCTTGTATCTGTGGTAGCCCCTGCAACTGTGCTCTTCCTGTGTGCATCTATTTCTATTATTTCTTCTCTTATTGAATTTTCCTTGTTGCGGGCTCATCCTTCCAATCATGGTCTTCCTGTATAGGTGAACCTTCTCGTCCTATTTCCCCGTCACGGTATGTATGATCATGATGACTCAACCATTATCCCTGTACGGGCCCTTTCCCCTGCTCGCTTGATATCCTACTATGCTACTCCTCGTACATGGTCTTTGGCATGGTGTATCGATAATGGTTTGTGTCAATCCCTCTTGCCTTACGTCATTCACTGCATGTTGTTTGTCGTCAATACTTTCCCATGGTCTTTCCCCACAATTCTTACTGTTGACTTGACCTTGTTGATGTACCCTCGCCTGTTGTATAATCTGATCCTGCATTGTAATTAGTGGTTGAGTGTTGGGCATTCATATCCTGCCTGGGTCCTTCGTGCCTTCCAATGGGCCTTTCATTGCCCTCCTCCATGTGACCTTCCTTGCTTAAGTTTTCATCACGATCTTTTGTCGCTAGTTGGATGCAGTCTATTCTAAATTGTCCATTCGGGATGTTGATCCAGGTAGTTTCTAATTCCGGTCCTTCCTTGCTAACCCCCTCGTTGGTGATTCTGTTCGCCAGGCCATTCGTTGAATGCATACCCAACGCAACTCCACTATGTTGATCATTTGCAGATGCTCTTAGATTTTTTGTAGGGAGTGTGCCAAGCGCCAGTGTCTCTGAACCTTGCCCACTCTGGTGCCATTTTGGAGTTTCTTCACCGTGTTGATAACCAAGGTGGAGTCACCTTCCACGATAGTGTTTTCCATCCTTTCGCGACTTAAAATTTCGAGACCGAGCTCTAGGGCTCCAAATTTTGCTGCATTGTTGGTTGAGTTTCCCATACTCCCAGTGTACAACCGGATTATGTTACCACCACTATCCCTGATCACCCTTCCCATCCCTGTCATTCATGGGTTTTCTTTTGCCACTTTGTCAAAATTCAACTTGAGGAACCCTGCCGGAGGGGGTTTCCAATTGTGCTCTCCTATTTGGAGTTGTGGTGGCCTCCCTACCTATGTTTTGTTGTTCCCGTCTTTTAGGTGAAAATATTTCGGCATGCGGAAGTCCTAGCCTATGAGTTGCGCTTTTCCAGTCTGGCAGTTGCGGCTCTGCACCGTTTCTTGTATTTGTGAGATTATTGCTTCCTTGATTTTCCCTTCCAGAAGGATTTCATTCATGAAGATGCATCGTTTCCTTTCTTTCCATATTTCCCATATGATCATCCCCGACATGAGATTCTAGCAAAGGTTCACCATTTCATTTTTGTTGTAACTCTCATTCCATTTGTTGATGGTTGCACTGATGTTACCTCGGGTCCTACTGGACT
Organism: Picea engelmannii; assembly: GCA_009831015.1. Lineage (NCBI taxonomy): Eukaryota > Viridiplantae > Streptophyta > Pinopsida > Pinales > Pinaceae > Picea > Picea engelmannii. Next base: position 744,157 of record ML779769.1, on the reverse strand, counting down.
GGCGAAAGATGTATGCCGCCCAATCCCAGATCTCTACTGTGTAATTACATTCATCGAGGAGGTGATTCGTTGTTTCTTCCTTAGCTTGACAGAGGTGGCATCATTATGGGCCTATGAAACCCCTTTTCCTTAGGTTTTCCTAGGTTAGAATTTGGTTGTGAAGTACTAGCCATTTGAACATTTTGATTTTTGGCTACTAGGGGCTGCCCCAAATCTTTCTCCACTGTTGCGCTGGATCTTCTTGGTCCTGGTCCGCGATGTAATTCTAAGCTTCTTTTAATTTGAATTCCCCACCATTTTTCTTGCCCCATCTTAATTGGTCGTCTTCTTCTAAGACTACAATTTTACTTTTCCCCAATTCCTCCTCCACCTCTTTCGTTATTGTTGTGATCCGATCTCTTATTTTTGGATTCAGTTTGTCCCAGATTCTCCATCTATCGTGATCATTTTCTTATTTCCAGTAATGATGGATTTTGACTTTACCTTGCGCGGTCATTTCTTGTTGGAGTTCCTCCCTATCCGTATTTTCCATTCTAGGTTCCTGTTGCCATGCGTCCTCCCAGAATTTGGTTTTTTTACTATTCCTCACTTCCCAGAAGCTGTGTTTCTGGAACCAGGTTTTATTGCACCAGGCTAGATTCCAGATGGTTGATCCCTCCCTTGTGCCCATAAAATGAATTTGATCCTGGTCATTGATGTCTGGGGCATACTTGGCCTTCCAGAGGTTTGCCCACGGTGATGATTTTTCTTTGACCCATCTCCACCAGAGTTTTTCCCCGTAGGCTTCATTGGTTACTTGTGGGTCTTGTAACCCCAGGCCTCCTTTGCATTTTGGTTTTCAAACCTTCTCCCAGGCCACAAGGGCCCATTTTTTCTTATTTTCTGCTCCTCGCCATAGGAAGTCCCTTTGGATGGCTCTTATTTTTTGTAGTATTCCTTTGGGAGCAGGAAACACTGACATCATATAGGTCAGAATTTCTTGCAAAACCGCTTTGGTCAAGACAAGTCTCCCCTTTAGGTTGAGGGATCTGTAAGTCCAATTTTTCACCCTCTCCTATAGTTTGTTGATCACTCCTTCCCATGTTTCCATTTTGCATGCTCTGTCTGTTAGGGGGATTCCCAAGTATTTCATTGGGAGCGTTTTGCGTTCAAATCCCAAAATGTTTACCAATTTTCTTTGAATTGCAGGGTTGGTATTGAAGAAATAGATCATGGATTTGGAGTGATTTATCTCCACTCTCGAGGCTTCCCCAAACTCTTCTAAGATTCTTTTATAGGCTTTTTCTTCCTTTACCGTGGGTGTGCCATGGAGTAAGGTGTCATCAACGAACTGTTGGTGCATGGAGGTTGTTGAAATTATGGTAGCTGCGAGAGGTATTTACCTCCATGTGTAAACCTAACAATGATAGAATACTCTGGGAAGCAAGAAGAAACCCTAATGAGTTGGATAATAACCCTAGAAGACTTGTTGGCTCAAGAATATGATTTATATTAGGTTATTAGCCTCCAAGAGAAGAAGTCGGCCATAAATAATAATATATACTAAACAAACAGATACCCAGAATGAGAAGTCGGGCCAGGCAATTAGCTAGAATTAGTATAAATACAGAAGGCCATTTCTCATTCTGGCAGACAGTCTCAGAATTGCAGTGCCCATTCTTGTGCGCACTGCAGTGCCCAGTCTTGTGCGCAGGTTTGAGGAGAGCTTCCATTGCAGCTACTGCAGCTAGCATATCACGTTTGGCTTGGACTATCTCTTGGCTAGGGTTTGGACTATCTAATCAGCTCTTGTTGGTGTGCTATCCTTGGGGAAAGGTGCACTACCCTTTGTTTGGCTATCTAGCCTAGGGTTTTCTTCTAGAATGATTCTCTGTCAAGGTTAAGGTGCTCGGAAGGTGGCTTTGGCCTATGGTTGGGTGACAAGGGTATTGTCAATGGTAAAACGAGCACACATCTTTCATATTCTAATAGGTTACAGGCCCACACCTCCTTCATTCAGTCTAACCACTGGAAGGAAACATAGTCGTAAAGATATTGAGCTCGTTGAAGAACTACCGCTAGGGTTTCTAGCAGGAGCACTCACCATAACACTACCGTTAGGGTTACTAGCATGTGTAGTTGCATAAGCCCTAATCCTCTCATTGAGGAACCTTAAGTGAAGGGATTGACCTAATTTCTAGATAGATCAGTTCACCCTAGCCTAGTGCATCTCCTGATACTCTCAGCAAGCCAAGACGTCAAGTTTGAGTTTCTAGTCAAATCTAGGGTTGACAAAGTCAAAGAAGCCATGACTTACTCTATGAAGTCAGAGAAAAATTTAGATGGAACTTCTAACTTCAGAGCATGGAAGATAAGGATCAACCTCATCCTTGCCAAGAATAAAGTGTTGAATATCGTGAAAGGAAAGATCGTGGAACCAGTGTTGAATATCGTGAAAGGAAATATCGTGGAACCAGTGTTTGAAGAAGGAAAAGAGAAGGAACCACATAACATTGCAGTTATGGAGAATTTCAGAGATGGTGACATCAATGCCATGAGTATCATAGTGGATTCTATAAAATACCACTTGATACCCTACATCTCCCATCTTGACTCATCAAAGAATATGTACGATGCCCTAACAAACCTCTTCTCAGTCAGAAACATTGGACAAGTAATGAGTCTGAAGAATGAGCTCTGTGACATGAAGATGAATGATGATGATAACATAACATCATACTTTGTGAAGATTTCCCATTTAAGAGATCAACTACAAGCTATTGAAGATATCACTTCAAAGAAGGAATTGGTAAACATAGTACTCAATGGTTTTCCCAAGACGTGGGTTGCATTTGTCACAAGCATGAACACAAGAAAGGAGTATCCGACATTTGAAGAACTTTGGACCTGTTGTGCTCAAGAAGAATCAAGGATCAGTGCAAAAGAGAAACCCCAAAATAAGTACGATGATCAAGCCTTCACATCAAGATTCAAGAACTTCAGGAACAAAAGGAAGTTTGGTTCAAGGAGGAAGCCAAATCAAGAGAAAGACATTTCATAAGTACAATTCTTCAACTGTCGAAAGTATGGTCACTACAAGAATCATTGTCCCAAGCTAAAGAAAGGGAAGGAGAAACCCGAAGCATCAATTGTCGAAGAAAAGGAGCCTACAAAGAATACTAAGCAAGATGGAAGAGACTTCTTCTTCTAAAGGTAGCAAAACTCTTCTTGTTTCTTGTACATATCTTGTTTGCATCGTCTCTATACATATCTTGTATATCTATCTCTTGGAAGATAATGTGTTCCAAGAAGAACTATACATATGGAAAAACAACAAGATAAGAATGGATATCATTAGATAATACACATGAAATGATGAAATACAAATAATGTGGAAGCTATTGGAAGATAAGCCGAATCAATCATGAAGAGACTTAGAAGAAGCAAAGATAGAAAGAAGTTAGCAATCGAGAGGAAATTGGAAAAAGACTTATGACGTTTTGTAGAAGACAACAAGACGGAAGCGTGGACTCTGTTATACAAGAGAGCCAATTATATATTGCAAAAGAAAATAAGGATGCAGATGGAACGTGGACTCTGTTAGACGGAGGGAGCCAATTATATGCACTCATACATGAAGCACGGATTAGGAGGGAGCTAATCCTATGATCCATTGAATATGATGAAGTATATATCCATGATAGCATCCATGAAAGACAATATGTACTCTTCAAAGAGAAGCCTTAAAGTATCCCTGGTTATCCATCCACATCCATGACCCTATGATGGAATCTTTAGGGAATGGAATCTATAAGAAATTCCATGGACCTGAGAACTAAAGAAACACATGAAGATTCCAAGAAAGAAGGAGAAGCCAGAACAACCAATCATTGTATCAAGAATCACAAGATTGTCAGCCTGATATAAACTCAATAAAATCAATCAAACAGAGGAACTGAAAGTCATGATGAAGAACAATGTATGGAATACTTATGAATGAAAGCATTGCGAGATCCAAAACTAGAGGTTCTCCCAGATGGAGGGAGAAGACTATGATGATTACTTGTTCCAAGTAAACCAGACTTATCTCTATATGAGTCATTATATCATCCACAACATCCATGAGTTGGAGTTCTACATCAGATGAATGCAAAGAATGTTCTCTAGAGAAGTTGAATAAAGAGCGTATGAAGAGAAATCTCAAGACTTTGAGGCATACTAGAAAGAGACCCTTGTATGCAAATAGAAGAAGATAACTTGGTGGAGAACCTCCAGTGCACAACAGAAGCGCGGTGAATATTTCCTATAACATCAAGATGATTGCTCAGTAGATCAAATCTCATGATGATAGAAGAAGTGCCACATGGATATGTTCCAGTTTTCCAACAATGATATACTCTATTGTTCAGATCTACATGAAGCCTTCACAGAAAATCCAGACTAAAGTACATTTGAAATCAAGCATTATGTTATCCATGATGAAGTGCAGAAAGGAGAAAGTGGTTATCCAATACATATCTCCATAGATGAGCAGATAAGCAAACATTTTGGTAAAGCTTCTGTCCAATATGAAAGAGTTTGCGTACTCAAGCTGGAGCTCATGGAGATGACTTCCTTATTAAGGAAGAGATGACTCCCAGGTTGGGAGGGAGCACTAAAAATATTATTGAGGACATTCATTTTCAAGATTGAAAAGTAGTCCATCTTGGACAGATACTTTCCTATTCGGAAAGTGGATTGAGATTTCTGATGGACAAAGATTTCCCATTGTGGTTAACATGGGAAATGGTCCAGATTGTTGATGTATCATAGACAATGACTTCCCATTGTGGTTAACATGGGGAGTGGTCTAGGGCAGTCTCTTTTCTTGAGGGTTACTCAAGAAGACTGACCCGCCTCACCGGACAATGATTTATCATTGTGGTTAACATGAGGAATGATATGTTTTGGAGGTTTATACAGGACAATCTTTTCCTCTTGTGGTTAACAGAGGAAATGGTCTGGACAGTCAATCCTTAGGGTTTATACATTCTCCCCAGGGTGCACTTTGATTAGTGTAGGAGAAATGGCCTAGGGTGGGGAATGGTACAGGCTCAGTAATTAGGGACAGACATTCCTTAGGGTTTATACATTCTCTCCAGGGTGCACTTTGATTAGTGTAGGAAGAATGGCCCAGGATGGGGAATGGTCCAGGTTCAGAAGACGAGACAATTATTCTCCCTTGCTTGAGAAGAATAGTCCAAATATCTCATTGTTCTACTCTGAGGGCAGATATTCTTTCAGATCTCATAGATGTGAGTGAAATATTGGCCCAGATGATTCAGTTTATATCAGAACATTGTTTCTATGCAGGTTGGTATCAGATGATTGTTATGAAAACTGTATGACAATAGATGTATACTACTGTGGTGGATGTGTTCCACTATTCGTGCCTATACATTGCTGATCAAGTAATTGTGTGTTACTTGGTGTGGTACTGTACCACTGGATTGTAGTTATGTACTACTATGGATAGACATAGTTGTGTTCTATTTTGTTCTGATTGCCTTGAAGACTATCAATAGTTTATTTGAAATAATTATCAGCCAGATGAATGATGAACATAGATTTTCCAGACAGAAAATGGTTCAGAACATTTACTCTTCTAGATTAGAAGAATGGCTCTTGTATCACTCTGTGGAGTGAGCATCATGTCTGATTACTCATATAGAGTATGGTTTCGAGAGATGATGCAACTGATGATGATGATGGTTCTCATGATCTAGTCATGATCTAGTCTATATAACTATGTTGATGCTACCGGGTGAATGGTATGTTTTGTGCTCAAGACCATTACCTGTAATACCTCGCTAGGTAGGAGGGAGTGTTGATATTATGGTAGTTGCGGGAGGTATTTACCTCCACGTGTAAACCTGACAAGGATAGAATACTTCGGGAAGCAAGAAGAAACCCTAATGAGTTGGCTAATAACCCTAGAAGACTTGTCGTCTCAAGAAGATAATTTATATTAGGTTATTAGCCTCCAAGAGAAGAAGTCAACCATAAATAATAATATATACTGAATAGACAAATACCCAGAATGAGAAGTCGGCCCAGGTAGTTAGCCAGAATTAGTATAAATACAGGAGGCCAATTCTCATTCTGGCAGCCAGTCTCAGAATTGCAATGCCAAATCTTGTGCGCATTGTAGTTCCTAGTGTTATGTGCATGTTTGAGGAGAGCTGCCATTGCAGCTACTGTAGCTAGAAGATCATGTTTGGCTTGGACTATCTCTTGGCTAGGGTTTGGAATATCTGATCAGCTCTTATTGGTGCGCTATCCTTGGGGAAAGGTGCACTACCCTTTGTTTGGCTATCTAGCCTAGGGTTTGCTTCCGAAATGATTCTCTGTCAAGGGTAAGGTGCTCGAAGGGTGGCTTTGGCCTATGGTTGGGTAACAAGGGTATTGTCAATTGTAAAATGAGCACACATCTTTCATATTCTAATAGAGGTAGGGCAGTTTTCGAAAGGTTTGATGCCTGTTATTTCTCCTGATGCAGTTGCGCTTTTTGTGCTTCTAATGAGTCCTTCCATCATGAGAATGAACATGAAGGGTGATAGCGGGTCTCCTTGTATAATGCCTCTTGAAGGCCATAATAGTTTGGCTGGGGCTCCATTGATTAAGAGCGAGTAACTTGTCGTTGAGATTAGGCTGAAAATCTAGTTGATCCAGTGTTGTGCGAAGCCAAAGGCTTCCAGAGTCTTGACCATATAGTGCCAACTAATTTTTTCATAATCCTTTTCTAGTTCAAGTTGGATTGTCATCCCCCCTCTCCTCTGTACTTTCAATGTGTGTATCAACTCATGGGCATGGATGATGTTGTCCAAAATTTGTTGCCCTTCTACGAAACCCACCTGTACCTGTCAAATCAATGTGGGTAGGAGAGGTTTCAATCTATTGGCTATGACTTTGGAGATTATATTGTAAACCACATTGCATAAAGATATGGGTCTGCAGCGGTATGGGGTCCTTGCTTCATTTTCTTTGCGGATTAGAGTAATCATTGTGGCATTTAGCGCTTTCAGAATGGAGGTCGAACGTGTGGAGTCTTCCACCACCTCATAAACATCATGTTTGACCACTTCCCAACAGGCTTTGAAGAATTCCACTTTGAAACCATCTAGACCTGGGGCCTTTCCGTTGGGCATCTCTTGGACCACTTGGTCAATTTCCTCCTTAGCGATGGGTTTTTTTAGATTGATATTTTGTTCCTCGGTAACTAGCCTGGGGATGTGTTGAGTTATCCTTTGTATGGCCTATGTTAAGTATTGGTTGGGTTCCAGGGCTATCCCATGGAAGTGATTTACCAGTATATTTTCAATATCCTTGTGGGATTCTCTCTCGATCCCATCCTGATCCCGTTTTTTCATGATTTTGTTGTGGGTTCTTCTAGCAATGGTTGTTCTATGAAAAACATGGTATTCCTCTCTCCTTCCTTTAGTCATTTGATTCTGGAATTTTGGCACCATAGAGTCTCTTCCTACTGGCATCTTTCTTCCCATTCCTAGGTCAGTTGGATCTCTTCCCTTTTCCGATCCTCTGTATAGCCCTCGTCTATGCATGTTTCTTGGAGTTTCCTCATTCTGTCTTCAATATAGTTTTTTTCTTGGCTTATGTTTCCAAATATTTCCTTGTTCCACTCCTTAAGTTTATGTTTGATGTACTTGAGTTTCTTATATAGTTTTAACATCCTTTTCCCTTTCTCTGGTTGTTCCTCTTGCCACCATTAGTTGATGTTCTCCTTGAAGGTGGGATGTTCGATCCAAAATTTCTCAAATCTGAAAGGTCTATTCTTCAGTGTGGTTTGGCAGTTTGCTTCCAATTGGACTAGCTAGTGGTCAGAACCCCCCCAAGGAAGGATGTTGTGGTATAAAGCTAATCCTTGCAGAATGATGGAATTTGACACCAGGAATCTTTCTATCCTTGTTGCTACCTGATGTTGATTTATCTGTTTTTTGATCCATGTGAACTAGCCATTACTGGTTCTGGTGTCCACCATCTCCACTATGTCAATGAAAGCTGAAAATTCTTCTGCATCTCTATCTAATCTCCCGGTGCCTCTTTTTTTCTCCACAAGTGTCGTGACGATGTTGAAGTCCCCTGCCAGGATCTAGTGGAGGTTGTTGGAATGGGATTTTAGGTTCTCTAGGTCTAGGAGCATTCTTCTCTTTTCCTCCAACATCTGGGATCCATACACATTAGTGCATAGAATCACCTCTGTGTTACCTATGATTTGCATGTTAACCGAAAGTGTGTGTCTATTGGCTTCGACTACTAGTAGATTCATCACTTGTGGGTTCCACAAAGTGAGAATACCGCCTTCCATCTATTGTCCTTTGACGACCAACATCTTGTACTTGCTCCATTGTTTTTGCTGATTGTTTCCATTCTGTCCACAATGCTTTTTGTCTCTTGGATGAAACAGAGGTCCGATTGTTCCTTCCTCAATCTATTTTTAAGGATTCTTTTCTTTCGTGGGCTGTTTAGGCCTCTAATATTCCATGTTATAATATTCATTTAAAAATGTGGGGGGGAGTTGGGAAAGATCTTTTTTTATCTTACATGAGTTTATCAACAGAGCTCCTAGTTCCTGTAGGGATACACTGTTTGATTTCCTGCCTTTCTTCCTTCTTGTTTGCTTGGGTGAGAGCTGTGTTTTCCCTCACCTTCTTTGATTCCTAGGTGTCCTATCTCCCCGTGCGTGCGCTTGAGCCCTCTGGACTTCCTCCCTTAGGAGGAAGAGGTATTGGATACGATCTAGTTGCTTCATTGGTACATTGTCTACGCCCTGCCTTTTCCATTGCTCTAGTATGTTCAGGAGATCTATTCCTTCCCTTTCCACAATATCTTTGAGATTAGGATCTTCTGTACCTACCTCTCTTGGTGTCATTTCTACGTCTCTGTTTGCCTCCTGCATGGGGGTGTTGGCATCTTTGGTTTCTCCGTCCATAGGAGTTGTGCTACCCCCCTGTTCCATCTTATTGCTTGGACTATATGTGTTCTCATTTGTTGCTTGTTCCCTAGCTTCTTTATCTTTTTCCTTTTCCTTTCCTCCTCCTTCCCCTTTGTTGGTCTTGTCCCACCCTTCTTTTCGAGTCTTGGCTTCCATATTTCTTCCTGTTGGGGATTTACTTAGTTTCTTGTTTGCTTTGTTTCAGTGGTTCGAATTTATGAACCCATCCTCATCCTACTATATTTTGGTGTTTTTCGCTTCTTGTTTTTTATTGAGAGGACATTCTTTGATTAGGTGTCCATGTTCATGGTATCTTCTACATTTGAATGGGATCTGCTCATAGTCGATGCTTTGTATCCATTCCTCATCTCTGAATTCTAGGCTTATGGCTTCAAGGAGTGCCCCCGAAACATCCATCTCTATGTAGATCCTTTCATAGGATGTATATCTCCCTTTTAGGGTTTCTTCCGATGTCTTCACATATTTTCCAATTTTGTTCCCGATTTCTTCGAAGGTGGAGGGAAGCGAGTAGTCTAGAGGCGAGGAGTAAAGCCTCAACCAAATGGGTACATTTTTGAAGGTTTCTTTCTCTGGGGAGAATTTTTCCTTCCACGGTCACATGTACAGTCCTGCTGAGGCATGGAAGTATTCCCCCCCTCAAATACTTTATCCCTGTCCTCCAAGTTCATGAATACTATTGTGAAGCCTTTCGAACCCAGGTGGAGTTCCACTTCCCCACTTGGCTTCCATTGATATTTTATGTAGTTGCGCAACGTTCTTTCTGTGGACCACAAACACATGAACATGAAAATTAGTGCATGCGTCTTCATATGGTCCCAGAACAGTTGTGTTTGTGGATATTTCAGTATCACCTTGGGTATCATTGTTGTTTTAGGTTTACACGGGTCGGGCCTGTCTACCCCATTGGGGTTTGTTGGTTCTTTCACATTATTCTGGTTTCTCTGGCTTCTTCCCCCATGCGATCCTTTTTTTCCTGGTTGCTTTCCTGATTCTTTTCCAGTCCTGATCCCGAGGTGCTTGTCACTAGTTCCTTGAAACCTACACCTCATGGGCCTTGTCCCCTGTCCACCACTACCTTCTTGTATGAGGGGGTTCCATTACCGCCCCATTTGGTAACTATGATGTCCTTTATTGTGACCACGACTATCAAATGCTAGTTTGCAGTTGCTCCAAACCCTATCTCTCTTGTTGGAAGGATGGGGGAGGTCTAACTCATAAATAAAAATGAATTCATAGAATGGTTATGTAAGAGTGATTACTCATTTAATAATAATCATCCAGTATGAATGTCACTTTTAAATTAAAGGTAAATACATTTTAAATTGACTACTCTCTTTAAACTCATCTCAAATAGTGTCTTATGATCATGTTATTAGACATTGTGGTATGACCATGTTATAAATAATCAATAGATGCAAATTTCAATGTCAACTGAAGTGGTGTGGATTCACACAACACCCATTCAACATACAATTACAATGATTTTCTCACTTTCAAAACTCCCACATCAACTTGACTATCCCACATCAAATTTCTTACTAAAAAATGAGCCCTTAAAAACCATCACAACTCTAGTATGAAAATCTTAGTTTAGCTTCAAACAATATAAATCTCATGTTCAAGAAACTCTACTTGTAATAGAATCTCAACTCCAAAAAGTCATGCTAGGTAGATTTGAGCAAACAATTAGTTCCAATCGATTAAGACTCAAAAACAAATTTGTAACATGTATAACAATGTCTCTCTTAAGACCTCACACTCATAATCAACCATGATTTTCTATAATGAACAATAAATATGTTTGTCTAACAACATCATAGGGACAATATTTCAATATTCAAGATAATCATGATAATATTAGACCAATCAATTAAACGTATAAGGAATATGGATAATAATAAAATTAGGTATATATGATCAAATATAGAATGGAGTAGAGTAGTGTAAATTTTATGTTATGGGTTAGATGGTTAAAAACACATGATGTATTTTTAATTCCAGTTAGGATCCAAAATATAATCTTCATAGTGAAAATTTGCACAGGTCCAAAAAACTGATACCTGACAGACTATTCATCTATGCTACATACAAGTTGATTTTCAAAGATTATCTTGTTGAGCAAAAACTTCCCAAAAAACAATTAAATGAATACAAGCTAACCATTAACATTTATATTGAAAGGCATATAAAATTCTATTCATTAGAACTGACATAATAACCCATCCACAAAAACTTAAAATTTAGTAAAATGAAAGGTCATTGATGAGAATAAGGATCCTCCCACAAACTCATCTTCACTTGTTTGATCCCAAGGCTTATGTAAACCCTCCTTGGAAAGGGAGTCTTCCTCTACATTGAGCTCCTAATGAAGATGAGAGAAAGTGATCACCTAGAATTGGCTTGCTAGATCTTTTATGTGCATGGCCACGGTGAGTAAATCTATGTTTTGTACATGAAGTTCATCATTCATCCAGTTAACAACAAGAGATGAATCCCAAAATACGTAGAGCCATTCTAAACGTTGGTTTAAAGTAGACTCCAAAAGGAAAAGTAGTGCCATGACTTCACCATATTTATTGGTCCCCGAGCTTATATTTTCCCTGTCTATGTAGAAATGGGACTTTGAGTGATAAAGAACATAACCCAAACCACATACATCTCCAAGACCTTGACAAGCCCCACCAAAGAAAAACAAAGGGGTTGATTTATCAATCGTCAGATCACCACCCTCCTTGGCCTTCTTATTATGTCACTAGTTTAAAAATTGGATAATAATACTAATGTCTGAGGAGTAACTTGAAATGAAGGAGTTTAGTAAAGAACATGTGTTTCTTCATTATAAATTACAAATTCAAAAAAGAGTAAGTTATATACATTTCCATAGACTAAGTAATCAAATCTTACATAAAAAAAAAACTTACTTATCTCATAAATAAATAAAAAACTTTAATTAATACAAATAAGATCCACATATCCACACTCATAAAAAAAAAAACTTACTTATCCCACAAATAAATAAAAAATTCTAAACAATACAAATAAGATCTATAAATCTACACTCATAGAAAACTTTGACCATATTTATTTATATAAAACCCATCATATAATAAATATAATAATAAACATATAACTTGACGAAACTTTAAGTACACTATTAAATAATAATTATCTTTACCAAAAAATTACACAAATATACAAAACAATTTATTTGTTATGCTTGACCACCCATATAAACATAACAATTTATTTATAATCCGAGCAGGGATAATGTATTATGTATAAAAAATTAGGTATATATTTCACTTTTCAAATTTCATGGAAAAGTTCATGTGCAACATGTGGGCAAGTCAATGTTTTCCATTTTACACCATATTTTTTTCCTTATACTATAACACTTTATAACACTTTCAATGTAAGAGTGATTATCCATTTAATAATAATCATCCACTATGATTGTCACTTTAAGGTAAATGAATTTCTAATTGACTATTTTCTTTAAATTCATTTTAGATAGTGTTGTATGATCATGCTATTAGACATTATGTTATGACCATGCTATAAATAATTAATAGATATAAATTTTAATGTCAACTAGACTGATGTGGATTCACACAACACTCACTACCAACATTTATTCAACATACAATTACAATGATTTTCTCACTTTCAAAACTTACACATGAGCTTGATTATCCCATATCAAATTTCTTACTACAAAATGAGTCTTTAAAAACCATTACAATTCTAGTATGAAAATTTTAGTTAAGTTACAAATAATACAAATCTTATGTTCAAGAAACCCTACTTCTAAGAGAATCCTAACTCCAAAACTCTTATTAAGTAGATTTAAACAAACAATTAGTTCTAATGGATTAAGACTCAAAAACAAATTTATAACATGTATAACAATGTCTTTCCTAAGACCTCACACTCACAATCAATCATGATTTTCTATATTGAACAATAAATATGTTTTTCTAACAACATCATAGGGATAATATTTCAAGATTCAAGGTAATCATGATAATATTAGACCAATCAATTAAAAGTGTAAGGAATATGAATAATAATAAAATAAGGTAAATATCATCGAATATGGAAAGAAGTAGAGTATTGTGAATTTTATGTTATGGGTTAGATGGTTAAAAACACATGGTGTATTTTTAATTCCAGCGAGAATCCAAATTACAATCTTCATAGTGCAAATTTGCATAGGTCAAAAAAACCAATACTTGACAGACTATTCATGTGTGCTACATACAAGCCGATTTTCTAGGATTATCTTGTTGAACAAAAACTTCCCAAAAAACACTAAAACAGAGATAAGATAACCATTGACATTTATATCGAAAGGCATATAAAAGTCTATTCATTAGAATTGACATAATATCCCATCCACAGACACTTAAAATTTAGTAAAATGAAAGGCCCTTGATGAGATTAAGGATCCTCCCACAAACTCATTTAAACTTGTTTGATCCCGAGGCCTATGTAAACCCTCCTTGGAAAGGGAGTATGTATGTACACTGAGCTCTCGATGAAGATGAGAGAAAGTGATCACCTGGAATTGACTCGCTAGATCTTTTATGTGCATGGCCACAATGAGTAAATCTATGTTTTGTACTTGAAGTTCATCATTCATTCAATTAACAACAAGAGATGAATCCCAAAACACCTAGAGGCATTCTAAACCTTGGTTCAAAAAAGACTTAAAAAAGAAAAGTAGTGCCTTGACCTCACCATAGTTATTGGTCCCCGAGCCTAGATTTGTCTCGCCTATGTAGAAATGGGACTATGAGTAATAAATAACATAACTTACACCACATACCTATCCAAGACCTTGAAAAACCCCACTAAAGAAACTACATGTGATTGATTTATCAATTGTCATATTATCCACCCTCCTTGGCCTTCTTATTATGTCATTAATCTAGAAATTGGATAATAATACTAATGCATAAGGAGTAACTTGAAAAGAAAGAATTTACTAAAGAACATATGTTTCTTCCTTAGAAGTTACAAATTCAAAAAAAATTAAGCTATATACATTTCCATAAACTAAATATTCAAATGCTACATAGAAAAATTTACTTATCCCACAAATAAATAAATAACTTTAATCAATATAAATAAAATCCACACATCCACACTCATAAAAGAACTTGCTTATCCCACAAATAAATAAAAAACTTTAATGTAAGATCTACATATTTACATTCATAAAGCTTTCATCATATTTATTTATATAAAAACCATCATTTAATAAATATAATAACAAACATATAACTTAAAAAAACTTTAACCACCATCATTTAATAAATAAAACAACAAACATATAACTTAAAAAACTTTAACCAAACTATTAAATAATAATTATCCTTAAAAAAATATTCAAATAAACAAAATAATTTATTTGTTAGGCCTAACAATCCATATAAACATAACAATTTATTTAAAAAAACTTTAACCATCATTATTTAATAAATATAATAACAAACATATAACTTAAAAAAAACTTTAACCAAACTATTAAATAATAATTATCCTTAAAAAATATTCAAATAAACAAAACAATTTATTTGTTATGCCTAACAACCCATTTAAACATAACAATTTATTTATCATCCTAGCAGGGACAATGTATTATGTATAAAAAAATTCAATTAAGTATATATCTCACTTTACAAATTTCATGGACAAGTTATTATGTATAAAAAAATTCAATTAAGTATATATCTCACTTTTCAAATTTCATGGAAAAGTTTATGTGTAACTTGTGGGAAAGTCAATGTTTTCCGTTTTACACCATAATTTTATGTTACACTATAACACTTTCAATGTAAGAGTGATTATCCATGTAACTTTTAAATTAAAGCTAAATATATTTTTAGTTGACTACTTTCTTTAAACTCATCTTAGATAGTGTCATATGATCATGTTATTGTTATTAAACATTGTTGTATGACTATGTTTTAAATAATGAATATAGTAGCAGGCTCTGTCCCTGAGCGAAGGAAAGCTGGAACGGGCGGGGATGCAGTATAAGGCAGGTGCTGGTGAGCTGGTAAAACAAGGTAAGGGGGAGTAATGCCGTACCCTTCTAATCTTGACTGGCTGGCTGAAGCTATAGGTGGTCTGGGTATAGTATATAACAGCAAGGTAGGCTTAATAAAGTAAATAGTAAAAAGGGTTCCCTAGCAACAAAGGATTCATGAAGCAAGTGTACAAGGCTACAGGTGCTAGTTCTTAAGGTGGACAGGTCCTTAAGAAACACAGAATTGAGAGGTAAGTAAGAGTAATAAGGTTGGTTTCATGCCATTCCATGCCGGGTCTATAGTGGTATTCAATGTCAACTAAAGTGGTGTAGATTCACACAACACCCATTACCAACACTCATTCAACCTATAATTACAATGATTTTCTAACTTTCAAAACTCACACATGAGTTTGACTATCCCACATCAAATTTCTTACTATAAAATGAACCCTTAAAAATCATTACAATTCTAGTATCAAAATTTTATTTGAGCTACAAATAATACAAATCATGTGTTCAAGAAACCTTACTTATAAGACAATTCCAACTCCAAAACTCCTGCTAAGTAGATTTTAACAAACAATTAGTTCCAATGGATTATGACTCAAAAACAAATCTGTAACATGTATAACCATGTCTTTTATAAGACCTCCACTTACAAGCAACCATGATTTTTTATAATTAACAATAAATATGTTTTTCTAACAACATCATAAGGATAATATTTCAATATTTAAGGTAGTCATAATATTAGACCAATCAATTAAAAGTATAAGGAATATGGATAATAATAAAATAAGACAAATACCATTGAATATGGAAAGGAGTAGAGTAGTGTAAATTGTATGTTATGGGTTAAATAGTTGAAAACACATTGTTTTTTTCCTTGGAAAAAAAATGTATTTTTAATTCCAGCCAGATTCCAAAACACCATTTTCATAGTGCAAATTTGCATAGGTCCAAAATTTTTATACCTGACAGACTATTCATCTATTCTACATACAAGCTAATTTTCCAGCATTGTTTTGCTGAGCAAAAACTTCCGAAAAAACACTTAAACAAAGACAAGCTAACCATTGAAATTTGCACCAAAAGACATATAAAAGTCTATTCATTAGAACTGACATAATAACCCACCCACAAACACTTAAAATTTAGTGAAATGAAAGGTCCTTGATGAGATTAAGGATGCTCCCACAAACTCATCTTCAATTATTTGATCCTAAGGCCTATGTAGACCCTCCTTGGAAAGGGAGTCTTACTGTACATTGAGCTCCCAATGAAGATGAGAGAAAGTGATCACTTGGAACTCACTCACTAAATATTTTATGTGTATGGACACAATGAGTACACCTATGTTTTGTACGTAAAGTTCATCATTCATCCAATTAACCACAAGAGTTGAATCCCCAAATACTTATATGCATTCTAAACCTTGGTTCAAAGCATACTTCAAAAGGAAAATTAGTGCCTTGAACTCACTCACCATAGTTATTGGTCCTTGAGTCTAGATTTTCCTTGCCTCTGTAGAAATGGGGCTCTAAGAGATAAATAACATAACTCAGAAAACATACATGTCCAAGACTGATGCAAAGATTTCTGAGGGTCATAAATTTTGACTCGGTTATTCATTTAGGCTGAAATTTTACAGGGAGTTGTGTCTCGAAGAATTCACTATTGTGTTGATATTATCCTTCAGATCTCAAAAAATTCACATCATCTTGACTATCCCACATCAAATTTCTTACTAAAAAATGAGCCCTTAAAAACCATCATAATTCTAGTATGAAAATCTTAGTTTAGCTTCAAATAATATAAATCTCATGTTCAAGAAACTCTACTTATAATAGAATCTCAACTCCAAAATCTCATGCTAGGTAGATTTGAGCAAACAATTAGTTCTAATCGATTAAGACTCAAAAACAAATTTGTAACATGTATAACAATGTCTCTCTTAAGACCTCACACTCACAATCAAGCATGATTTTCTATAATAACAATAAATATGTTTGTCTAACAACATCATAGGGATAATATTTCAATATTCAAGGTAATCATGATAATATTAAACCAATCAATTAAAAGTATAAGGAATATGGATAATAATAAAATTAGGTAAATATCATCGAATATAGAAAGGAGTAGAGTAGTGTAAATTTTATGGTATGGGTTAGATGGTTAAAAACACATGATGCATTTTTAATTCCAGCTAGCATCCAAAATATAATTTTCACAGTGCGAAATTTCACAGGTCCAAAAACCTGATACCTGATAGACTATTCATCTGTGCTACATACACGTTGATTTTCCAAGATTATATTGTTGAGCAAAAACTTCCCCAAAAACAATAAAATGAATACAAGCTAACCATTAACATTTATATTGAAAGGCATATAAAATTCTATTAATTAGAACTCACATAATAACCCATCCACAGACACTTAAAATTTAGTAAAATGAAAGGTCCTTGATGAGAATAAGGATCCTCCCACAAACTCATCTTCACTTGTTGACCATGAGGCTTATGTAAACCCTCCTTGGAAATGGAGTCTTCCTCTACATTGAGCTCTGGATGAAGATGAGAGAAAGTGATCATTTGGAATTGGCTTACTAGATATTTTATGTGCATGGCCATAGTGAGTAATTCTATGTTTTGTACTTGAAGTTCATCATTCATCAAATTAACAACAAGAGATGAATCCCCAAAGACCTAGAAACATTCTAAACCTTGGTTCAAAGTAGACTTCAAAAGGAAAAGTAGTGCCCTGACCTCACCATAGTTATTGGTCTTGGAGCTTATATATTTCCCTGCCTATGTAGAAATGGGACTCTGAGTGATAGAAAACATAACCCATACCACATACTTGTCCAAGACCTTGACAAGCCCCACCAAAGAAACTCAAAGGGGTTGATTTATCAATTGTCAGATCACCCACATTTCTTGGTCTTCTTATTATGTCACTAGTTTAAAAATTGGATAATATTACTAATGCCTAAAGAGTAACTTGAAAGGAAGGAGTTTACTAAAAAACATGTGTTTCTTCCTTATAAATTACAAATTCAAAAAAGAGTAAGCTATATACATTTCCATAAACTAAGTAATCAAATTCCACATAGAAAAACTTACTTATCCCATAAATAAATTAAAAACTTTAATTAATACAAATAAGATCCACATATCCACACTCATAGAAAAACTTACGTATCCCACAAATAAATTAAAAACTCTAATCAATACAAATAAGATACATAAATCCACACTCATAGAACTTTCACCATATTTATCTATATAAAACCCATCATATAATATATCTAATAACAAACACATAACTTTACCAAAATTTAAATACACTATTAAATAATAAGTATCCTTACCAAAAAAAATAAGCAAAACAATTTATTTGTTATGCTTAACGACCCATATAAACATAACAATTTAGTTATCATCCCAGCAGGGATGATGTATTATGTATACAAAATTTCAATTAGGTATATATCTCACTTTTCAAATTTCATGGAAAAGTTCATGCGTAACATGTGGGCAAGTCCATGTTTTCCATTTTACACTATATTTGTTTTTTATACTATAACACTATCTTTCAATGTAAGAGTGATTATCCATTTAATAATAATCATGGTAAATGTATTTTTAATTGACTACTTTCTTTAAACTCATCTTTAAACTCATCTTAGATAATGTCGTATGATCATGCTATTAGACATTATGGTATGATCATGCTATAACTAATCAATAGATATAAATTTTAATGTTTAACTAAAGTGATGTGGGTTCACACAACTTCCAATATCAACATTCATTCGACATACAATTACAATGATTTTTTCACTTTCAAAACTCACATATGGGCTTGACTATCCCATATCAAATTTCTTACTACAAAATGAGCCCTTAAAAACCATTACAATTATATATGAAAATATTAGTTAATCTACAAATCTTCTGTTCAAGAAACTCTACTTATAAGATTCCCAATTCCAAAACTCTTACTAAGTAAATTTAAACAAACAATCAATTCTAATAGATTAAGACTCAAAACAAATTTGTAATATGTATAACAATGTCTTTCCCAAGACTTCACACTCACAATCAATCATGATTTTCTATATTGAATAATAAATATGTTTTTCTAACAACATTATAGGGATAATATTTCAATATTCAAGATAATCATGATAATATTAGACCAATCAATTAAAAGTATAAGGAATATGGATAATAATAAAATAAGGTAAATATCATAAATATGGAAAGAAGTAGAGTATTGTGAATTTTATGTTATGGGTTAGATGGTTAAAAACACATGATGTATTTTTAATTCCAGCGAGAATCCAAAATATAATCTTCATAGTACAAATTTGCACAGGTCAAAAAAACTAATACTTGACAGACTATTCATTTGTGCTACATACAAATCGATTTTCTAGGATTATCTTGTTGAACAAAAACTTCCAAAAAACACTTAAATGAAGATAAGATAACCATTAACATTTATATCGAAAGGCATATAAAATTCTATTAATTAGAACTGACATAATATCCCATCCACAGACACTTAAAATTTAGTAAAATGAAAGGTCCTTGATGAGATTAAGGATCCTCCCACACACTCATCTTCACTTGTTTGATCCTGAGGCCTATGTAAACCCTCCTTGGAAAGGGAGTTTGTCTGTACATTGAGCTCCCGATGAAGATGAGAGAATGTGATCACCTGGAATTGACTCGCTAGATCTTTTATGTGCGTGGTCATGATGAGTAAATCTATGTTTTGTACCTGAAGTTCATCATTCATTCAATTAACAACAAGAGGTGAATCCCAAAAGACCTAGAGGCATTCTAAACCTTGGTTCAAAGTAGACTTAAAAAAGAAAAGTAGTGCCTTGACCTCACCATAGTTATTGGTCCCCGAACCTAGATTTGTCTTGCTATGTAGAAATGGGACTATGGGTGATAAACAACATAACTCAGACCACATACCTATCCAATACCTTGACAAACCCCACTAAAGAAACTTCAGGGGATTGATTTATCAATTGTCATATCACCCACTCTCCTTGGCTTTCTTATTATGTCATTAATCTAGAAATTGAATAATAATACTACTGCCTAAGGAGTAACTTGAAAAGGAGTTTACTAAAAAACATGTGTTTCTTCCTTAAAAGTTACAAATTCAAAAATGAGTAAGCTATATACATTTACATAAACTAAGTAATCAAATCCTACATAGAAGAACTTACTTATCCCACAAATAAATAAAAAACTTTAATCAATACAAATAAAATCCACATATTCACATTCATAGAATCTGACAAATAAATAAAAAACTTTAATAAATAAAAATAAAATCTACACATCACACTCATAAAACTTTGATCATATTTATTTATATAAAAACCACCATTTAATAAATATAATAACAAACATATAACTTAAAAAACTTTAACTAAACTATTAAATAATAATTATCCTTAAAACAAATATTCGAATAAACAAAACAATTTATTTGTTAGGCTTAACAACCCATATAAACATAACAATTTATTTGTCATGTAAACAATGTATTATGTATAAAAAAATTCAATTAGGTATATATATCTCACTTTTCAAATTTCATGGAAAAGTTCATGTATAACATGTGGGAAAGTCAATGTTTTCATTTTACACCATAATTTTATCTTATACTATAACACTTTCACCTTTTGTTAGGCCTAACAACCCATATAAACATAACAATTTATTTGTCATCTAAACAATGTATTATGTATAAAAAAATTCAATTAGGTATATATCTCACTTTTCAAATTTCATGGAAAAGTTCATGTGTAACATGTGGGAAAGTCAATGTTTTCATTTTACACCATAATTTTATCTTATACTATAAGACTTTCACTTTACGAAAGTGAAAGTGATTATCAATTTAATAATAATCATCCACTATGAATGAATGTCACTTTTAAATTAAAGGTAAATATATTTATATCTTATACTATAACACTTTCACTTTCACTTTTGATGTAAGAGTGATTTTCAATTTAATAATAATCATCCACTATGCATGAATGTCACTTTTAAATTAAAGGTAAATATATTTATAATTGACTACTTTCTTTAAACTCATCTTAGATAGTGTCATATGATCATGTTATTAGACATTGTGGTATGACCATGTTATAAATAAGAAATAGATACAAATTTCAATGTCAATTGAAGTGGTGTGATTCACACAACACCCATTACTAACACTCATTCAATATACAATTACAATGATTTTCTCACTTTCAAAACTCTCACATGAGCTTGACTATCCCACATCAAATTTCTTACTACAAAATGAGCCCTTAAAAACCATTACAATTCTAGTATGAAAAGCTTATTTAAGCTATAAATAATATAAA
This sequence comes from Picea engelmannii, assembly GCA_009831015.1. NCBI lineage: Eukaryota > Viridiplantae > Streptophyta > Pinopsida > Pinales > Pinaceae > Picea > Picea engelmannii. Next base: position 722,714 of record ML779769.1, on the reverse strand, counting down.
TCATGTGTTCAAGAAATCATACTTATAAGAGAATCTCAACTCCAAAATTCTTGCTAAGTAGATTTCAGCAAACAATTAGTTCTAATGGATTATGACTTAAAAACAAATCTGTAACATGTATAACAATGTCTCTCCTAAGTCTTCACACTCACAATCAACCATAATTTTATATAATGAACAATAAATAAGTTTTTCTAACAACATCATAAGGATAATATTTCAATATTCAAGGTAATCGTGATAATATTAGATCAATCAATTAAAAGTTCAAGGAATATGGATAATAATAAAATAAGATAAATACCATTGAATATGGAAAGGAGTAGAGTAGTGTAAATTATATGTTATGGGTTAAATAGTTGAAAACACTTGTTTTTTTTCCTTGGAAAAAAATGTATTTTTAATTCCAACCAAATTCCAAAACATCATCTTCATAGTGCAAATTTGCGCAGGTCCAAAAAAATTATACCCGACAGACTATTCATCTGTGCTACATACAAGTTGATTTTCCAACATTATCTTGCTGAGCAAAAACTTCTGAAAAAACACTTAAACAAGACAAGCTAACCATTGACATTTATATCGAAAGGCATGCAAAAGTATATTCATTAGAACTGACATAATAACCCACCCACAAACACTTAAAATTTAGTGAAATGAAAGGTCCTTGATGAGATTAAGGATCCTCCCACAAACTCATCTTCAATTATTTGATCCTAAGGCCTATGTAGACCCTTCTTGGAGAGGGATTCTTCCCATACATTGAGCTCCCAATGAATATGAGAAAAAGTGATCTCTTGGAACTGACTCACTAGATATTTTATGTGCATGGCCACAATGAGTACACCTATGTTTTGTACGTAAAGTTCATCATTCATCCAATTAACAACAAGAGTTGAATCCCCAAATACCTAGAGGCATTCTAAACCTTGGTTCAAAGTAGACTTCAAAAGGAAAATTAGTGCCTTGAACTCACTCACCATAGTTATTGGTCCCTGAGCCTAGATTTTCCTTGCCTATGTATAAATGGGACTCTAAGAGATAAAGAACATAACCCAGAGAACATACATGTCCAAGATTGATGCAGGGATTTCTGAGGGTCATAAATTTTGACTTGGATATTCGTTTGGGCTGAAATTTTACAAGGAGTTGTGTCTCAAAGAATTCACTATCATGTTGATATTATCCTTCAGATCAGACATTGTTTCGACACTTTTTTAGGGCCAAATTCCTTCATATAAGGCCTTAAATTGGGGTTTTAGTGTTTTTACCGGAATTTTTAAATTAGTAATTATTAGTTATCTCTTAGTTTATGCACCTAATCAGAAAAGCAAGTTGAAAAATAGTGTCTCTCTAGTTAGCTTTTAGTTACTGATCAGTTCTAGAATCATGCGAGAAGTTTCTAAACTTAGTTTCTTTTTTAAAATTAGTTTTTCTTCTAAAATTCGTTATTTTTGAAAATCTTAGATAGTAGTTATAAGGGGTTGAACTTCCATTGTAATAGTTAGGATGGAGAAGGAATAAAAAATAGTTATTTTCCATTCTCGTGTGTTTGCATGGTTTTTAGATCTCGTGAATGAATCAATTATTGGCTACATCATCTGGTATTAGAGAAGTAATATGGCTGGGAGAGGAAGAGTAAGAGTAAGTCCTGCTCATATGCATATAGATATGAAAAACCTCCAAAGGAAAGTAGCATATCTTACAAATGTGTCGGTTTTTCAGAGAATAATACAAAGACAAGTGTCTGATGAGGAGACATACCAAGGATATGTATATCATCATATATAACATGAAGAAGAGCAATTAGAGCGCATGATTTTTGAAGAAAGGATTCTCAGGGATCTAGAAGGGAGAAATGATGGGATCAAAATGGAAGTTTCAGAATATGCAGGGATTCTTAAACTAGAGATGTTAATAGATTGGATGAACACCATGGATTTTTTTTTTGAATTGAAGCCTATGACATAGGAAAAGAAGGTGAAATTTGCATGCACCAAGTTCAAGGGCCACACCATGATTTGGTGGGATCATGTGCAGAAAGACAGAACAAAAAAAGGAAAAGACAAAATTAGGTCCTGGATTAAGATGGAAAAGAAATTGCGAGAATTTTTTTTGACTTTGGACTATGCCCAGACCCTTTTTCGCAGATTTCAAAACTCGACGCAAAACATGTCCATCATGGAGGAACTCACATATGAGTTTTATTAGTTGTCCATTCACATGGATCACCAAGAAATTGATGAGAAATTGGTTGCAAGGTATGTGGCTTTCTTAAAATTTTCTATTCAAGATGAACTAAGCACACATATGGTTTACAACGTGGAAGAGGCATGTCAATTAGACTTAAATGCCAAGGAAAAACAAAATCGACAATTTTCTCAAAGAAATAGAGGAGCAAGGAGGGGTACATTGTATGCCTCACATGATGGTTTTAATTATGACATTTGTGAATCATCCCAATGAGCTGAGAAAGAATAAGATACTTGACAAGGTAACCTGAATCAACCACGAGGAAGAGGGTTTCAGAGGGGTAGAGGTTACGGTCGTGGAAGAGTAGGACCTTATGTGTGTTTTAGTGTGGTGTAGAGGGTCATTGAGCATTTGAATGCCCAAATTATAACATGCAAGATCCAAAGAAAGTTCATCAACCTAGTTTAAACTTGGCCCAAGTTGAGAATGAAGAAGGAGCTAAATCTGAAGTCCCTCCCGATATGGGGAGATTCTCATGATACAAAAATCAATGGTGATTCTAAAAACAGAGAAAAGACAGAGTAGCGACAATGGATATTTTGGCTTTGGACAAATATTTTTTGAACCAGATGCACTTCCGGGGGAAAGGTATGTCAAGTTATTGTTGATAGTGGAAGTTGTGAGAATATGGTTTCCAAAGAGATGGTAGATAATTTAAAATTACACTGTGAAATGTATCCCCATCCTTACCGAATTGAATGGTTAAAAAAAGGGAACGAAGTCACCATTAATAAAATATGTTTGATCAAGTTTTCCATCGATAAGACTTATAAATATGAATTATGGTGTGATGTCACTCTGATGGATGCATGTCATCTGTTATTGGGGAGGCCTTGGCAATATGATATAAAATCCATGCATAATGGAGAAAAAAATACCTACACCTTTTGAAAGGATGGATTGAAAGTCATATTATTTCCCCTTAAGGATGAGGGGAAAGATGAGAATATGTTGTCAGAAAGGGATCTTTTTAAGGAAACGAAGGAAACAAGATTTTTCTATGCATTAATAGTGCAAAAAGGAGTCGGGGAAGACATACCAATCCCTACTGAAGTGGCTAAGATACTAGAATAATCTGTTGATGTTATCCCTAATGAACTACCTGGTGGTCTTCCACCAAAGAGAGATATTCAACATCACATTAATCTAATCCTAGGATCATCTTTCCCTAATCAGGCTTCCTATAGGATGAGTCCTACACAACATGCATAGCTCAACCGGTAAGTGATAAAACTTATAAAGAAAGGCATGGTAAGATAAAGCATGAGTCCCTATGTCGTACTGACATTGTTGACTCCCCAAAAGGATAATGCGTGGAGGATGTGCACAGATAACATAGAAATCAATAAAATTACCATCAAATATTGGTTTCCTATACCATGCCTAGACGACATGATGGATGTGCTAGCCAGAGATAAATATTTTAGTAAAATTGATTTGCGAAGTGGATACCACCGGATCCGGATTTGTGAAGGGGATGAATGGAAAACTTCCTTCAAGACTAGGGATGGACTATTTGAATGGATGGTGATTCCTTTCAGGTTATCCAATGCACCTAGTAGTTTCATACAGTCGATGAATATTTTGCTTCGACCTTATATTGGTAAGTTTGTTATCGTTTACTTTGATGATATCATAGTTTTGAGTAATAACAAAGAAGATCAATTGCATCATTTTAAAATTATATTTGATGCATTGAGAAAACACCATATTTATGAAAACCTGAAGAAATGTAGGTTCCTGCAAGAAAGTTTGGCATTTATGGGTTATTTCATCTCAACATAAGGATTCAAGATGGATTCAGAGAAGGTTTGAGCAATTTTGGAGTGTCCTAGTTCTAGGAGCATAACAAAGGTAAGAAGCTTTCATGGGCTGTCCACCTTTTACCAAAAATTTATTCAAAATTTTAGTAGTATTGTAGCACCCATAACATATTGCACCCAAGACAAGACATTCATGTGGACCAATGAAGCTGAGGAAATTTTTAAGTTTATAAAGAAGAAGGTAACTGAGGCACCTATATTAGCCTTACCATATTTTGATAAAGTGTTTGAGGTAGACCATGATGCTTCACATGTAAGCATTAGAGATGTACTTAGCCAAGCAGGTAGACCAATTGCATTTTTTAGTGAAAAGTTGAATGAGGTAAGAAATAACTACTCCACATATGATGTAGAATTTTATGCAATTGTACAAGCATTGCGACATTAGAGGCATTGTTAGTGCTGAAGGAGTTTGTCTTATTTACCGATCATATTGCATTAAAATATGTAAACGCCCAAAAGAAATTGAACAGTAGACATGAAAAATGGGTCTCTTTCTTACAAGGATACACCTTTGTCTTGAAGCAAAAATCAAGAAAACACAATCAAGTTGCAGATGCTTTGAGTCGGGGCACTGTTCTTTTGACAACCATGGAAAATCAATTAATTAGGTTTGTTGCATTAATGGATCTTTGCGTGTCTGATAACGATTTTCGGGAGATTGTGGAACAATTGAAGAATCTAGTCCTTGGGAACATGGGTCTTATTCAGGGTGAATATTTTATGCAAGATGGATACCTCTTCAAAGGAAAACAACTATGAATTTGAATTGGTTCTATGAGAGAAAATATTATTAGAGAACTTCACAGTAGTGGTTTGCCAGGATATTTTGGAAAGGATAAGACACTAGCCTTAATCGAAGATAGGTATTACTGGTCGAAGATGAAAAAGGATATAACCAAGTATGTGGAACGATGTAGTATTTCTCAAATGGCTAAAGGACACTCATAGAACACAAGGTTCTATGTGGCATTACTAGTGCCCACAGATCCATGAACAGATCTGAACATGGACATTGTGTTGGGGCCCCCAAACACATAGGATTCTATTTTTTTGGTTGTTGATAGGTTCTCTTAAATGGCTCATTTCATTGATTTCAAGAACATTAGTGAAGCATCAACGATGGCATATTTTTTTTTTCCAGAAATTGTTAGATTGCATGGGGTTCCAAAAATTATTACCTCTAATAGAGATACTCAGTTCTTGGGTCATTTTTGGAGGAATTTATGGAAAAAATTGGGGACTAAATTACAGATCAGAAGTTCCTATCACCCCCAAATAGATGGGAAAACTGAGGTAGTAAATAAAATTTTGGGAAACCTGTTACAAAGCATTGTTTGAGATAAGCCCAAGCAGTGGGATTTGGCTTTACCTTAAGCATAATTCACCTACAATAGTTCAATGAATATATCTACAAGTAAATCTTCATTTCATGTTGTTTACGGTAGAAGTCTTATGGGTTTCCTAGATTTGGTGCAGCTACCACTTGGGTATAAGATTAGTGATGACTGGGAAGCATTTGCAGAACACATTCAACAATTGCAGCAATAGGTGAGACAAAAACTATAGGCCATTAATGAACAATTTTTTTTTATAAAAGATGCTCACTGATGATATCAGGTATTCAATGAAGGTAATTTGATGATGGTTTATTTACAGAAAGAACGGTTTCCTAGAGGAACCAACCACAAATTGAAGTATAACAAAATTGGTCCTTTCAAGATTCTCAAGAAAATTAATGACAATGCTTATAAGGTCGATTTACCAACTGATCTCGATATTCCCCCTATGTTTAATGTTTCTGACTTATATATCTTCCATCGGGACGATCTAGGTGATGACAGTGTGACAGAGGTGGATTGGAAATAGGCCATTCTGAGCAAGAAAAAGGAAAAGATTGTGCATATTTTAGATAAGAAGACCCTTCATACTTGACAAGGCCAATACAACCGATATCTGGTCCAATGGGAAGGCCTAGCACCAACAAAGAGTACATAGATTACATAGGGGGACTTGTTGAACCTAGATCCAGTTAACTGGAAACAGTTTGAAGACAGTAGCTTGCAGGAGCTACGTTCTTTTCAACCAGAGGAAAATGATGCAGGGATTTCCAAGGGTCATAACTTTTTACTCGGTTATCCATGTTGGTTGAGGAGCCTGATTATCTTCCAGATTCAAAAGTCTTTGTTTTCAGTCGTGTTTATACCCCATGAAGTTTTTACACCCTAGAAGTATGTACACTCTTCCATGCAGGGAAGTACAGAGGGGGGTTTCCCCCTCTGTGGGGTCCGAGGGAAAGCGGGCCCTTGGCGGGGGTTCGAGGGCGAAGCCCCCAAAGTAAAAAATGCCTTGTAAAAGTATATTGTAATTTCATTGTAAATCTAGACCGTTCATTATAAGGTCGCAGATCTAACAGTAGAAATTATGTTAGGGTTTTTTTCCCTAGAAGGCAACCCTCTGTTATGAGGGAAATGTATTGCGGCTATGCATTATGGCGAATATTGTATTCTGAGATAGGAGTCTGTGAGAGAAAGAAGAGGAAGTTATAGTGGGTTTGTTGTAGGTTGTATCCCTTCATTTGCTGGATAATAATAAAGGAAGGACCTGGCAATTTCTCTGGTGGACATAACCCATACTGGTTGAACCATGTAAATTTGTGTCTCTATTATATTGTGTATCTTTTGTGTTTTGTTTTCGCATTTTATTTTATTTTATTGCTCCATGGTCCTGTTTATTCTAACAACTGGTATCAGAGCGAAAGGTAACTTGCAGGAAAGGAGGTTTCATGGTTCGAGTGGGAGAAATGTCGAAAGATGGAAAGTTTAGGGTTGAAAAATTTAACAGCCAAAACTACCAGTTATGGAAGATTCAGATGGAAGATTATTTATATCAGAAGGATCTATTACTACCATTGGGCGGAGTAGCAAAAAAGTTGATGGCCATGAAGGATGAAGAATGGGAGATTCTTGATAGAAAGGTTCTAGGAATGATACGACTGAGCCTGGCAGTGTCGATGGCTTTCAATATTTCGAAAGAAAATACAACGAAGGCTTTGATGGATGCATTGGCTAAATTGTATGAAAATCCCTCGGCATCCAATAAGGTATTTCTAATGAAGATATTATTTAATATGAAGATGTCAGAAGGTGGGTCTGTTGCAGATCATTTAAATGATTTTAATATGGTTACTAATCAACTAAGTTCTATAAAAGTGGACTTTGATGATGAGGTCAGGGCTATTCTAATGTTGTTCTCATTGCCAGAAAGATGGAATGACTTGGTCATGGTTGTAAGTAACTCTGTCTCTGGTTCAAATACTTTAATATTTGATGATGTTGTTGGTGTTATCCTTAGTGAGGAAATGCGACGGAAAAACACAGGTGAGACATCGGGTAATGAGTTGAAAATGGAGAACAGGGGAAGACAAAAGGATAGAGGAAAGGGCCCAGGGAATCGTGGGAATTCTAGGAAGGGTAGATCCAAATCTAGACTTGGAAAGATAGAGTGTTGGAATTGTGGGAAGAAAGGACATCTGAAGAAAGACTGTAGAGCTCCAAAGAAACAAAGAGATGGACAACAGGAGAGAAATCAGGAAGAAAATGTAACAGGTGATGTGTTACACGATGCTTTGATTCTTTCTATAGATAATATTTCTAAGTCTTGGGTAGTGGATTCTGTTGGAAGATTGGTTGTTGTCATTGATGTCAACCCTAGTCATGGGTTTTGGACCGCAAGATTGATGAAGGTATTTGGACATGAAGGAAAATGCACATGTAGATACAACACCCATGGATGGATAGTATACATCATGTTGT